>LR749786.1:492046-745364 GCA_902729485.2 Mus minutoides | reverse complement strand
GGGAGTGGGGAGTCTCAAATTATTCTGTTAGAGAAGTTGCTTGGAGGACTGTTTAGTTCTTATTTAAACTGACAGGGCTGTAGAAGAGTTAGGGGTGCCAGTGTTGTGTGAGAGACAAGCAGACAAAACAACAGAGCTAATTTCTTGGGCGTTCTCCCACTTATACTTCTGTTTCAAGGGTGTGAAGGTGGTTCCAGGTGGTGACGGTGGGTGTTGGCTGTAATCTTTTACCCACAACTTAATGAATTTGTATAACAGACCACCAAAGTGGTGGATGTATCATCTTAAAGAACAGAAGCGGAGATATGAGAATGCTAAAAAATCGCTTAGTGTTATGGAAAACTGAATTTTGATGCTGCTTCTAGTCTTTGTGCTGCTGGTGTTGTGTGCGTTGAGCTGTGAAAGCTCCTGGCCTGGTGAATTCACACATCGGGACTGCTGGCATCCTGTGGGCAATACTCTGTGCACAAACACACTTCATGGAGCCAAGTGGGTTCAGCCGCTCAGAAATGGTGCTTCTGACTAAACTGTCACAAGAAGCTTTCTAATCAAATGAGCAGCCAGTGTGACCCTTACCTTTTTAAAACTCAATGCAGTTAATTAAATAGCTATTTAATCAATTTTTGAAAATGGGCCTTACTCTATAGCTCTTAATGTATTTCCAAGGCTAACCTTAAATTGGTTGCAAGCCTCCTGCCTCAGTCTCTCAGACCCTGCGATTTCAGGAATGAACAATCTGGTCCAGCTGCATCTTTATTTTCATCCATCTGTTTTTTTTTATCTTTTATTTTTTTAGCTTAAAATGTTCTATGTCTATGGACGTAGGCCACTAAATGGTACATATCACAACCTGGTTTCACTTTTTATTTCAAATTAGAAAGAAACTTTCATTCATCTGTGTCATGCCCAGAGGTATGTATGACAGAGTCAGGAGAAATACCCTTTCTAGCCCCTGAGCACTGAGGTCTCTGTTTAGCACCCTAAGGTTTTCCTGAAGGAAATCTAATCTCCACTAGTGCTTACAGTTTATCTGTGGTGGTGAGAGTTATGAGTTGGTGCTGGGGAATACATGGATCTTCAGTGTATTCTCTTAGGATAATTGAATTTTGAAACTTCCTTTGTAAATGAAACAGCTAGGTGTAGATTATTGGTAACTGGAACCGAGAAACTGAGAACTGATAGGAACTGCTGCTGAATGAGCTTTCCCCTGATCCAACTGAAAAGGTGTGTGTCTCTGTGTGTGTGTGTGTCTGTCTGTTTGTCTGTCTGTCTGTCTGTCTGTCTGTCTGTCTGTCTGTGTGTGTGTGTGTGTGTGTGTGTGTGTGTATGTATTTGAGCAGGTACACACCTCCCATGGTGTGTGTGTTAAAGGTCAGGAGACAACTTTCAGGAGTCTATTCTCTACTCAGGCCTTTCTGCTTGCTGGCAGGGACCTTTAATAGCTAAGTCACCTCACAGGCCAGGCCTTGTTTTAGTACAAAATGACAAGATTGCTGTTATAAAGTTTATATGTTTATATATTTTATAGTCACTAGACTACAAAAATATAGATGATTCAACATGCATGAAGTGAGGCCATTTCACTGGAAAGGGGGAGCAGTAGATTCAAGACTGTGGAGCACCTGGATTTAATAGTTTTTAATTAGTCACAGTAATTCTCTCAGATTATGACCTACAAGTGTCAGTCTAGGAAAGACTCTAAAAGAGAACATAGTGAAACCTTATGTTGATATTTCCACAATGTATATTTCTCATCATTCTTGTGAAAATACTCATTAATATCACACTTAAATTTACATTTAATCTTATGTGCATGGTGCTTTGCATTTCCTCAGGGCCACTTAGATGATCTGTCTTGTAATATATGACAATTATCTTATTTGGCACTTTACTTCTGTTTCAATTTTCTTTCAGTGCCAGAATGTGAATCCAGGACCTTGTATATGGTTAGGCAAAAGTGTTTTATCATTGAGCTGTACCCCCAAATCTCTTACCATTGAGCTGCACCCCTCCCCATCCTCTCACTTGGTGCTTTTGTCAGTAATGGGTGTAGCCTGAAACTAGAACTTCCTAGTTAGGCATTAACATTCTTAACTTCCTTATGTTTTATGTTTCTTTTAGTTATATAACATGTCGGTTAAACTCGGTCTGTCTGTCCGTCTGTCTGTCTGTGAACCTAGGTTGCAGAGGGTAGCCCATAAGTGAAGATAGCTATCAGCAGGCACCTTCATCCCAATGGCCCGGGAATGGTGATGGTTCCAAGCCCTCCAGAGGAAAGATCCAACCGGGTGACTCTCCTTCTGTAGTGACTTTAGGACGCATGAGGGTGGCTGCTCGGATGCAAACAAGCTATGTGCTAGTAATGGAAGTGATTTCCTGCTCTGCTCTTTTCGTTTCTATGAAGTTCAAGATTCTGGTATAGGAATTAAACATGCTCTTCTCCTATGTCTTATGAAATAATTATTTTGAGGTAGGATATTTCAGTTGGAAAGATATAGCATTTGAAAATGCTGATATAGGAATTTTGTCAAGTCTTCAAGTTGATGGCCAATGATATATAAACTTTAATATGTCTCTTCCTTCTTTCCCCTCTTTATTTCTTTCTACAATTTCTTTCTCTCTGTGTGACTGTCTCTGTCTCTCTCTCTCCCTCTGTCTCCCCTTCTCTTTGTCTTTCTCTGACTGTCTGCCTGTGTGTGTAGGCATGCACCACAGTGTGTGTGTGTGTGTGTGTGTGTGTGTGTGTGTGTGTGCTGAGGTCAGTGGAAAACTTGTGGGGATGGGTTCTTACCTTCCACCATATGGTTCCTGGAGATTAGACTCAAGTCACCAGGCTTGGCAGCAAGTGCATTTCCTACTGAGCCATCACATGAGCCCATGTTTCTCCTTTGGTTCTGTTAGAGATAACTGTCCACATTTCACAACTTATGTTTCCTCTTTTGTCCCTTGGCTAAGATCTTTAAATAGAGATTATGGTTAAGAAGTGGAGAAAAAAAGTGACTGTCATTGTCTACTCTTTCATTCTAAATAGCACTCCTTGCCCTGAGTCTTGTCACTTGTGCTTATTTTAAGGAGCATTTGCTGTCCTGTAGGTATAGCTGGTTGCTAGACCAATGTGATCTCTCTCCAGTCTTAACACCTCACAGAGAGTAGGTGACTTGCTCATTATCAATTAGCTGTAAGCTTGGGGTCAAACCCAGGCTTGCCTAATAGCAAACCCCCCTCCCATGATGTCATGGTGCTCTGAAAGGCATAGGTGTATTGCAAATAATATTGGGTGTAGTAATTGAGCTTTTTTTCTGATTGGGGATTAGTTTTTTTTTTTTATTTATTATATGTAAGTACACTGTAGCTGTCCTCAGATACTCCAGAAGAAGGCATCAGATATTGTTACGGATGGTTGTGAGCCACCATGTGGTTGCTGGGATTTGAACTCTGGACCTTCGGAAGAGCAGTCGGTGCTCTTAACCACTGAGCCATCTCTCCAGCCCCTGGGGATTAGTTTTTGAGAAATAAATATTTTGGTTGTTATGGAATACATATGATCGGATGTTCTTATAACCATAACTTTGAAACAAGAGAATATTCCTTCATATTAAGTCTCTCATTGCCAAAAACTAGTTTCCATGACATCCCAGCAATTACTAGGTACTGAAGGACAGACTCAAACAGCAGCTTAAGACCTGAATGTCCTGTGAGGTTGATGGACAGTCCAGAAACCAGGGTCATGAGAAAGACAAAAACAGGAGGCTGGGAGGGTGTTCCACAAACTTACAGCAGATGGTATATGTTGTTGAGTCCAGTACTGAGCTGATGTTGTGAAGAAAAAGGGTTTGGTGGAAGTAGGAGGGACATGAGAGAGGCTGATAGGGGAGAGGGTGTTGATCAAAGTACTCTATATATGTGATATTGTTAAAGTAAGAGAGGTAAGTAAGTAAGTGAGTGAGTGAGTGAGTGAGTGAGTGAGTGAGTGAGTAAGTAAGTAAATGACCCAGAAGCAGGCAAGTCTGGGATAAAGAGAGCAGAACAGACTGGAGATTTTATCCAAGAATTCATTTCTAGAGCCATGTTGTCTTCTGAACAGAATGAAATAATCCCCACAAGTTTATGTTCCCTTCTGTGGCAGTTAACACATGCTCGCCATGTTAGAGACAGTTCTAAGCATTGAGTGCATTAATGTGTTCATAGAACATTCCTAGACAGATTGGAAATGGACACAGGTATCCAATACTTTGAAGATGAGGAAACTGAAGTACACAGTGGCAGATTTGCTTAAGGTCCCCAAGATAAAGCATGGCACCGTGCTGTGGAGCCAGGAGTTGGTGTGGTAGTGCCCCAGCATACCCCCGAGCTGTGTGTGACAGCTGAAACTGTGTTTCATGTGGTCCTTATGGGTCCAATCTGCAGTGACCTCCTTTTCTAAAGAATTCTTCTCTCTGATAAGAAAAAAGATGGGACCGGGGAGGCTCTCAGGCCAGAATCATTCCAACTGTATTTCACACATAACTGGACTCTGACCTATCTGTATTGTGACCATTTCTGAAGCCCTACCACAAGCTAACAGTGTGCTAGTCTCTTTGAAGCATATCATATCCTTTAATGTTTATAAGGAGAAGCAGGTACTGATGTTTAGAAAAAGTAAACAAGGGGTCTCCAACTCTATAGCTTGAAGAACAATATAAACTAACCAGTACCCCCAGAGCTTGTGTCTCTAGCTGCATATCTAGCAGAAGATGGCCTAGTGGGCTATCATTGGGAAGAAAGGCCCCTTGGTCATGCAAACTTTATATGCCCCAGTACAGGGGAACGCCAGGGCCAAGATGTGGGAGTGGGTGGGTAGGGGAGCAGGGCCAGGGATGGGGGAGGGTACAGGGAACTTTCGGGCTAACATTTGAAATGTAAATGAAGAAAATACCTAATAAAAAAGATTAAAAAAAATCAAAGGGGGAGGGGGAAAGTAAACAATTTGTTTAAGGTCACAGAACCCAAAGACAAAGTCAAAATGTAACTACAAATCTAAAAGTCAGTCAGTTGGTAAAGCACACTGCCCTTCTGTACAGCTTATTTCAAATGTTTTTGTTAGGAAAAATCCAATTTGATAGAATTTATTCATACAAAAATGCACTACTGGATAGGCTCATTCTCTTGTTTTCAAAGAGCTTATGTACATGTCATCCAAGTGTCCGAGAAGTTGTGCAGGTAGGGAACTAGATGATATGGTTTATAGTGCAGCAGAAGTGAAAGGCTGATTTAATATAATCTCTCTTAAAACAGAATGCTCCATAGGTGTAGAGGCGGAGTATAGTGATGCGCCATTCTTACTTAATTATGCTTATAATAGAATTCTGGGAATTTGAGCTCTGTATAGGCATGTGAAATGAGAGTTTGAAGGAAAGGGGAAGTTAGAAGAGATCTTTATTCCAGGACGTGTCTGGGATGACCCTGCACACACAGACTGTTTACCTCAGCACTGAGCCTCCAGAGCTGGCTTCTGTCAGAGAAGCTGGACATGCTGAACAAGCGCTTATACTCCCTTCTCTTAGATCTGAACTGTCTGAGGATGGAGAGTGCACTGTGTTCGTTTCTATACTTACAACACACAGGTTGTTGTAAATCATAAGAAACGTTCTCTCATTTCTTGACTAAGCTTTTCACAAGGAAGAAAAGTGCCTAAAATAGACTTATAGAGACCAGAGAATCAAGGTTCCATATTGTAGTACATTTAAGGTATTTGAAAAAGGGGAAGGGAGCTCAGTGAAGCTAGTCATTACATGACCACAATACTCATGCTCCTAGCAGTTACAATTACTTTTGCATTAAGGGAGAAGAACAGGGTTGCCAGGGTGACCTGGTCATAGAAGAATAAAGGGATAGCAGGGTTACAGGACAGGCATGTAGACAGTGGGTAGAAATCTAGGCATGTGAAGTATATAATCGAGTTTTCCATTCGTGCCTTGTATATTTTGACTAATATAAAATTAACATTCAATACATGGCATTATCTTCTAAATAGGCCTGGGTAATTTGTAGCTATCAGGGTCCCTGCATAAAGGGTCCCTAACATACCAAAGAGGCATGGAATTTGCAGTTTGTAGTTTATTCTTGTGAAAAGCAGAGCGGAGACTGTATTCAATGCAGCAAGGCCCAAGTCTGTTTTCATGTCCTGACATGAGATTCTGTGTAAATAGGACAATATGCACAGCTGAGCTGCATCGCTGACCATGCCCATCACTGACCATCGTTGTCTGGGATCCAGGTCGTTCTGGAAGATGGCTGGTTGTTGTTAGGACTCTGTGAAGTCTCTTCCAGGCTTGCAAATTTCTCCTCAAGTGGGCACAGGAGCACAGCATTCTCTTCCTTCCCAGCATATGATGCCGGTGGACATCATGGTATCATATTTTCTGGAGGTCCACTGTCTAACAGCCAAGGGGAGGAGAAAATGTGTAGAAAGTACTCTTTCCTGCCATATTAGTTAAGATTCCTTTCTGGTTTTAGATTTTGGTTTTGAGGGATTTAGTCCTGGAATGATATGCCAGAGGTTGTAGCCTTAGATTTTTCTCTAAACCTACTTTATTTAGGGTTCTTAAACACTTTAATCTCCCTTCTAGCCCACTGACTAGAGGTAGGGAGAAAGAAGGTTTATAGAAAAAGGAATTTATGGACTTGTTTAGAAGTAGGTCATTGGGGGTGATTCTACTTTTCATTGTCAGGATACCAGCAGTCAAGTCCAGTAGCAAACACCAACCATGAATCGTAGCAGTGGCTCCATCCAGCAGGAACCACAAGGCTCTGTCAAATCAGCATGAGTCAATGGAAGTGGTAAGAATCAGCCAGAACACCAGGAGAAGTTCTTTGGCTTATTTCTCTCTTTGAAGTGAAGACCAGTGAAGACCAGTGAAGACCAGTGAAGGGTTGCACAGCCAGTGATTCCCAGCAAAGCTTCCTTTCACTGTTTATATACTCTTCTCAAACATACTGCGTCCTCTCAAGCAAAACATCACATGCTCTTTCATGTGTCTGCTTCAGCAAAAGCTTCCTCTCATAAGACAGCTTCCAGAAAAATATCACGTGACACAACTGAGTCTGCAAAGAACCCAGAAATTTCCATGTGAAGAGTTGGGGTGAAATTTCCTGAAATATGCCTGTAACTGAAACAAATATGATAAATGGAACATAAGTAGGGCCAAGGTCAAAACATTTGTGTCACGGGACCACACATAATAACTACCTCTGTAACCTGTCGGCTTTACTTCCTTTTGAAGGACTAGCACAGTTTTCTTTAAAAGTTTTGTTGCTGGCTTTGAGATAGAATCTCACTATGAAGTTTAGTCTGCCCTCAGAGATCTTAGCCTGCTTCAGCTGAGGATTCCAGGCAAATTTCACCATGTCCAGCATGACTTTATGTTCATTTTGAGAATTTTGTTCCTCCTGAGACACATTTAGAGAATGGCTGATAAATGTAGCTATAGGAAAGAATTGCTGACCAATCCTAAAATTATCCTTTTAAATTTACATCTTAAGTTTGCATAGCAAATTGTGGTTTGGTAATACTCTCTGTACATTTAAAAGAGGATATGTTAACAACTTTATCATCTTTCAAATGTATGATAGTGCTTATCTTTCTCTTTGGTAGTACTTAACACAGCTTGTTTCTTTTTTAAAAGTTATTTTAATATTTTGTTACATTATTTTTTTCTACTCAAGTATATCTCTTTTAAAATATTTAATGCAATCCATTGTAATATAATTTTCTAATCCTGTTGTCCTTTCTTTGGTTAATCACTGTAAATAGTACATGATATTTAAAGTTCTTTCCCCAGTATTAGGATAATTTTGGCAATGCCTAGATCTGTTTTCAAAGCTGTGACCTGCTCATTCACTTTGCAGTGTTCAGAAAGACTTCTGTAATAGCAGCTGGGGCTCTTAACCTCTGAAGCATCTCTCCAGCCCTAGACACCTTTCTTGACTTTCTTTCTGTCTTCATTATTTCAGGAATTTATAGCACATTCACCTAGTATTCCATAGCCCAAAACATGTGAAGACTCCATGCACAACTACTTTTAAATGTATTTTTTAAGTTGAGCAAACAGAGCAGTGGCATCTTCATACATTTTGTTATTACATCATTATACTTTGCTCTTATTCATTTCCTCTCCCATCTCCTCCCCCACCCCTCTTCCATGCCCTCTCACACCCTCCAGCTGGTTCCCTTCCCTCAACTGGTTCCCTTCTACTTGCCTTACCTTCTTTATTTCACAATTCTCTTGTACCCTCTTCCTCTCTTCTCATACACACATACATACCCTGCAGAAAGAGAGAGAGAGAGAGAGAGAGAGAGAGAGAGAGAGAGAGAGAGAGAGAGAGAGGAACAATAAGACAATACACACACACACAACTTTAAATCTAGGTACCACATGATACTTTTGGGGTCTAGCATATTTCACTTAACACAATAGTTTCTAGTTGTATCTATTCTTGCAAGATGCTATAATTTCATTTTTCTTTATAGCTTCAAAAAATTGCATATGTGTCTTTATTCATTCAGCTGGTGATGAACATCTAGGCTGTTTCTTTGGTTTGGTTTTTGTATTCTAATGAATTTTATTATTCTAATGAATTTTAAAAGTACATATTAATTACATTAACCTTTAACTCAACGATGGTATATTAAAACTATCATGAACTTTCCATTTGTTTCCAGTTTTATAATAGTTCACAAAAATTCCTTTTAAATGTGAGTATATGTCTCATCTTTATAATTTCTTTTTGTGTCATGCAATGCAATGAGATACATTTTACCAGGTCCTATGAGGATGATTGGTTATCCAGTGGGAACTCTAAATACTGCTCATAACCGAAAATCATTAAAATATTTTATGAGATTTCTTTTTTGCTGTGTGTATAAGGCTCACAAATGAATTTCATGTTTAGACTTAGTTTCCATCCTCAAAATATATCATATGTATTTCAAAATCTGAAAAAATTAGAAAATCTGAAGCAATGTTGGTCCCAAACATCATTTTAAGAATACTATCATCTCTCTCTTTCTCTTTTTTTCTCTCTCTCTCATTTCTATCTACCTACCTACTACTTGCCTATCTACTCATCTTTCGTCTATATTAAATTGTAAACTCTTGCTAAATTGTATTAAGAAATTAACCCATATTCCAAAATTAAGCAACTACTCAAGAACCAAAATGAAGATGGCCTGTGATGGGAAAGGGAAGAACATTAATGAGGAATTGAGAGACCAGGATTCTACTTGTAATTTCACATTACCCGGGCAAGGGTGCCAGGACAAGTCACTTCTGCATAAGGCTTCTTCCTTGGGTTAACAGAAACTTGAAGACAGAAAGGGAAAGGTGTAGGGCAACAGCAAGAGTAGGCTGTCTGAGTGACAAAGCAGTGGCTCGTAGCAATTGCAAGCAGATAGAGAAGCTACACCTAATCCTGTCGTTATAACTCACCACATCACTTTTGAACTTGGGAGAAAGTTAAATTTCTACAAGTGGCATTTTTTTTTTTTGTACAAAGTGCTCACTTTCTCTTTATTGTAATGACCTCAGATTAGCTTTCACATGAACTGCCAGACATTCTTCTATGGGCCCCAAGCATGTGCTCCAACTATTCTATCTCATTGTGTAGTGGCGGCCCTCACCCTTTATAAGCATTAGGTACTCTACTGAACGCATAGCAGAATCTCACTGTGTCATGGATATCTCTTCCCCCGATAAGTAATTATGTTGAATATTTTTTGGTAGGATTTTTTGATATCTTCTTGAATGGAATGCTCATTTAATGCTGTGGCCCACTTAAAAATGGAGTTTTACTTATTAATTTTCAGGATACATGGTTGGTAAATTAAAATAATTGAACTTGTAAACCCGGATAGACTTTAATTAAAATTATTTCATGTGTTGTCGTAGTGTTCATTTTTGGAAAAGGCTAATCGTTGCTAGTCTGGTCAGTTTTTCTTCCAGGGTGGAAAATGATAGCACATTTTAGCAGAAAAAAAATGATTTTAGACCTAGAATAAAGGAAGTGTTTGAACATGCAAAAATGACCATTTCATCAGAGTTTATTCTCTTAGCATAAATATTTTTCCTTTTGACAAATGGACCCTGATAAGGGGGCCCATGTGTTTCAGGATATCCTGGGAAATAGCTGATAATTCTATTTTTGGTAGTCACAAAAGGGTGTCACTGTCAGTCAAAGAATAGAGGCCAAGAACCAATTGCCTTACTTTCTAAGCCTGCTGAGCATAGAGACCAGAAGGACTTACTTGGTCTAGCACAATGGTTAATTTAAAAACAAGGTTTTATTAAATTTTTATTAGATATTTTCTCAAATTACATTTCAAATGCTATCCCAAAGTTCACTATACCCTCCCCGCGGCCTGCTCCCTTACCCACCCACTCCCACTTCTTGGCCCTGGCATTCCGCTGTATTGGGGCATATAAAGTTTGCAATACCAAGGGGTCTCTCTTCCCAATGATGGCCGACTAGGCTATCTTATGCTACATATGGAGCTAGAGACATGAGCTCTGGGGGTTCTGGTTAGTTTATATTGTTGTTCCACCTATAGGGTTGCAGACCCCTTCTGCTCCTTGGGTACTTTCTCTAGCTTCTCCATTGGGAGCTCTGTGTTCCATCCTATAGATGACTATGAGCATCCACTTCTGTATTTGCCAGGTACTGGCATAGCCTCATACGAGACAGCTATATCAGGGTCCTTTCAGCAAACTCTTGCTGGCATATGCAATAGTGTCTGGGTTTGGAGGCTGATTATGGGATGGATCCCTGGGTGGGGTAGTCTCTGGATAGTCCATCCTTTTGTCTTAGCTCCAAACTAAGTATCCACATGTTGGTCTTCCTTCTTGATTTTCTTGTGTTTTGCAAATTGTACCTTGGGTATTCTAAGATTCTGTGCTAATATCCACTTATCAGTGAGTGCATATCAAGTGACTTCTTTTGTGATTGGATTACCTCACTAAGAATGATATCCTCCAGATATATCCATTTGCCCAAGAATTTTATAAATTCATTGTTTTTAATAGCAGAGTAGTACTCCATTATGTAAATGTACCACATTTTCCGTATCCATTCCTCTGTTGAGGGACATCTGGGTTTCTTTAATGAATGTCGCTGCCGTTGTATTTGGAGCATAGATATTCAGAATTGAGAGTTCATCTTGGATGATTTTACCAATGAGTAAAAAGTGATGAGTATGAAGTGCTCCTCCTTGTCTTTTTTGATAACTTTGGGTTGGAAGTCAATTTTATTCGATATTAGAATGGCTACTCCAGCTTGTTTCTTCAGACCATTTTCTTGGAAAATTGTTTTCCATCCTTTAACTCTTGGGTGGTGTCTGTCTTTTTCCCAGAGGTGGGTTTCCTGGTAGCAGCAATATGTTGGGTCCTGTTTGTGTAGACAGTCTATTAGTCTATGTCTTTTTATTGGGGAATTGAGACCATTGATGTTAAGAGAAATTAAAGAAAAGTAATTGTTGCTTCTTGTTATTTCTGTTGTTAAAGTTGGGCTTCTGTTCTTGAGGCTGTCTTCTTTTAGGTTTGTTGAAGGATTAAGTTCTTGCTTTTTCTAGGGTATAGTTTCCATCTTTGGGTTGGTGTTTTCCCTTTATTATCCTTTGAAGGGCTGGATTCATGGAAAGATATTGTATGAATTTGGTTTTATCACAGAATACTTTGATTTCTCCATCTATGGTAATTGAGTGTTTAGCTGGGTATAGTATCCTGGGCTGGCATTTGTGTTCTGTTAGGGTCTGCATAACATCTGTCCAGAATCTTCTGGCTTTCTTAGTCTCTGGTGAGAAGTCTGGAGTAATTCTAATAGGCCTGCCTTTATATGTTACTTGATCTTTTTCCCTTACTGCTTTTAATACTCTATCTTTATTTAGTGCATTTGTTGTTCTGATTATTATGTGTCTGGAGGAATTTCTTTTCTGGTCCAGTCTATTTGGAGTTCTGTAAGCTTCTTGTATGTTCATGGGTATCTCTTTAGGTTTGGGAACTTTTCTTCTATTATTTTGTTGAAGATATTTGCTGGCCCTTTAAGTTGAAAATCTTCATTCTCATCTACTACTATTATCCTTAGGTTTGGTCTTCTCATTGTGTCCCGGATTTCCTGGATGTTTTGAGTTAGGATCTTTTTGCATTTTCTTTGATTGTTGTGCCCATGTTCTCTATGGAATCTTCTGTACCTCATCTTCTCTCTTCCATCTCTTGTATTCTGTTGCCGATGCTCGCATCTATGGTTCCTGATTTCTTTCCTAAGGTTTCTATCTCCAGAGTTGTCTCACTTTGGGTTTAATTTATTGTTTCTACTTCCCTTTTTAGGTCTTGGATGGTTTTGTTCAATTCTATCACCTGGTTGGTTGTGTTTTCCTGTAATTCTTTAAGGCCTTCTACCTGTTTAGCCGTGTTCTCTTGTATTTCTTTAAGTGAGTTATTAATGCCCTTCTTAAAGTCCTCTATCAGCATCATGAGATATAATTTTAAATCTGAGTCTTGCTTTTTGGGTGTGTTGGGGAATCCAGGACTGGCTGAGGTGGGAGTGCTAGGTTCTGATGAATGTGAGTGATCTTGGTTTCTGTTATTATGTTTGCCTTTTACCATCTGATTATCTCTGGAGTTAGTTGTTATAGTTGTCTCTGGTTGGAGCTTGTTCCTCCTGTGATTCTGTTAGCCTCTCTCAGCAGTCCTGAGAGTCCAGCTCTCTCTCGAGTCTCAGTGGTCAGAGTAGTGGCAGGGAAGGTGCCTGGATGTCTGGAGCCTGAAACAGGGTCTGTCCCAGAAGCTGTGTTGCTTCTTCCTGTCCCAGAAGCTGTGATGCTTCTGTAGTCCACACCCTCACCTGCACGGACTAGTCTCTGAGGGACCTGGGACCCAAGATGGCTCCCTCACCTGCTCCTGCAGTCAGAGCCCTCCTGGGCAGACACCTCTCCTCTGGTGGGTAAGGTGCCTGGATGTCTGGAGCCCGAAACTGGGTCTGTCCCAGAAGCTGTGTCGATTCTGCAGTCCACCGGTTTTATTAAATTTTGACAATTTCATAGTAATATATTTTCATTATATCCACTCCCTACTCCTTCCTTAGTCTCTCCCACATCCATCTCCACATTTTTGCCCTGTCTTTTTCGCCCCCCCCCCCCCCGTTAACTCCAATTTATTCTACCCTTTCACCAGAATGTGGTTCACCTACCAGGAGCCACATTTTTAAGCAAGTCTGGCTGTTCCCTCCTGAGAGGTCATGGATATCTGTAGCTCTCCAGTGATAAATGGAGGCTGGGAACTCCTTCCTCTCTATGCTAGAACACTGACTGGCTTGATCTGTATGGTCTTCTGCAGGCAACCATAGCTGCTGTGAATTCATGAGTTTTGTGTCCCTGTAATGTCCAGAGCACACTGTTTTCCCCTGGTCCTTCCTGGCCTTAGGCTCTTAGAATCTTTGCACTCTCATTTCTACAGGGGTGCTTGAACCTGGGGTAGAGGGTGTGTGACATCAATGTTCCATTTGTGGCTGAACACCTACTGACACCTGTTCTTTGCACTTTAACCAGCTGTTTGTTTCTTATTAACCACTGTCCACTGCACAAAAAGTTCACTGATCTACAGGAAGAGAGACACAAATTAAGAGGCAGTTTGATACTTTGTTCATTTAGTAGAATAAGGGTAGTAGGTTCAGCCCTGGAGCCTGTGAGCTCCTACCCTTGAGTTTTTGGTCTGATTACAGTACAAGACATGTCTTTGCTTCTAAGAGTAAACCTTAAAGTTCAATCAGGCAGTAGTTGTTTAGTTCTCTCCTATCATGTGTTTGAATTCTGGTCATCAGTCTTGGAAGCAAGAGCCTTTCCCCTGAGCAATCTTACAAAGTCTACTTTACAGAATATACAAACTAAATACAAACTCAACTTTCTGCCTATGTCTCAGAAAGAAAAAAAGAAAAGAAAAAAGGCAACAATAAGTATTTTGTTGAAAATATTTTTCATGTTCTTTTTGAGAGAAGTAATCTCTACAATGCAGATGTTGTGACAGTACATGTGCACAGATGTACATGTATACAAACACAGAGAGAGAGAGAGAGAGAGAGAGAGAGGGAGAGAGAGAGAGAGAGAAGCTTGCTGATAGTTACTCCTCATAGCAGTTGGGTAAGAAGAATGTGGTTTTAGTGAAGAGTGGTGGAAGGCAAAGGCTCTGGGTAACAAGTAGACAATGAGAAGGACCAGTCATATTTCTCAGTCATATTTCTCAGTCATATTTCTCAGTCATATTTCTCCGTCATATTTCTCAGTCATATTTCTCCGTCATATTTCTCCATCATATTTCTCCGTCATATTTCTCTGTCACATTTCTCCGTCATATTTCTCAGTCATATTTCTCAGTCATATTTCTCAGTCATATTTCTCAGTCATATTTCTCAGTCATACTTCTCAGTCATACTTCTCAGTCATATTTCTCAGTCATACTTCTCAGTCATATTTCTCAGTCATATTTCTCAGTCATATTTCTCAGCAACTTGGCATTCTTCAAATAGTCTTCTCTGTCATCATTTTAATGAACATGAGCTGTGTACTCAATGACATGAAGGAGTGAAAGGACCTATAATGTCAATCTCTGGCAAGGAAGACAACCCCATGATGTCAACTCAACTGTAGGTGCTGCTTAAGGAGACCTTAAGATCAAGGCCACAAAGGGCAGTTGGCCACTAAGCTGACCCTTAATGACAGAGAAGGGGAGGAGAGAGCTAAGAGAGGCAGAGTTTGGAAGGCGCAGTCCAAGAGTGACCGGCTTGAAGCAAATGGCAATAGGTAGGAGATATGATGGTGCCCTGAGAAGTCATCACATTGGGAAGATTCATGTTGTGTCCACAGAGATAGTCACAAAACACTTTTAAAGTCAACTCCAGGAAGGTATGAATCTGTTTTGTAAAGTGGAAAGTACAGGTTACAAATTGTCCTGTCCACGCTAGCTTCTCATCTCTTTCTTGTTGTTACAGGGAAGCGTGTTTAATACCTGGAAACCCATGTGGGTTGTACTGTTAGAAGATGGAATTGAGTTTTATAAAAAGAAAAGTGACAACAGCCCCAAGGGGATGATCCCGCTGAAAGGAAGTACTCTCACTAGCCCTTGTCAAGACTTTGGGAAACGGATGGTGAGTTGATACTATGAGCCACCAAGACCCTTATGTCACCTGTTGACCTTGGGTGCTCTTTTCAAATTCTGCCTCTCTTAGCTCTCTTCTCCCCTCTCCATTCTTAAGGCTCAGTTTATGGGCCTAGCTGTGTTACCTGCTGACCTTGGAGTCCATCTGATATTAGCAGTGCTTTCTGATTAAGCATCCCCTTATCAACATCTGCTTGTTACCGTGGCATTGGGCTCTCTCTTTGCCAGAAGAGCTTTGTACCAACTGCTGTTTTATGAACGGCCTTAGACCTTGAAAGGGGTAATTTCTAATGGAATATCTTTTGATTTTCAGTTTGTGTTAAAAATCACTACAACCAAACAGCAGGACCACTTCTTCCAGGCAGCCTTCCTGGAGGAGAGAGACGCTTGGGTTCGGGATATCAAGAAAGCCATTAAATGCATTGAAGGAGGCCAGAAGTTTGCAAGAAAATCCACAAGACGGTCCATTCGCCTGCCAGAGACAATTGACTTGGGGTAATTTTCTGAGTTTGCCTCTTTCCACCCTTTGATATTAGTGATAGAGAGGTGGCAGGGAACAGCAGGCAATTCCAGGCCCAACAGAGACAGGGAAATGGGTTCTTTGCCGTGTTCTTTACATCTCCTCTAATCACAAGGGCTTCTTTCCCCAGGATTGCCATTCCCCTTGGTATATTTGCCTTCTGTGTTAAGCATGGCCTCAAACAAGAGACTCATTAGAAAGACTCTCATAGCTGGGCGTGGTGGCGCACGCCTTTAATCCCAGCACTTGGGAGGCAGAGGCAGGTGGATTTCTGAGTAGCCAGCCTGGTCTACAAAGTGAGTTCCAGGACAGCCAGGGCTATACAGAGAAACCCTGTCAAAAAAAAATAGAAAAGAAAAGAAAAAGAAAAAGAAAAGAAAAGAAAAGAAAAGAAAAGAAAAAAAAGAAGAGAAAAGAAAAGAAGAGAAAAGAAAGACTTGCTCATCTTGGCTGCTTAATGCATTTGACAAGAATTCAGTTCATGTGGACTAGAGTTGAAAGTGGTCTCTGAGAGGGGATGAGACTTATACTTTCTGTATAACTAATGTAAGAGTTGGCATGCCACAGGAATGGAATCATGTTAAGCTTCATGAGACTTACCACTTCTCTCACTTGGGTAAGGTCCCAAGAGAAGAAATATGGTCTGGCCATAGTCACTGGTTTCAGACATCATGTGATTGGCTGGCACTGTAAGAATTAAGTGGGAAAAGATGCTCAAACTATTTGGGAGCACAGAGACTTAGAATTATTCTGACAAGGCTACTTTTAGTTTATTATTCTGGGGGGAGGGAGTAAGAGGCCATTATTTTAATTTACCACTTTCAGGAAAAACAAGATAATCTTGAAAAAAAATCTCTTTCTTTAAGATAACTCTAGGGTAACCAATGGCTTGCTGAAAAGCTTTTGAGGAATTGGGAGACTTATTTTTCCATTGCTTTAACAAATATTTAAAAGAATCAATTTAGGAAACGGAGATGTTTATGGTGGGTCAAAGTGTGTCCTTTGACATATTGCTTTTAGTCCCACAGTGGTGGTTGGGGCCAGCACATCATGGCAAATATGACTAATATAGCATATCTGTCCACTTTGCAGTTGAGATAGGAAAAAGAAATTGGATTCCCATATCTTCTTCAGGGACATGTCCACAAATAACCCCAAAAGCTCTCATTATGTGTGTGTACCTATATGCGGGTCCATGTGCATATGTGCACAGGGGCATATGGAGGCTGGAGGCTGATTTCAGGCACCTTCTCAAGTGCCCTCTTCCTGACTGTTGAGCCAAACTCTCTCTGGAGCCCACTAACTCACTCAGTTAGATTACCTGGCCAGCCTGCCACAGTGATCCTTCTGTCTCTGCCCCCACAGTGCTGACATTACAAGGTACTGTGTCCTGCTTCTTCTGTGGGTGTTGGGGACTCCATGCAAAGCACTTTACTAAAAGAGCCAACCTGGCCCCATTTCTTGAATCTTCAACCACCTCTGAACAGCACGAAGCTGGGGCACAAGCCTTTCAGGCATGGGTGTTTTCAGGACATGCCAGATCCAAACTATTGCAGGGCCTTTAAAGATCTTTGTTCCTGCATACATGGCCCTGGGAACTCCCAATCTTTAGCAAATAATAGGACAACTCTTCGTCTCTGGCATCAGGATGAAATCAACAAGGAGATTAATGAATTTAAGGGATATTAAGCACATCTGCTAAATGCTTTGCAGGCCGTGTGATTATGTAAGTTGGAACTCTGCCCTTTTAACTACTGCTGGTCTGACAGACAGAGAACTCTCAGGGCTATGCTATGGAGTGGTGAAACTTAGCTTGTGAACGCCCATCCAAGGTAGTTCACCATTCCAAAATGTTCCTCCTTCACCTCTGTTTTATCTCTGCGCAGGGCTTTGTATCTATCTATGAAAGACCCTGAAAAAGGAATAAAGGAACTGAATCTGGAGAAGGACAAGAAGGTTTTTAATCACTGCCTCACAGGTAAAATGATGTGCACTACCAAAGCAGGCAGGTGAGGAGGGACCATGGCATTATCCACGGCAGTGAACAAGAGAAAAGGATTCTGCCTGTGCTGAAAGAGTAATAATGGGAGAAAAAGCCTTTGCTTTTGTTCAAGCCTTCAGAATCACAGCTATATTGACTAAGCATCTCTTTTCTCCAATATTTGGTATTATGTCGAAAAAGTGTTGGAAAAGGGCACAGCTCAATGTCCTGCAACCCATGCTGTGATAAACAGGAATTCAGATATGTAGAATAAAATCTAAATAGTAATGCTAGGGAGTCAGACACTGTGCACAGTAAGGTATTAGGTGTTTATGACATGCAGCGTAGCTGTGAAAACACATCCACTAAGAACACACTGCCTGGTTTCAAACCCTGGATCTGCAGCTTACTCACCACAAAACCCCAGGCAATAGTCAGTCGCTCTGTGCTTTCCAGCTATCCAGTGGGAAAAGCAGAGTGCACCCACTTCCCAGGCTTGTGGTTTTATAGTGTGGAACAGTACCTGACCCATACAAAGCATGCTGAGGGCTAAGCTTTCAAGTACTTAGTATGATTAAAGAGGCTATATGTCTAAGTAACAGCACCATGATTTTGGAAAAGATGAGGAACTGAGAATTGCTGAGGTGAACAGGAGGCAGTGTCTCAAGATAGAGGGAGTTTGTGGGGGAAGATTTCTGTTGATTAGTTATGGTGGAAATGTGCAGGGTATAATCTGGAAAAATGAACTTACCACCTGGAAAACCTGGTGGCTCATTATAGAAAGCAAAATGGGATGTATAGTTTGGGAGTTTGTCAGACACTCAGCATGGTAAACATGCTTGCAAAAGATGCCACAGGGGTACAGCTTGGAGGAATTATAATAGTTTAAGCATCTGAGAAGATGTTAGGTCCACAGAATATCCATGAAAATGGCTTAGGTCAGAGTCAGGAAGGTGAAGAAGAAATGATGTGATTTGCACTACGGGGCATGGGACTTCAGGAAAGGCAAACAGTGGCCCTTTAGCATCAAGTAAGGACTAAGCTATGGCATCGGGTTACTAAGGGACACAATCAGGCAAGGCAGGACCCCAAGGCTATTACAGGACTGGAGACACTGTGAGAGAACCCTAGGCCAAAGGAATAAGAAGGGGTTCCTGTGTAGACTTGGCTGGCAGATCCAAGATTTTCTGTTGAATATACCCCGGAGTGTCAGACTATTCACAAAGATTCAAGTCCTTCTTGTGAATGGTCATTATAGGTTCCAGAACTCTCCATGAGTGGAGCCTTCATGTGAGGCAGAGATTAGGATGCACTCATTGCTCTCATGCAGTGGAGTACCTTGACTATCTCATGACAGAGAACTTGGCCTGAGCTTGTCTTTCAGACTCCAGCACACCCAGTCAAACAAGCACCACTCAAAAGTAAGACATACAAAATGAAGGCCCAGGACAGACTCGACTGAGGCCCAAGGTTATTCCAACTCCCCAAGTCTTAAGCTTTTTAGTTTAATTGCTACCTCTTTTTCGAGGTTGTGAGGATTTAGGGGAGAAATGCTTGTCTTCACAAAGAAAGAAATGGGGGTAAAACTTTCTAGGTGTGAAACTCATGGAGGGCTCACTCTCTGTAAAAGGGTCATGGCTCTCTCAGGTGTCCCATACACAATGCTCCAGTTTCAGTGACCCAGGACT
Organism: Mus minutoides; assembly: GCA_902729485.2. Classification (NCBI taxonomy): domain Eukaryota; kingdom Metazoa; phylum Chordata; class Mammalia; order Rodentia; family Muridae; genus Mus; species Mus minutoides. Next base: position 725,996 of record LR749786.1, on the reverse strand, counting down.
AGTAGGCTGCTGTACTGAGCATCACTGTGTGAAGTTGTAAGGAATACACTTTATGAATGCAAAGCTTCATTTTTAGCTTGCAAATAATTCCACTGATAAATTTTCTTCATTTCATTGCCTGTGCAGTTTTCCAGACCCTTTAAAAGGCATGATGATAAACACAAGTAATGTAATCCAATTTTAACTTAGGACACACATCCCATTGTGTTATTTGATAGTTAATAACTTGAAGTATGTCTTCGTTGACAGATTTCTCAATGCAGCATCAGACTCTCCTCGCTGACCCACATCCTCCTCCTCCTCCTCTTGACATCTTGTGCCTTCTCACCAGCCCCATCTCTGCTCTCATGTCTGTGATGTGCTTCTGCACGTGTCCACATGCCTGCTACTTGCCTATGTTGGACCCTCAGCGCCTAACCCAAATAGTTGCAAACACCTTCTCATATTTTAGGTCTCAGCCCAGCTACTTTGAAAATCAGTTTCTGATTTGACCTAATCATTCATTGTACCAAAATGAATGGCTTATGGCTTAAAGCAACATTAACTTTAATGCTTACATTTTACCAGTCAATCTGCCCATTGCCGTTTTGTATCTAGTAATCTAGTATCTTGTACAAGCTCAATGTGTGAAGTAGTAAAAATAATTTATATATATATTTTAAAGTACTGTATAAGGATTACACAAATAATTGTGTGTGCATATGTACATATGTGTCAAGGTGTGTGCTCACACACATGCTTTAACTTTTGCATGATTCCTTTTGTTTGCAAATATCTGTCTCACTGATTTTCATTCTCCTTCTTGGAGTCCAGGTGGCCTTTTGTGTGCACTGGAGTCAGTGTGTGATTGGTAGTCAGCAGCTTGTGGCTTGGGAAAGAGCTTTAGCTTTCCCTCTGATGTTCTCCTCCAGGTAGTGGTGTCATTGACTGGCTGGTTTCTAACAAGCTAGTTCGGAATCGCCAGGAAGGCCTCATGATCTCTGCCTCCCTGCTCAGTGAAGGATACCTGCAGCCTGCTGGAGATCTGTCCAAGAATGCAGCAGATGGCATAGCTGAAAACCCTTTCCTGGACAACCCTGATGCTTTCTACTACTTTGTAAGTGTGAAAAGCTTCCCACTTGTGCTCCCTGACATAGGATTGGGGTAGATTTTCTAAGAATAACTAATTTATAGCCACATATTCAAACCAAATGTCTAGTCGTAAAGAGACTAGATGGGTGGAAAGGCTGGATGGAGATGTTAATAACAAGCTGATGAGATGGCTCAGGAGGAAAAGTGCTTGCTACCAAGCCCGATCACCCGAGTTCAGGCCCCAGAACTTGTATGGTAGAAGTGGAGAGCCAACTCTTGCATATTGGCTCTTCACAATAACTCAGTCTTTCTCTTGCTGTGAACTCCCTTCCTAAACGTTGTAAACTTTGTATACTTTGTAAACTTTGTAAGCCTTCAAGGCAGGAAAGTGGCCAGGCCTTCCCCTGAGGAGCTCCAGTGGCCAGGTTCCACCTCCACACTTCCCTAACATCCATAAGCTATTTTCTAAGAGCTGTAATGGCCGTTCCCAGCCCAGAGGCAGAAGAGTGACCCAGTCTTGCCCAACAAGAAAAGAAAAATCCCACCAACCCCTGAGTTTTACCCCAAGGATCAGGTCACATACCCCTCCAATGCAGGCCTTTCCTGAAGAGCCACTCTCCAGCTCTGGCAAGGAACCCTATATAAACCCTGTTTTCTGTTCAGTTTTCTGCCGCTTCTTACCCTGGCAGACATAGCCACCCTCCTGGGGTTTTCCCCCCAATACATCTCTTGTTGAGGTTTGTTGTGCCCTGTGGTATTTCTTGGCTCTCAACTGCCCAGACACCGTTTGAAGCAGAGCTGTAACAGTTTGGCTGGAGCAGAGCTTTTGCTAGGAACTCTTGACTTTCCAGAGAGAGGAGCCTTAACACGTCCACCGGGAAACCATCCTCAGACAGAGCAAAGTGGCTACAGTTGCAGCAGGGAAACTCCTCCTGGCTGGAGGAGAGCATCTGTAGGGAAAGCCTTTCCTTTAACCTCCGTCCTCACTCAGTGGCATGCATGTTCTCATTCAATCTCTCTTCAAATACACACAAATAAACAAATCCTTAAAACCATGAAGCCACAAGGTCCATAAAGCACCTCTTATACCAGTACTTTCTAGACTTCACAGTTGCTCCCTCAAATGCTGCCTTCTCCAAGTGAAGTTTAAAGAAAATGATGGTTTACCTGAATAGTTTTCTGTCACTGACCTTTGAAATCTTACAGTTTTTACTCTAAGCCAGTGGTTCTCAACCTTCCTAATGCTGTGACACTTTAATACAGTCCCCCTTGATATGGGGATTCCCAGCCACAAAACTATTTTTGTTAGTACTCCATAACTCTAATTTTGCTACTGTTATTAATCTAACATCAATAGCTGTGTTTTCCAGTGGTCTTAGGTGACCCCTGTGAAAGGGTTTTTTGACCCCACAGGGATCAGGATATATAGGTTGGGAACCAATGTTCTAAGCAATCATTTAATTAATTTTAATTTTAATTTATTTTAATTAAAATTAAATTGTGTGCCAGTGCTTGGCATGTGTTGTCCTAGACAATGTCCACAGCAGTGGAAAGGCAACAGCATCCATCCTGCTAGGATGTTCTTTTCAGAGAGCTGTCCATGAAATCACAGGTGTGATGAGTTGTCTGTGTTCGAATATACAATAAAACTCACTGTGCTTTTATATATGTATCCACCCATCACCCTGTATGTTTCTTATGCTATGTTTACTGAGATTGCTAAACGCATATTATGTAACATGAGCCTAACTAGGGATCACATGACAATTTCAGCAACTGTGGACTTCTAGGGGTTTTTTTTGACAGCTTTGTTTCTATTTTGGATCAATATGTAGAAGTAGAAGTTAGGAAAGCTCCGTTGAGAACCATCTATCTTGTACAAATGAAGTGAACATTCCAGACAGCTGTTCATTTCACTTTGGGGGAAGTTCCACTACCAGTACTTTTTCATGCTTCAGACCTTTGGTCTAGCTTTTTATAGCCTTTTAAATGAAGGGTGCTAAATTAACTCCCCACAGCAGCTCTCTCCCCCTCTGTGTGGTTTGTCACTCTCTTAGAGCTCAGAAAACCCCCAGAGCTCGTGTCTCTAGCTGCATATGTAGCAGAAGATGGCCTAGTCGGCCATCATTGGGAAGAGAGGCCCCTTGGTCTTACAAACTTTATATGCCAGGGGAAAGCCAGGGCCAAGAAGTGGGAGTGGGTGGGTAGGGGAGTAGGGCCGGGAGGGGGGAGGGTATAGGGTACTTTCAGGATAGCACTTGAAATGTAAATAAAGAAAATATCTAATTAAAAAAATTTAAAAAAAAAGAAAAAAAGAAATCCACCGAGTATCCTGACCTCAGGGGCTGATATAGGAGCCCTTGGTTCTCTCAGCGTGAGAGATGGGTGGAGCTCGGTGACGAATCCTGGTGGAGAGTGCTGCATCAGAGTGCTGTCTGATGTCAAAGATGTGGCTATGACGTCCCATGAGAAAGAAGATGTTCATTAACCAGATGTAGGATATTACCTGGAGAATCACGGAAAATGAAAGGCCACTGGTCAGATCACACTTGCATACATAAGGAGCAGCATCCAGGTGCAAGGGAATGGCAGAGGCTTAGACAGCAAACCCAGAGTAACCCTGAAGCTTCAGATCAGGGTCTATGCAGCAGCAGCAGAGAAGCCTGCTGTGGCTGGCAGGAGGGGTGTGGACATCAGGATAGTAATGTTCTTGCGAATACTAAGAACCCGCTGTGTGGTTTCCCTACAGCCAGACAGTGGATTCTTCTGTGAGGAGAACTCCAGTGATGATGATGTCATTCTGAAAGAAGAATTCAGAGGAGTTATCATCAAGCAGGGATGTTTGCTGAAGCAGGTGAGTGACTGCCACTATTTCACCTTGCCCTTCCTCCATTTTTAAACCTTCTAATTTTTTTCTAAATCACTAATATGAGCAGAAGATGGTGATGCATGTTCATGTTCCCAGCAAAGTATTTTATCAAAGTATTGCCATTTCTTTTTTAATAGGGAGAAGTAAGTTGGCCAAGAGATGGCATTAAAAAGATAAAGATATTTCATGGTAAAGTACTTCAAAGTGACTAGAAAATAGAAACAGGCCACACTCTCTGGTAACCTTTAAGAGCAGAAAGGTGTCATTCCAGACTGTGAACATAAAGCTATGACATGAGGCCAACGTTATAGGATCAGTAGGCTAAGGTCAGGTCCTGTTCCAGGTCATGGGCTCAGGCACAGTACAAGTATGTGTGTAAGTGTGTTATGTGCCGTATCAGTTACAATGTAACTTCTTCTTAAAGAGTTCAGAAGGAGGAAGTATTAATTCCTAGGGGGCACAGTTTGGGTGGTTCTGTTTTGACTGACAAGTTTGGGTCTTGGGTTACATAAGTTTTTCTTTGTTGCATGTGTTTTTGCCATAACCTCTGAATTTAATCACATTAATTCAAAGTTATGAATATGATGACAGGGGATTTTCCCTAAAAGTTTACTTTATTGCATATGAACCCAGCATTTGCTCAAGTTGTGTTTATCCCGTCTCTAGTTCCCACATGCGTTTCAGGACATATTTGAGCATAAGGCAAACCACAAAAGGGGAATTACCAGGGGCTGCTAAGGGAAGAGAGTTCTATTTTATTGCTTGGAAGAGGATGTTTGTGCAGCTCCAGGGATATGAGAATCCAGGTTGCCAAGTGCATTGGTCGTAAAGAAAGAGGGGTGTTTGTAGCAAAGCTAAGGAGAGCCCTGAGTTCCTGAGTTTTCCTTCTGCTTGCCTGCCTCGATCCTTGACCTCACGAGTAACCCTGCTTCATATCAGAACCACTTGGGAGCAAACTTAAAAATGTTCTTTATGTTCTTCAAAAGATCAACTCTCCTTCCATTGCTTCCACTGGAGCAACCAGGGTTAACCTGTAGAGAAGGTTCACACTTACATTGAAAAGGATACCCGAGTTGTGCACTCCACAGATGGGAAGAACTGCATCTAATTGGAGAACTGTGTTCCCCTTCCTGCTTCTGACTTTTATTTCATGAGAAATACTCATACTTGGAATGGAATCAGTACAAGGAAGATAATCATATTAGATAAGCGGAACCAGCACAGGGATGAATGAACAGCTGTGGCTTGTATTTAGTCTAATCCTTTCTGTATAATTTTCTATTATAACACATCTGTATAATTTTCTATTATAACACAATTCTGTTTTGTACAATTTCCTATTATAACACATCTCTCATTTAATTCTTTGAACTCCGTATTTATGTCTAGTATTTTATTTGTGTTTTGTCATAGCCTTTTTCCTTATGGATCATTGACTCCTCAAAGAACAGGGCTGTGTCTTGAGCTGAGTTATATGATGAGCACTGTTTCACTTGTCACGTACAGTAGTGTGCCATTTCACATAATTCTACAGCCAGAAGACAGCAGAGGAATATTTTATCTTGCCCAAGTGATTCAATAACATCTGCCTTATTAACTGGTCTTGGTGTTGGCTCCCTGAGAAGGATGTGCTTCAGGTCCCAGTAGTTCACCGTGGCCTTCTTTTATCCTGTATCTCAGCAGGCTTCTTACGTATGCACCGTGTATAGAGTGATGCTACCAATTCACCCTTCCTTTCCCTGTATTGTTTCTTGGTACAGGGGCACCGGAGGAAAAACTGGAAAGTGAGAAAGTTCATTCTGCGAGAAGACCCGGCCTACCTGCACTACTATGATCCTGCTGGGGTGAGCTTTTGTGTAGATAAGTCCATCCAAATAGAAGCTTTGCAGTGTGAATGAATGGGGGCCATGCCTTGCTGTTTGATTACTTCTGTTTCTATTCTCAGGTTTCTTCTTAGCCTGTTACTTTTTTCTACCGTTTCACTCGGCATTGTCTGAGTTCTTGTGCCTCCAGGTGTTGAAGATAATATCAATATATTATATGTATTTGATTAACTTATTGTAAGTTATTTTGTCCCATTTGAGATATATATAAAATCACTTTAATTTGTCTTGGAAGTCAAATAATTGGTTTCATTATGACACTTACACACACACACACACACACACACACACACACACACACACCTTCTTTGTTGTCATTTCTCTGCTCCAATGCTCTCCTGTGTCCCCTCTTTTCCACTCCCATTCGATTCTTCCTTCCCTGAACAGTCCTGTCTCATTCGTTCTTCACACCTTTCCCCTCCTTTCTTTTATACCTTTCCTCCTCATTTGTAGTCCCCAGTCTACTTTCTCTTGTCTTCCCAGGAGAAAACATGAGCAGTAGTCACCTTTCTGAGTCTGGCGTATCTTGCTTTAACAAAATGGTCTATAGTTTCCATCCATTTCCCTACAAGTGTCAATAGTTTGCGATTTTTACAGCTGTATATTGCAGGGTTAGTAGGGTCTGCTCTGCCACAGGGCTTGGGCCACTCTGGGAGGCAGGAAGTTTGGCTGCACTTACCCCACAGGTGTAGGGAAGCCGTGGGGACACCACTCCAGGAGTGGGGAAGCACAGTCTGAGGTCCTGGGGACAGCCGGAGCTGGCTCTGGGGTCCCCGGGCCTACAGGGAGGCTGAGGCTGTCTGGTTCTCAGGCCTTGGGACACCCAGAGGCTGCTGAGAAGGGAGTGAGGCCCACAGACTGGATCTAGCCCAGGGTAGAGGGGGGAAGCAGGGAGCTCCGGCTGGTCCTTGACTTGTTGGCGGCTGACTGGCTTGGGTTTGGCTTGGCTTGGTTGAGGCAGTGGCTGGGAGCTCAGAGAGGCCTTCTACAGGAGATTAGAAGGCGGCTCTTTATGTGAAAGCCTTCTCCATTGCTCCCTAGGGTGGATCCCAATGAAAAGAGGCAGTACATGGTTTTAAGGCATTTATTGTCATAGTAGAAAATGGATGAGTTAAACCGTACCCCACTTCTCAGGATGGGCCTGAGGTTAAATACCTTTTGCAGGGAGGAGTATCTGGGAAGGGGAGTTTATTGGCTAAGCCTCCAGGCCTTTAGGTACCTCATTAAAATGGAGATTTGTCTTGAGTCTACATGACCGCAGATTGTGTCCTCTACCTGTGAAGGGGCTTGGGGTGTTGCCCTTACGTGACTCAAGATCACAAATCTATTGAAGGCTGTGACCTCATGCCAGGATCCTTGTTTCCTGGGAGCAGGGAGAAATGACTTCCATCTCTTTAGGGTCACAGGGGTTTCTAGCCTTAGCTGAACCAGGAACCAGGCTGCTTTTCACAGTCCTACAGTATATGTTACACATTTTCATTACCTACCCATCCAATCCAGTTTCTGGGTTGAACTATAGTGTATTTCCTCCTTCTTGTCATTTAAGGACCCCTCACATTTGATTTACTTAGTGGCTGTCACAGTCTACATTCTCAGCAGCAGTGTGTAGGGGTTCATTTTTCTCTATATCCTTGCCAATATTTACTATTTTATTTTATGACAGCCATTCTGACTGAGGTGAAATAGAACCCCAATGTGATTTTGATTTGTACTTCAAATACGTGTTGACTACTTGTGGTTCTTCTTTTGAGAACTATCTATCCATTTCATTAGCCCCATTTTTATTTTGATGATATGTTTTCCTTGGTATTTTATTTAGGAGTTCGTCATATATTCCAGATACTAACTAATATCATGTTGGGTGTAGAATTGGTCAAGGTTTTCCCCTGTTCTGCAGACATCTCTTCACTCTGCTGATTTTACTCCACTGATGTGGAGAAGGGTTTCGATTTCTTGCATACCACTTGTCAGTTCTTATTATTTCCTGTGCTGCTGGAGTTTTTTCCAGGAAGCCCATTCCTAAACATCAACTTGAAAGGGAGAGTAGACATTCTGAAAAGGATTTTCTTCCATCCCTCTATGCTCTTACCAGAGAGACTGACCCTGTGCTGGGTCTCCAGCAATGGGACCAGGCAGGCCCACACTGTATACTTTGGAGACACAGCAGCCCCTCTCTCCTCTAGGGTGAAGACCCCCTGGGAGCGGTCCACCTGAGAGGCTGTGTGGTGACTTCTGTAGAGAGCAGTCATGACGGTAAGAAGGAACTTCGTGATAGCTCGTATATTTGTGACACACACAGATTAACTGTCTGAAAAATTTGGAGGGAGTTAAGTGCCATCCCTTCCCAAGAGCTGACCCACCTTTCAGAACTTGGGAAAGGGGTATTTTTGTGCATGCCCTGAGTATGTCACTGAACAATGATAGAAAAATCCCATTACCTCCAAACTGGCTTCCATAGAGAGCTTGACCATGATTCTTGATGTTGTGGCTTTCCTTAAAGATCATGTACTTATCCATATAAGGAAATGCTTTTGCAACAAACGGTACATCAGTGCAGTGATACAGAATGCTCAGTGGGAAGGACACTGGGAACAATTGGCTAATTCTGTGCTACATTTTTTTTTTTTTCATGGCCAAACAAAAATATTTATTAGGGTTTTTTTCCTTATAAACATTTTCTTCTAAAGAAAAAAAAAACCCTAAAATTTAAATACCTCCCATTCTGCCACATATAAGACTGTATACATTATTTATATTTATCAAATAAAACATATTACAGATTTTCTGACATTCAGTATTTCCTTTAAAATAACAACAGTGAAACAACTTTGATCAATAACTATAATTTGCATAATCTTGGCACAATTTACAATATGGCACCAACATTTTATTTCATATTTTAGATATTTTGCCCATCTAACTATCTTACTAGAGAACCTGTCCCCCATGATTGCGGACTCTCGTCTCCGTGCATGTCATAAGCGATTGCACAGTGAGAATGCTGCCCTGCTGCCCCCGTTACCTGGCACCGGCAGCATTTCTGATTTCTATCTTCCGAAATGATTTCTATTCTGACGTTAAGTATTCCTTATATGCTGTCTTCACAACATTGTTTCTACCAATAATTTTAAGTAATAACTTAAATGTACAGGAAAAATCAAATATAACAAAGGTAGTTCCTAAAATATTAGTGATCTCACCACCCTGGTTATGCATATACAAAAATAACAAATATAGTTTAATAGCTGTAAAAAAAAACTATTTTCCCTAAAATATAATCATTTCTGCAGGACAATTTAAGGAGGAAAGTGTTCTCAAACGAAAATACACTAACCTATTTTACAACTTATACAACTATTTCAAAATCAAAACTAAAATTCACATTTGTGCAAAAGTAGAAGAAATTCCTTAAAGGAATAATTATAAAGGAGAAATTAAGAAATTGTCACATTATGTCACTAATAACTGCAGCTCTGGTGACATAAAGAAACTGTCAACCAACCAAACAAAAACCTGTATGAATCTCTTAACAATGGTGAACTGTAAACTCAGCCTTGAGTGCCTGTGAGCAGGTATGTATGTCCACATGACACAGACGTGAGTGGGAAAACACAAATCTTAAGCTTTGGGATAAGATCTCAGACAAGCAGGAAGCAAATTCTGTACTACTTAATCTCCCACAAAACCCACTGTGAGCCATGCCACCCTGCTGGATCTCAGTTCCTGCTCTGAAAATAAGGGGCTTCACTAGATGCCTTTGATTGACACATGGATTAACCCATGTGACTGCCGACTGCCTTGTCGAGCCCAGAAGACACAAGGTGTCACTGAGATGTGGCATTTGCAGCTTGCTTTCATTTTTCTTCCCTATCACTTGCCAGACTTTTTCTTTCTGTGTTGTTTTATTTTTTAAAAACAAAATCATATTTTTGAGCGCACAATTACATAGAATACTATGTAAAAATGACTAAATTTCAACAGGAATACCTACACAACAATCTGTTTTGTTTGATGCGTGCTTGTCTGTCTTCATCTATTGATAAATTTATCTTGAATCAATTTAAGACATACCATGAAGGCATACCATTTAAAGGGGGGCATACCATGGAATCACTCTAGCTTGACTTTTTGGGTTTATTTGCCTTTTCATCTTTTATTAAGAGCTCAGATTTAGGTCTCAGTTTAGATTATACTTATAAGACTGATGTTAGATCTGGCTTGTATATAAAAATATATGTACCTTTTAATATAATGTGTATTGAGGTTGGCTCTAGGTTTGAGCAAAACAAAGGAACTCCTTAAACACCATCAGAATTTACTCAGTAGATACTATTGGTGTGCAAAGGCAAGAAATTTAACACACTGACTAATGATGAAAGAAAATGTTTCTCCTTGAGTATTATACATGTTTCTTAATAATCATTCTACATAGCTATCTTTACAAATACTGCCTGTATCCTTAGACAATAATTGTGCATGTAGACTTTAGGAGATAAGCATTTCATGACTTGGGGAAGGAAAAGGGACAGTTGAGTTTCTGACACCCACAGGTTATTTGACTTTCTCTCTTGCCAGGTAAGAAGAGTGATGAAGAGAACCTCTTTGAGATCATCACAGCAGATGAAGTTCATTATTACTTGCAGGCAGCCACTTCCAAGGAGCGTACTGAGTGGATCAAAGCCATCCAGGTGGCTTCACGGACTGGGAAGTAAGGACAGTGTTCAAGTCCTCGTCCCCTCCTGAGGAAAGCCCATGTATAGATAAGCTCGGTGCATGACTTGTCCACTTCTATGGTAATTGAACCTAAAAGAACCTAGGAGTTGAAGGTGTTTGCCTGCATGTAACTAAGCAAGTGCCACATACTACTGCCTGTGACCCTCCACTCACTCTGGTCCTTCCACCCTCTCTATGTCCATAAGCCATATAATGAGCTATGTTGGTAGGCTACATAGCCTTTCCAGGCTTTCAGAACTCTTGTGGAAAATGAAGGCATGGACTAAGATATCTCTGAGGTCCTCTGTAGGTTGGAAAATAAAAGCCAATCAGCAAATAAGTACATAATGCTCTGTGATTATAATCCCCACGGAAGCGAAACTGTCTCCAGCTGTCCTGCTGGTGTCCTGTTTTTGGTCAGGTAGTAGGCTCTTGGCTCTCATCACATATGCCTGGTCTCTTTTAGACATCATCTGTCTTTGAAACTGTTGTTGAAGTGTGCTGAAAGCACTAAGAGTTCACCCTAGTTTTCTGATCTTGTAGCTGTTGTTCACAGCTTCATGGTCATGTAGCTCATGCAGACATTTCTCAAGAAGAGAGTTCTGCCTTAGGTTTTGCTGCTGTAGTTTCTGAGAAACTGACTCATGGAAGCCAGGGGCAGGCAGCTGACAGTCTTTCTACGTGCCAAAGCTGTTTAGATCAAGATCTGAAGTGGGGTTGGGTCATCCCTTTGTTCTTTTCTGGAGTATGAAGCATCATTTCTTACAATCATAGGGCGACCCCTAAGTCTTTTAGTTTCTCTTAAGTTTTTCAGAAATTAGTTCATTCAGGGTCCTTGCATGGGTGAGAGGCATGTGCAGCTGCCTGGCTAGCCTGTCTCCCCAGTCTGCAGAGAGAGAGAGGATGGAACTGGATTGCAAGGCAAGCTGAATAGACAGTAGAACTACACAGGGTCAGCACTGAGGGCCTGGAGTCTATACAGAGCGTGTGGTGAGGCTATCAATGTCATGACGCTCCTTTAGGTCTTCTGATCTCAGAGCCATGCAATTTTCCAGTCTTAAGAGTAAGTAGCTCCTACTTGGGCTCTGAGAGCTTCCTGGTCCTGTTATTAGTCAGAGCTGGTTCAAAATAGGAACTTGCCTATGATTTTTTTTTAAGTTTGACTAATTACTCCTGTCCTAAAGTATAAAACCATGTATTCATGCAAAAGAGTATTTTTAAAAAATATATTATTATTTTTATGTGTATGGGTGTTATGCCTGCATGTATGTATGTGTATCATGTGCTACACCTTGTTCCAGTGGAAGCCAGAAGAGGGCAATAGATCCCCTCGAGCTGGCATATAGGTGATTGAACCACTGTGTGTGTGTGTGTGTGTGTGTGTGTGTGTGTGTGTGTGTGTGTGTTAGGAATTGAATCCAGATTCTTTGAAGGAATAGCCACAGTCCTTAGCCCTGAGTCATATTGCCAGCACTAGGAATATTTTTCTAACTCCATATTTAGTTCTGTGGTTCCAGTAAAGAAAGGAGAGAACATTTCCCTGATTCTAAAACTCCTCTTCTACATGGGTTAATTCCCCTGTGCTAGTCCTGTGGCTCTGGCTATTCTTAGGTTATTTTATTGATGGCCAAGAGGCAAAAAGACTATCCTTTTCTTTGACTCTTCAGCACATTATCTTTATAGAATGCACACAACACTTTATTTATGGTTAGTCTTCAAATAATCATTAATATGGGGTCAGCATTATGTTTTGAAATAGAGAGGATTTAGCTTGGTGTCTTTTGGGTATGATTATTTTGTTTTGCCTCTCATTAACTGCTTTCCCTTTATATGATTCACTTTTATGTTCTGAGTAGTGTTTTATTTTACTTCGCAAATCATTTGCATATACTTGTCATTTGAAACAAAACAATAGTCAGGGACTGAAGAGATGGCTAAGCAATTAAGAGCACTTGCTGTTTTTGCAGAGGACTGGGATTCTGTTCCCAGGTCCACAGGGTGGCACACAACTGTCTGTAATTCCAGTTCCAGGTGATCCAACACCCTTTTCTGGCCTCCAAAGGTACTAGAGATATGTGGAATAAATGCATGCATACAGGCAAGCACTCACAATAAAACAAAAGTAATTAAGTCTTCTTTTCAAGTCAGTTTACTTTAGGGCATAATAAAATACACCCACACTGAAGACATGGTTTAAGGATAAGGCAGAGCATACCTCTTGTTTTTAAAAAACATATAACCTCAACTGCAATCCTCAGATAAATGAAAAGACCCATTAAGTACACATCTAAGCTTCCTTCTTTAGGGCTGCTAAGGATACTGCAATTTCATTTCTGCTATAGCCTACTGACTATTTCCCATGGGACTTCAGGTGCATAGTAATACAGATGTCTACAATGATTTGCAGCTTTGTGAAGGTTTCCTAATGTAAGCAGTAGCCTTCTCCTCTGGAGATGCTGTCTCTCGACAAAGCAGGTACTTAGGGAATATTTAAATGTGCTATTTATATGTGAACAACTTTTTGGCTTACAAACAAAACTCAGATGCTTTCAGGCATATCAATAAGATAACAGACATTATTTGAACATTGTCATTTGAACACTGTTAGCCACCACCCTCAGAATGCATGGAAAGCATGGTGTAGAAGCTGGTGAATCTTCTTGCAGGACAGCTGATGCTGTCAAGAAAGGCTGGACATTTTTTCTTTCAATATTCCAACTTAAAGTGGGAAGAAAGAAAGTTGCTTTATTACCAGTCACAGAGGGTTTAAGAAATAATATATAAGCCAGGTATAGTGGCACACAAATGTAAACCCAGAGCTTATGAGATCGTGGTAGGAGGACAGTGGTCTAGCAACACAGTGAGACTGTGGAAAGTAGGAAAGAAAGAAGGAAGGAGCAGAAAACAAGGTGATAAAAGGAGGTAAAGATTTTCTTGCCTCATATAACTGATAGGAGTTAGACAAATAAAACATTAATCTGAAAACTGAAGCACCATCAGAAGTCAAGATAGTGGAATCTTATAGCATGAAATGCAACACTGATTTAAGGATTAATGTTTGGTTTCTCTTACACACACACACACACACACACACACACACACACACACACACAGTGTCATAGTGAGTGACTTTCAAGGCAGAATGAGGAAGTTACATAAATGAAGACATCGATAACCACTTGGTGTTTGCCAGGAGATAGTAAAGAAGGCTAAACAGAAGCTTGAAGCCCATTGCCTATGGACTCTTTGGAGAGTGATGTAAACACCTCTGGCCCCCACCTTTAGGGCAAAAAGAAGACAGGAAGGTAATTGCACAACAGTTCAGATTGTATTCTGTGTTCTCTAAATACAGAATTTAAAACCATGCAGGATGTTTTAGGAGAAGTAGAGTAAATGGTAACGAAAAAAGAAAGTAATGGGGGAGGTTCAAAAAGTTAAGTTGCTTAAAAATAGAGTGAAATTATACCCCGGCTGTGTTTGGCCTAGTTTCAGGGCAAAATGAACATAAAATTTAGAAGTCATTGGAGGAGACAAAGCAGGTGGGAGGAAAATGCACAGGGATGCCACAGGCAAGTCTTAGATATGATGGGGAAGGCACTGCTGGAGCCCAGGGTCAGAGCTCAGATGAAAGGCTATGACTATGTAGTCAGTCTCTCTTAGTATCAGCTTCTGGTAGTCAGCATTCCACCGCTGTAACAAACGTCTCAGATAAACCAACCTAGAGAGAGAAAGCTTTAGTTTGGCTCAGTTTCCATTACCAGTTGGCTGGCCTCTAGTTTGGGGCTCCTGGTGACTATCTTATACTGGCAGAGAGCAGGTTTTGGTTATGGGTGTGGCTAGGAATGGAAAATATTCTGAGGCACTCACATCCTCTCCACGCACGTGTTCCCAGCGACTAGAAGACCTACTACTAGACCTCTTACAGATTCTCCTGGCTCCTTACAGAGCTACACAGGAGCCCACACCTTAGCCACATGAGCCTTTCAGCAAGATCCAATTGTGGCAGCCTCTTTGTTGTTAAAATGAAATTGGTGTTATGGTTAGAACCAATAGAACAATACATATAAACTATCTGGCACATTTGAACACACTACAAACCCGAACTTCCCTTTCTTTGTCTTGTCTTCCATCAAAGGCATTCATGGTAATCTAGTGAACAATGGTTTTCAATTTTTAAAACTTTATCACAATTGCATAGAATTCTTTTGTTGAATATTTCTATATAAAACTTGCTCAAGATCCCCTGCCCTATTGTTACAGCATATTCAAAGCCCAGCTTACCTGACTTCTGAATCTATATATGCTCTTAAGCTCACTGTCCTGTCATAGATATATGTACCTCTTCCCAGCTTTTGGTATCTATCTTGTTTCCATAGGAACCCTGGTAACTGTGTTCTGGCTCCTGTCCTATCAGCTATAGCAGCATTTCCTGTTAGCACATAGCCAGCCCTGACTCTGGGTTCTGAGTTTTCTGTGGTCTAAGGAAAACCTCTAAGGTCAAATATAGCTCAGCAAAAGGCTCCACCCATGGGCACTGGCTTTGAGGTTTTGGGGGACTTTACTCTGTGATATGTTCTTGCACACTTTTTTCCGGACTGATTAGGATGTATTTACACACATATACTGGGTACTCTTGTGTTTTAAACTTCCTTCTGTGGATGAGCAGCAAGAAGTGTTCACACTCACAGGAAAAATCTGACACACGAATAAAACCCATGCTTTGTCAACAATCAGGAAACTTTCCCAAACATGTGTGACAAATCAATACATACAAATAACTAAATACATATGTGGAAATTCATCAGCCATTAGGAAAGTGCTACCTGAGGTCACAGCAAGATAGCACCATAGACTTGGGGGTTGCACAAACCAACATAGAGTGGCATCCTGAGTTTTGACCATGGAGTGGAACACCTGAGCCATTAAAATGGTATGTACAGTTCAATGTGCTCTGAAAAGTGCAGTGGTACAGCCACTTTGAAGATCAGCCTGCGGGAAGACTTAAAGCGTTAAACAGATACTCTCTAGTCCACTATTTGATCCATATACAAAAGAAATAACAGCACATGTCCATACAGAACTTTTATGAGTCTTCATCATTTGTAGTTGTCAAGGAAATGACTCAGACATTTTTAAAAATATAGTAGTAAAAAAGCAAATCATTCCTCTGTTGAGGGACATCTCAACAGAGGAATGGATACAAAAAATTTGGTATATCTACACAATGGAGTACTACTCAGCTATTAAAAACAATAAATATATGAAATTCCTAGGCAAATGGATGGATCTGGAGGCCATCATCCTGAGTGAAGTAACCCATTCACAAAAGAACTCACATAACATGTACTCACTGATATGAGGATATTAGCCCAGAAACCTAGACTACCCAAGAAACAATTTACTAAACACATGATACTCAAGAAGAAGGAAGGTCAAAATGTGGACAAGTCACCCCTTCCTAGAATTAAGAACAAAGCACACATTGAAAGAGTTAAAGGGAGCATTTGTGCAGCTCAATCCAAAGGATGGACCCAACTACTGCAGCTGCCAGGGATCCATCCCACAATCAGTCACCAAACATAGACACTATAGCATATGCCAGCAAGATGGTGCTGAAAGGGCCCGGATATAGAGGTCTCAGGGGAANAAAAAAAAAAAAAGCAAATCATATGTATTTGTACAATGACATACTTCACACAATAAAGGAGTAATCTCTTTGTATGTACAGCATGGGTAAATCACAGAACAAGTAGGCTTGGAGAAAAGATGTATATACTGCATTATTGTAATGACATAAGATTCTAGAAACTGCACACTAATCTATAGTGATAGAAAACCGATCAGTGAGTATTTGGGCATGGAAAAGAGGCTGGAAAGAAGTGGGCAGAAGGAAGCACAAAGGAAGGAGAAAATGTTTGAGAGGGATGAAAACCTCTATCTAGAGGCTGCATTAATGTCACAGGTACATAAGAATATCAGCACCTGCTAAGTTGTGCATTGTAGATGCCATGTGTTGTGTGCCAGGAGGCTTTGCACAGTGGAGGCTCTGTGTTTGGCTTCAGCATGAGTAGATGCCTTGTCAACCTTCCATGCTCCACTTGGCATTCTTCTGGGTGTGGTTTGGGGGAAGCCAGAAGCCTGTATAGCCCCATCCCTCCTCTTTGATGCAGTAGGAAGTATCTGATGATTAGATGTGCACAAATCAGGTGCTTTGGAAGGGTGGTGTTCAGCCTAAGATTTCTTGCTTTCTCTCTCTCTCTCTCTCTCTCTCTCTCTCTCTATATATATATATATATATATATATATATATATATATATATATATATATGTGTGTGTGTGTGTGTGTGTGTACATATATATATATGCACACACATATATACATATATGTATATATACATATATATGTATACATATATGTATGTGTGTGTGTGTGTGTGTGTGTGTGTGTGTGTGTGTATTATATGCCCCCCACCTTCCCATTACTTTTATCCTGACAGTCTACCTAAAGTTGTTGGCTAGGCTCCTGACTGCATAAGTACTTTATAAAGACATTTGAGGATCTCCCTTACCTACTAAGGATCGTACTGTAGTAGGACTGGTTATTCCTTCTACCTAGGAAAGGACACAAAAGAATGTAGAAGTGGTTTTCTGGGATTATATGTGTGCTTCAGGGATAAAGTACTTGATATAGAGTGCAGGGAACTGGGTTCAATTCTTAGTAGCACTGAAAATAATTGCTTTTAAAGACAAACCATACTTCTCTGGTTGGCTTTCTGTGTTGTGGACTACTGATTTGTTCACCTTGCAAGAAGAGAGTGGAAACCAACTTGTGATCTTACTCTTTGACATCCCATTGAACACCTATTTTTCTTTTTTAGATTATGCATCTTCAAGTCTGATAAATATAAGCAGAATGGTCAGACAGAATCTCATTTTACCAACTTGTTAAGGGTCTAGTGTCATGTCAGAATGAAAGTGGCATGTCTCATGTCACCATGGTTCTTTCCTTTATTGTCAATGTCTTAACACACAGGGGAAGTGACACTTGGTTGTATTATTTGTAGATTTCATTGGAGGCAATGTGAAATCAGACGACTCAGGGCCTAGTTTGTTCATTTATTTCATGTTTCAGTGACTGGCCTGGATGGTTGGCAGTGTATCTATCCACTCACTGTGATACTTTTTCTTATCTGGCTGTGAAGAATAGACTGAAGAGGGTAAAAGCCGAAACTAGAAATAAGATAATGAATAATTCACTCAAGAAACAATACTGACTTAGGCCAGACAAGGTAGCCTTGTGTATGAAAGTTGTCCCTTTTGGAATACATATGTGTTGTAATCTCATTAATAGGTCATACTAAGTAATGTGGGAAGAATGGGTATGGAGAAAGAGAAAGAAAGGGTGACACACATTGCCCTAAGTATTGGATAAAAATGGAACTGTTTGCTGAGGTAGGAAGACAGAGAGATGCAGAGTACTTACTCCATCTTACTGAGACTGCTACCTATATGTATTTCAAATGGGACTTCTTACATATGCAGGGCTACCTGGTCTGCTCTAAGTCACTGCTGTTTCTTAAGCAAATATTCATCTGTTTCTTATCATATTTCTATACAGAGGGGTAGCATTTAGGGCTGAGAGGCTAGTTTTCTTACATATGACATGGTTTGAACTATTTAAGTAGAGGGTAGGTTCAGGGAAATGGGAAGGACCAAATGAACGATGCCTCTTCTAGTGGAGAACTGAGTATGTGTGGACCCACTGCAGTCAGTACGAGACACCTCTGATCTTGAATTGCTGTTTGGAGGCTGGAAAATGAGATCTTAGCAGAGAGGAAGAAGATGTAGGTATATGGGTAATTAGAAAGCAATGGGGTAAATGCCAGGTTCTGAGGTAAAATACAAGAATCTACTGGGGTCTTGCACTTTTTATTTACGTTGTATTGTTTTTCTCTTTGTCCCATGTGTTTACATCACCAATATGATGGCAGTTGCTATAATACACTGCGCATATAAGCCCCCAAATCAAGGATGCAAATGTGAGTTTCCCCAACTGCCCTTGAATAGGAGCTAAGAGGCTTTGAGATTTTCCACGTTCTAATTGTGATGTAGACACAGACTTAAATGAGCACTGGAGAATGCTATACAAAATGATCAGCATTAATGTGTCAGGTGGCAAGCACATGTAGAGTAGAAATACTGTATATTTACTTATCAATCTGGTAAACATATCCTTTTTCAATGTTTATCTGTAGGTTATACTTGAAATATAACAATGCTGTATCTATGTGTGAGACAATAGAGAGGAACCCAGTCCGCCTACTTAAGAATCATTTGTCTTCCTTGGGAGATTGATAATGTGCTGGAGTTATCTTGTGAAATGAGTAATTTGTAATGATGATATAGTTTGTTTTGACATTATTATTATTACTTGAGGAATAACAGATTTCCTGAGATTTGCCAATAGCCATTTATATGATATGTAGCCAACCAGAAACCATAACATCTATGTTGTTACAAGTGTTGTTTTATTTCACACTCACACTAAATTTTCTTTACTATGGTTGCACAGATGAGGACACCAAGAATCATCAAGGAGAATCTGACTGGCCAAGATTCTACAACAAGTATAACAGAGATGGAATCCAAGGCCAGACTTTGAACGTTGAGTCAGCATTCTGTTTTGTGTTCACCTTCCTCACATGCTTCCAGGGTGTATCATTTTAATGTATTGTTTATTTAATATTCACTGAAGCAAGAGTTCTCAAGCTTTGTAGGTCTGCTCCCCACACCCCCATCACTCAATTAAAGCAATATTGTGCCTGTGTAACTTTCAATTGGAAGTCTGGAGACCTTACAGATAGTCCAGAAAGTCTCAAGGCTGGAGGAGGACAAGGTCTTTCATCCCTTTGTATTCTGAGTTCTCCCCCCTGTTTTCTTCTCACCGGAATAAAACAATTACCATGACACTCCAAACCACACATAAGGCCTCAGCCTACAAGTGTCCCTTGCTCTTCTGCCCTTCTGCTCAATGTCATTTCTCCAATGAACAAGAATGTCAGCTGGGTCTTTAGAAAATCCGAGCCTGAGATAGAGCAAGGAGTGAATGAAATGTATTAAGAAGTGGAAAGAATACTAAAATAGACAAAAGTTCTAGGAAGGAGAATTGGGTGAGGAAACTTCAACATAAGCCTAACTACGGGGTTGGCCTGGAAAGCATAGCAAGGGGCCATCTTCCCCCGACCAAACAGGACATCAGGTCCTCTGTCTTGTGTGGAGAAGCGACCCAAAGTGACAATGTATTTATGGTCTAATGAACAGTAGTGTATGCTTTCTCTAATTGCTCAGAGTCTTATAAGAAAGAAGACAGAAAGATCAGAGACAAGGGACTCTTGGGAAGAAGCATAAGGATGGACATCTGGGAGTGGGTGTAAAGTGTGAGGATGTGTGTGCTACATTCTAGTAATCCCAGAAGCTTCCATCCCCATATCACTTGGCCTGTAATCACCACAGCCCTAGCACAAATGACACATGCATGGGTAATCACAGTGGTGGATATAGAGGCCACATACAGGGACAACAGCATTGGCTTCGACTTTCCAACCTTATTTAGCCATTGCCACCTCTGAGTGTCCAGCACATGTCTAGTGAAGACCAGTGCTGAACACTGTGTGGTATTCTTCAAGAAAATGAACAAGTTATTTGATAAGTTAGCTATATTTCATTCTGAATATTTTGTCCTCACAAGAACAGATGCTGAATCTAGCTGTGGATTACTGTTTCTTATTCAGAGTATTCTATTTATAGACAAAGGGTCCATATCCTATAACGTTTAGTTAGAGCGTTATTGTAGGTGGTTAAAAGGAAACAGACCCATTTTTTAAGGGTCTAGCACATCCCTCTATCCCTCAATCACATTATCTCCTTGAGTCACTGCCTAGCTCACCAGTTACCAATTCTTTATTCATGTTAAGAACATCCTTCTTATATATATTCATATTTCTGTGTTTAGATCAGAACCCTACCATTTACAGTCTAGATTCACTTCAAGAGCTTCCAAATGGACGTCCATATCCCACAACTATACTCCAATCTACTTTATATAGTTGAGTCCATTGGTAGATTGAAGACTATTGGGAGGTGGTAGAACTTTGCTAGTTGGAGGAAGAAGGTCAATGTGGGTGTATCCTTCCAGAGGGAGATCTTGGCCTCTCCTGTTATCACTCTGCAATGATTCCTGTCTGCCTTAATGTGCCCTGCCCGGGTTCACTACACTCAATGACTGTGGTGGACTGAAACCCTTCAATTTGTGAACTGAAAACAACTCCTTCTTCTAAGTTGGTCATTTTGTCACAGCATCAAACAAAGCACATAAACTTGTACATAAGTGAGGGCTGTCCTCATTGGTCAAACATTAATTTTCATGAAATTCAGGAGTAACTTAATACAATCTTATAATAAAGCAGAAAAGTAAACAAATAGCTGGGCAGGCAAGACGTGTCCACTGGTGGCATAGGGACATTACTGGTAGGGGTGTAACCAATGGCTTTATCATAGGATCTGAGGCCTACTCTCCGGAAGGAAGACAATTCATATCTAGTGCTATTGGTCAAATGCCTGTGTCTAGGGAAGACATAAGCCCTATCAGGATGCTGTTTCTATTGTTTTGCTAAATACTCATGTCCTGCCTATGAAATTGTCCTTGAAAAGACCTATAGTTTCATGAGTCCCAAAGCTAAGAAAGTCCTCAGACAAAACTCAATGCCTACTTTGCTGTAATCCTTATAACCTATCTGATGTTTCTACCAATGTATTTGAAAAAAAAAAAAGCCTTGATTTAGGACTTTGTACTGTTACTGTGAAAATGCACGTACGTGATACAACACTGTAGAAGGGTTTTTGGGAAACCGCAATCTATATTCCCAAGCCATAGTCATTCAAATTTTGCTCTAGAATAAACTCTAAATTTTTATTCCTTTGAAGGTAAGAGCTGTCTTTTTTGTGTCAATGGTGTGGAAGCCCCGAACCCCTCTATGGAAAATACCCATGTCTCTATCTGGGTGTTCCTGAGTAGAATCTTTTATAATAAACTGGCATTTGTACAGAAATAACTTCTGGGTTTTCTAATACATTTTTGTGACATTATGACCTTAATTTGGGATCCTACATTAACTCTTGGTTGGTACCATAACATAATGGTAGGACCCAAGTGGTATCTACAGAGTGACTTAATGTGAGGAAAAGTCCCACACATTTGTTGTCATGTGAGCAGATATGAATACCTCTTTTTTAGGGGTTGTGAATTGGGAAAGTACAAGAGAGAACTTTATAAATTTTCTATAGATTGACCTTGATTTGAATATAACTGTGTATTAATGTACAAAAGGAAAACATTCAAACTGCTTACTTAAGCTTATTATACTTCTTATATTTAATTATATACTTTCTACAAAATGTATTAGTTTTTTGTTGCTCTTTTAAAAAATCACCACAGATTGTGGCTTATGATGATACAAATATATTATTTTATAGTTTTGAAGCTGTAAGTCTGAATTAGGTCTCAAGTTGTGAGCAAGGCTACATTTCTTGAGGGAGTGCTAGGGAAGAATCCATTTCCTTACTTTTTCAGGTTTATAGAAGTGGCTCTCATTCCTTGGCTAGGAAGTCCGTGAGATGGCCGATCTTGGTTCTCAAATTTGACTAGATCTGGAATCAACAAAAATGCAAGCTTCTGGGCACTGCTGTGAAGAACTTTTCCCACTAAACTTATTTGAAATGTAAATATGTACCCTAAATATAGGTGGCATCTTCTAGTGGCAGCCCAGATAAAAGGTCATGGAAGAAAGTAAGTGTTGTCTTTGCCTGCTTGTCTGCACTCTTGCTGACAAGTCCACCTATCTCAGTGTTGCTGCATTCCTTCACTGATATGAGAACAAACTTCTTTGGGTTCCCAGTATAGCCTGAAGACCAGTAGCTCGTCTGGAATCCCTCAGGCCTTTCATGCCAGACTGGGACTCCTGAGACAACTATCCTGGTGGATTGGGTAACTACTGGATTCTTGCCTGTGCCAATATGAGACAGTCATTGTTAGACTACGTGGATCTTACTGTACAATACAATCTTGTAAATCCCTTCTTAATATCAATTATATTTGTCATTCTATTCTTCCAGAGAACCCAGCATTGTCACCTTCCAAGCCCACCCATGCCAACACCCAAGCAGTCCAGTAAGCTCTGAGCACCCAATGACGTTTTTAGTGGGAAGTTCCAAACTCTTCCATAATATTCCCCAAACCAAGATGGTCAGGTCTGTCACAACAATGCCATTTCTGGTACCAAATTTTGTCCTCATTAGGATTTTGATGGCTGAGATAAAATACCATAACCACAAGTCCCACTCTCACATCACGTTGCACCACAGAAGGAAATGAGGGCCAGAACCCATTTTCTCAGCTGAGTTCCTCTTTCCAGATAAATCTCGTTTGTGTCAGGCTGACAAGAACTAGCCAGGACAAAGTTCTATCTATAGCAATGAGAGAGAAATAAAGGAAAGCCAACAGCAAACATGTAGTTTTCCCTGCGTGCAGATGCCGTGATGCTTTACCTAAGAGACTGTAAACACTCCCTTAGAAATCTCCTACAG
Source organism: Mus minutoides (assembly GCA_902729485.2). Lineage (NCBI taxonomy): Eukaryota > Metazoa > Chordata > Mammalia > Rodentia > Muridae > Mus > Mus minutoides. Next base: position 702,818 of record LR749786.1, on the reverse strand, counting down.
CTGATCAGTATGTTTGATAAAATGGCAAGAAACAAGAAAATTCATGACAATCTGGAGCTTTCCAATATGCCAATGATAAGCACTCCAAGAAAAAAAAAATATCAGGGAAACAATTTGCAAGTACCTGAAACATTTCTTTTTCCCTTTAAAGAGGGAGAGGGAGGAGACAGAAGAGGGAGAGGGGTGGGAGACAGACAGAGAATGGATAACCTTAGAGTAAACTTAAGCAAGGAAGCAAATGCCCTTTAAAATAAAACCTTATAACAGTTAATACTATTATGTGTGTGCCTATTCCACGGCATGTGGGGCTGCTAAACAAGGAGGGCATCAATGGACTTGCTAATATGGAAGGGGGCAAGCTTACCCTAGACAAAGAACTACAGTCAACTGAGCAATGTTGACAGTGGGAGGAATAGTCTTCCCCAGGTAAGAGGACATCAGTTGGTTATCCAACACCAAATGGACAGGCCTAGAAGCATGTACCTACAGGCAATATTATACTGGCTGAGCAGGTTGTTACATATATGCATGTATATACATATACAAATATACATGTGTATGTAACAACAGTTAAAGAAAAAAGGCCATGAATTGTGAAGAAAAAGAGGGGGGATATATGGGAAAGTTTGGAGAGAGAATAGGAAAAGAGAAAATGATGTAATTACAATCTCTAAAACTAAACTTATTTTTTTAAAGCCACACTAATTTGACCAGGAATCTTATGATTGCTAGTTGCTATAAATGCTGTGGCTAGGATATTCATGTGGTATAATCACCTTTAAGTGCAGTTTTGAACACAGGTTTTTGTGACAACTTGAAGTTGCTGTATTTTTATTAGTGTTCTTTGCTATAAATGTTCAAAGTTACTATAGAACATTTTAATAATCAAAACAGTGTTACTATGAAATGAGAAAACTAAGGCATACATCAGGCCTGCTTTCTCGGAAAAGGAAAAGATTTTCTGAAAGGGACTAGCACCGAAATACCACCTCCAATACTTCCATCCACAACACCTTGGTAGATTCCTTCCGTTTGGGAGAATAAAGCTATTCACACTTTAGAGAGAATGTTTTCGATGTTTATCATCAAGATTTTTTAAAAAAAAATTATATGTCTGAACACAGTGCTTTTTGCCTCACAGGGAATATGTTTAGGTATTATGGTTTTCTAATGTCAGCAGACCCTTCAGGGAACTCTTAACCTCTCTCTCTGAACTCCTTGCTTTCATTTAGGTGAAAGAAAAAGAGCATTTTTGTTGTTGTTGTTATTCATATAGATATGTAAAACCAGTCTTCGGATAAAGTATAGTATTTCCAAATCTATATTATAAAAGTAAGGCGAAACAGTGAGAAAAAGTTGTGTATTATTATCATTTATTATTATTATTATCATTATTATTATATGTATATGTGGTGTGTGTGTGTGTGTGTGTGTGTGTGTGTGTGTGTGTGTGTGTGTGTGTAAGTGAACGTATGTGTCTGCACCTTGGCATGTACAGAAGTCAAGGGAGGTGATTCACTCCTTCCATCTTTATGTGTGGTGAGCATCTTTACCCGATGGTTCATCTTGTGGAATCTGCAATGAAAACTTTAAAGCATCTGACATTTCCTTCAGCAAGCATGGCTAGAATGAGAAACACTCAACTATCACTCAAGCTCTTGGGGATTCAGTTGAAATACTGTTCCCTCTGCTGGTGGCTGATGAAATACCATCTTAAAGATGATGTCCAATGTGCTTTGGAGCCAGTCTGGAGGACTAGGTCTTTGGAAGATCTTTTCATTTTTATTCTCTTCTGATTTAAAAACAGAAGAGAAAATGGATAACATTCATTTTTGCCATAATAAAAATATTTTTTATAAATCTTTCCATATTTTTCATTTTTATTAATTGTACAAAATAATGTTTCCTTATGACATTTCATACATTACATAATACACTTTCATCATCCTCAATACCTTATTATCATAACAGGTGACAGGTGCTATGAAGGGGGGAATGGGAAAAACGAGGGGTAGGGAGGGAGAGGGAAGGAGGAGGAAAAGAGAGAGAGGGTAATAAGAGGGAGATGGGGGAGGAAGTTATTCTAAATAACTGAGAATATTTGAAAAAGCTATAGGGAAAATACAAATACTATATATTATGTACAAAATTACACATGACATAATACACATGTATACACACACACACACACACACACACACACACACACACACACACACAGAGTGTGTGGAGGAGTTATGCTAGTATGGGTGATCCAATAAAATCCCAGTACCAGGAATAAGAAACCTTCCTAGTTGTTGGTCAGAGGAGTCCTAGAGACTGCCAAATAATATGGGCTATTGTGGTTGTTTTTGCTTGCCCTCTGGAATTTGAAGATGTGTCCCTACTGCTGAAGAAACTTCAGAATTTGGACATAGGACTTGAAGCAATTGAGCTGGAATGGACCAGGAAGCCCCCTCCTCTAGGACTAGCTCCTAAAATGCTACAAAGGGCTATGCAAGCTGCTAAGGGAAAAAATAACAACATTCAAATGTCCTACTCAGCTGTGATGCTCATACGTATAATGACCAGCACAGCAAGATATCCTACTTTGGTGTTAACTAATAGTTTTGTCCAACAACAATTGGATTTTTGGCCTGTTTAATAGAGGGAATTCAAGTCTGGTACAGTAACCCTAGCGAACTACCCAGGCAGTGCATATAAGCAAGATTAAATGGACTCAGAAGATGCATTTATACATTTATATGTATATATAATAAGTGACATTAATTAAAATAAGGAACAACTTAGATAATACACAAACGCAGGAGGGCTCAGAGGTGGGAGAAGGGGATGGGGGCAGGATAGGATATGCTAGGGGCTTCAAGATTATCAATGTATTGTATGAAATGTCAATTAAACTCATTAGTTTATACAAATAGTAAATGCCAATAACAATTAAAACAAAAAGGTGCAGCACTTTCCTGTTAGGGAGGTATGGTGGATTAGAGATGAGATAGCATATCATCATGTAGGTAGCCATCTTCTGTTCCGTGAGGAGTGTAGAACCTCATGGAGAGGAATGGACATAGGGCAGACTTAATCTTTTCAATTAATAGTACCTCTGCCATTGCTACATTAATTTAGGCTAACGCATATCTGTCTTTTAGTAGTAGATTGCTAAGGTAGATTCTTCAGTTTAAACTGGTGACAATAGAAAAACAATGGCCTATAAGAAAAGAGGGGGAAGAAAAGAAAAGGAACAGTAATCCAGTTAGTAGATTGAACCTGACTTTCCTCATGCTTCCAGCCAGGAGCCTAGTCAGCTGACCTAGGTTTTACTAGTGTCAGGATGTAGGGAAATGAGACCCTCCATGGAGAGGGAGGAAACACTGACATTTCCAGAATAAGATAGACAAGGACAAGGGCCAGGGGCTGTTGCTCATGGGAGCCCGTGGAAGGTTTAGAAACAGGAACTTTTCAGTTCTGTGGGAGGAGAATCCATTCTGAAGAGAACCTGCTTCTCTGTACAGCTGTCTCCCACCGTGACGTGTGGGCTCAAGCCCAGAGTATGCTACCTCAGGGTCATGCTACCAGGAAAAATCTGAGCTTCTCTTGGGAAGATGGGAACATCTCAGTTTCAAGGTCCTGTTGCTACCCGAGGGTTCTGCAGTTTTGAGGGCAGAGGCTGGGGAGTCAGGATCCATTGATGGAAAAGAACCACAAATCCACTTATTCTCCAGCCCTTAGCATCTCGAGTCCTTACTACCCTAGTATGCATCCTGGCTGTCAACTAGACAAGCAAAGGCAGGCAGACAAGACCAGCGGCTTTGTGTTAGGCCTGTTTATGCATGGAACAGGGCAGGGTGGAGTGAATAAACAGGTGTCTCTTTCAGTGGCAAAGACAGGGTTCCAGCTTAGATCCCCGAGACTTTGACCGAGAGAGGCAAGATCTCCCCACCCAAGTGCCTGCATTAGGGAAGATGTAGAGAAATTCTACAGTGGCAAGCTATGGGAGGATTTGGGAGGAGTAACAGTTCAAGAATACAGTCAAATAAATAAGTGGATCCCAACTAAGGAATTAGACAGCACCGAGACAGCAGGTTAGTCCAGAAGATGAAGATCTGGGACTCAATAGTGGATAAGAGCCTGGGATCCTCTAGTGCTAGGAGGCTAATGACTGTTGCCACGTGTTAGGAGAGAGAAAGGTGGTTTATAGCATATACAATGCCCCCAGGCCTAGGTACCAGAGGAGGGGACAGCTCCAATTTCTGGGTCTCTGGAGAGCAGCCTCATTGTGGTTGTTCTTCCTGAAGACCGCCCACTTGGCCTCAGGAGGCCCCAAACCTTTCAGAGGACCAACTACCACTATGGCTTCTCTGATACTATGTACGGGTCCTGCATAGATCTCTCTCTCTCTCTTTCTCTCTCTCTCTCTGTGTGTGTGTGTGTGTGTGTGTGTGTATGTGTGTGTATTTGTGCGTGTAGGACTGGGAAACTATGGAAAGGAAAGGGAAGCTGGTGTTCAGAGGGCTGGTGAAAGAAGAGAATACTAGATCCTCTGTGAAACAAATGTGAGACCTGCTTTATACTGGTGTTGGTCTTGAATTAACGGCACCCTCTGGAAGGCCTCAAGAAGAGTGAAGGCAGGTGCTATGTCTCAATTTATTGAAAGATCTTCTTATATTTTATTTTCTTTTAAACGTTCACCTTATGTTGTGTTTGCAGTTTTAGCTCTGACATTTTCATCTCTCCTCCACACCATAATTTTCTGGCAAAAGTTTCTATTTTGATCCAGTTTCATTTGTCTTTACCCTAGCTACCGGAACATATTCATTATCATCATTTTCAAATTACCAATAAACTCCACTAACTAGATCCTCTGACTCTGGCTCTATTATGTGATTTTTTTTGTCATTACTTTTAATCAGGTACTACTGCCTTTTAGCATGTTTTATGTGTGTATTCCATACAGGTGCTGTGTAGGGGTAACTGGTGTGACTCCACGAGATGTCAGCGTGAACCCAGGACTTAGGCTGTCATCCATGGAGCAATAGGGTTTGCTTGCCGTCATAAAGTCAGGAATCCAAGTAAACTGAAGCTGGAGCCTTTGTGTGGACCTCTCCAGAGGTTTCAGCTGAGCACTTCAGTTGTTCATCCAATGCTTTCTCTTGACTAGGTCTTCAGCTGTAATCACTGTGTCTTCAGTACTGTGCGATTGCAAGAATAATGCCCCCTTGGCTTCACAGAGGTTCTTTGCTTACTTTCTTAGTCTCCTAGAAAAATACTGCTAAATATTTTTCAGCCAAATCAAATTATAAAGACATCATAGGATAAGGAATAACCTATAAGATGATCATCTTTACAAAGGTAGCAATATCTTGGGAGGGGGGAACAGTTCTGAGAGGGGAAGGGAGGAAGGGGCAAAGGGAAGACGGAAGCAGAGAGATTGAGAGAGAAAGAAAAAGAGAGATAGACAGGTAGATATCTAGATCTAGATGTACTGTCTTATTTGGATAAAAATTGAAAAAATCATAAAGGATATTGTGGGAGCATTAGGAACTTCTATATGGGCTGTAAATTATATAGTAAGAATAAGCGCCTTTAGATATAATGTTAGTGAATATAGCAAAGTATCCTCAGAAGATCCGTCCTGAACTTTTTAGGGGTAAAGTATCAGTTCTGAAAAATGCGTCAGCAAAAAATAAGTACAACACATATTAACTCATACCTCTTTGATGATGTTCACACACACACACATACACACACACACACACACACACACACACACACACACACGCTTTCTGTGGGCTTGACAGTATTCAGAACAAAACTGTACTACTCCAACACTCCTGGTGTTTCCTGAGTTGCTCATTCTGTGTATTAAAACGCACTTGACCTGTACCCATTCCCGTCCTCTGAACTCATGGGAGCACTCTCCTTATGGTATATAATCTCACAGGACTAAGAGCCACACTGCAAGGTCATTTTCTTTCAGTTAATTCATAAAATGGAGGTGAGGTAAGGGTGCCCATCCCAAGAGCTCAGTATCTGGTACAGCGCAAGCTTCCGAGGAATGTTGGTTACTGTAATAACTGATTTTGCTCACGATGGACCCATTTGCCCTGTTTGATACCTTGTGGGTTTTGACTTAACTCCAAGTGAGAGCACAGCCTCCCCCATCTTATGCATCTTCTCCATTTGTCTCCTGATATTATCTTAACTTTTTTTTTCATATTCCCTCTTAAATTTAATCTTTTTTTTTCACTTTAGATTCCACTCCCCTACCGGTCCACCGTCCGACTGCTACACATTCCACACCTCCTCCCCGCTGCCCTGTCTCCCCACCTCCCACTCTACCAGACCTCTAAACTCCTTGGAGCCTCCGGTCTCCTGAGGGCTAGGTGCATCCTCTCCGACAGAACACAGACCCAGCAATCCTCCACTGTATATGTGTTGGGGGCCTCATATCAGCTGGTTCATGCTTCCTGGTTGGTGGTCCAGTGTCTGAGAGATCTCTGGGGTCCAGATTAATTGAGACTGCTGGTCTTCGTACAGGGCTGCCCTTCTCCTCAGCTTCCTCTAGCTTTCCCCAACTCAACCACTAAGGAGCCAGCAGCTTCTGTCCATTGGTTGGTGCAAATATCTGCATCTGACTCTTTCAGCTGCCTGCCAGGTCCCTCAGAGGGCAGTCCTGATAGGTCCCTTTTTGGTTTGGTTTTGTTTTGTTTTGTTTTGTTTTGTTTTTCGAGACAGGGTTTCTCTGTGTAGCCCTGGCTGTCCTGGAACTCACTCTGTAGACCAGGCTGGCCTCGAACTCAGAAATCCGCCTGCCTCTGCCTCCCGAGTGCTGGGATTAAAGGTGTGCGCCACCACGCCCGGCTATTAGATATTTTCTTTATTTACATTTCAAATGTTATCCCCTTTCCTAGTTTCCTCTCTGAAAATCCCCCCCCCCGCCCCTTGCTCACCAACCCACCCACTCCCACTTCCTGGCCCTGGCATCCCCTATACTGGGGCATAGGACCTTCACAAGACCAAGGGCCTCTCCTCCCATCCCTTTTTGTGAGTGCTCCATAGCCTCAGTAATAGTGTCAGGCCTTGGGGCCTCCCCCTGAGCTGGATCCCACTTTGGGCCTGTTGTTGGACCTTCTTTTCCTCAGACTCTTCTCCATTTCCATCCCTGTAGTTCTTTCAGAGAGGAACAATTATGGGTCAGAGTTGTGTCTGTGAGATGGCAACCCCATCCCTCACTTGATGCCCTGTCTTTGTTCTGGAGGTGGGCTCTACAAGTTCCCTCTCCCAACTGTAGGGCCTTTCATCTAAGGTCCCTCCCTTTGTTATTCAATTGATTTTTTGCTAAAAATGTTAGGATATCTTAAGTCTTAGAGAACAGGTAAAACAAAATTAAAGCAAAAAGGAAATTAAAATATAGTTAGGGATCTGCAATATTTATCAAATTAGATACACACACATATATATATATATATATATATATATATACACACACACACACATATATATACATATACATATACATATATATATATGCAAATACCTTAAGGTCAATAGTTTTCTATGCACTTTTTACACTGATAATTGTCTAAGACCTGATTGTCATAAATAACAAGAGAAAGATTTTTAAGTATATTTTTATATAGTATATTAAGCTGATTAACATTTTTTTAAAATAAAAACATTAATGTTCTCTTTTAATGATCTTGCTGGCTTTACACTCTCTTGATGAGGGCACACCCTCTTCCATTTGGCTCCACTTACTCATGCTCTCAGATACGAATGATATGGTCTGATAAATAAGTGTTCCCTTTAAGCACTTACCATGTATCTAGCTATACAAAGATTTATTTTAATAAACTAGAAAACAGCTTAAGGTTTATTCATTTAACTTGAAAAGATAATACTAGAAATTGAATGGGGTGCCAATAACAGAAGAAAAGAAATACATGATATTTTAAAAACTGAGTTTATTTTCAAGTACTTATTAAATTACAGCAAAACACTTAAAGTTCCACATACACCTTAGAACAATCAACTACACTTTGACAATGAGTATGTCATACATCCCAGGAATTAGTTTGCATTTGAATATAGTCTTATTCATTAACAAATAGTAAATTTGCTACTATAATGGTACATATATTATTCACAATAATGTATTTTCTTATACATTCTGCATGTGATTACTAATAATAAATAAAACAATAAATAACCAAGAAATTTTTAAAAATAAACCTTAAAAATTGCAGGTTTATGGGGTAGAAAAAAAACAAAGCACAGTTCCCAAAAAATTCAGGCTCTGAAGGGGCAGGTAGAGAAACCAACAACACATGCGACATCCTGCCTCTGACAATGTTACAACAGCAATGTATAAAAACTCTAGAAGGATAACTTGATCTAGAATAATAAAGTTGTAGATGGTTTGTAGGAAAAGAATTTTGCCAAGTCAAGAATTGGTGGGGGAGGAAGGGGAGAACTCTGCAAGTGTCCTGTCGCATGACCTGCACAATGGGGCAAAGGTAAGGGAGCAAACACGGCTAAGCAACTGCAAATGATTTGGTGTGACTAAACTGAACAGGAAAGTTGTGAGAAAAAAGGCTCCTGGGGTAAGCCAGGGTGAGTCATAAAAAGTCTTAATGGCTTTTCAGAGACACCTGGTCTCTATATGAATGTAGAGAACGGTCTAAATTAGAGGTGACATGATAATTTGAGGATTTTTAGGCAGACTGATCCATCAACAGTAAAAGGAAGGCATACCAGTTAGAAGGTTACCATAGCCATATCAACTTCAAGTGAGGGTAAGAAGCAATTAATGAGAGAAAAACATGGAGAAAGGATGGACTGCTCAGATGGTTCCATAATTAAACACGTAAGAACTGATTCTTGACTGGACAGACACGGACCAAGAAAAGAAGAAATAGTGTTAAGTATCTTGAACCCTGGCCACTTTCTGAGGGAGAGGCTGAAAGTAATAGTCTCTGGTTCTGGAATTGCAGACTCAGGATGGATTCCCACAGATTGGGACAGGCGTTTCTGGAATGGAATGGACAAATCTGATGGCAAGTCATGGATACAGACAACAGAAACACCAGCAGTGGTCGTGATGCTTTGGGGGAGATGTTCAGAATACAAGAAGAAGACAAGTCTGAGTTTTCATGGACACCAACATGGAATGAGTAGTTTTAGGACAATGAGTCTCCCAAGAGAATTTAGAAGAGTGGTTAGATTATGAAAAGAAATGTATGACACGCCCACCTACTAAGAATCACAAGAAGGGAATTTCTTTTTTTTTAAGATTTATTTATTTATTATATGTATGTACACTGTAGCTGTCTTCAGACACTCCAGAAGAGAGCATCAGATCTCGTTACAGATGGTTGTGAGTCACCATGTGGTTGCTGGGATTTGAACTCAGGACCTTAGGAAGAGCAATCAGTGCTCTTAACCGCTGAGTCATCTCTCCAGCCAAGAAGGGAATTTCTATTAAATCAACCACGAAGATGTATCAGAGACATTGAAGTAAGTCACTTGTGTAACTTCCATTTGGTGGGAAGAACAAGTTATAGGAGACTGAGAAAGAAATGAATGCTGAGCAGATTTGAGGCAAGAACTGCTTTTAGGACACAAAATTGGCAGGACTGAGGAAGGACAAAGCAAGATTTTGAAACTAAAATACTAATGTGAACTAAAAGCATCACATACTTGACAACCAGGCAAACAGCCCTATGGGTAGTGCTCTTAGTGTAAACCTAAGATATTAATGTAAACTGCAAGTGTCTTACACTTGAAAAACAGTAAGAACACCTATGCCCTCCCTATGGGTAGGATAGGGTTCCAGTGCAATTTGTACTATAAACGACAAGTAGACAGACTAGAATCAGAGTTGTCCACACAATCCCCTCTTCCACTTCCTCTGTTTTTCTGTTGGATGTGTATTCTGAAGACTCACTTCTCTTTGTGGCCGGAAACGATTTCATCACTTGTCTTCCAGTTTAAGAAACAGGTGGTTTCAGTCACGCTCCACTCTTAGATTCAATCCAGTGGCTGACAGGGGGAATGCCATAAGTGAGAAAGGCATCCCCCGATTAGTGCATTCTTTATCATCAGGAAAAGGTGATTGGCAGAACATCGTTCATTACAAGAAATAGCTAATAACACTTGCATATGTACACTACTGTTATACAGTAAGACACTTCACTTTCTTTCACAGTTTCAAGATTTTAAAGTGCTTTTTAATGATCTCTTCTTAAATTAAATCTTCAAAATATCTTCCTTTCCAATGGTACTTTTGTAAAGAGGGCATAAGCAGTAGACAATGCTGTTTGGCCTCGACACTGTGACACATGGCTATCAGAAGTAACTGGGGAGAAGCCAACAGGAAGTGACAGGCCAGCTGTCTTCAAGCATTTGAATAGCAAACCCAGAGAAGGACTAAATCAGAGTCACCCTAGCAGGTAGAAACAGGACTAGCTATGATTAGGAGACTTTCTAATGACTGCCTCAGTCCTGGGAGAGAACTGCCTTATGATATAATGGAGAAACTACTATAGAATAGATGGTTTCGAGCACAGGCTGTGTGAATTCAGGAAATTTCTGCATACCCCTAGAAGTTGCACTGCCTGGTTTTTAAGGTCATTTCCAATTAACTTTATTTTTAATTTCCATTAAAACACTAGTAGATAATAATTGTCCATGTGACGCAACAGACAGAATGTGTATTTGAAAGGGCATTATTCTGACAGCTGCCTAGTTATTAAATATTGGTTTCCTAGACTTTAAAAAAAATTGTGTCAGTTTGATAAGAAATGCTTCACATAGGCTCCTGTACTTGAATAAATGTTGGTCCCTGGTTGGTAGGGATGTTTTCGGAGGTTTAGTGGATTGTGGCCTTGCTTGTAGAAGTATGTGTTACTGGCACCAGGTTTTTTGAGAGCTCAAGACCTCCCCTGTGTCCAGTTTGCTCTCTCTGCTCATGCTTTTGGTTGAGGATGTGATTCTTGCCCTGTTGCTCTAACCTCCGTGCCTAGTTATTAAATACTGGTTTCCTCGTATTTAGTAACTGCTGCCATGCTTTCCGTGAAGTAATGGACTTGTACTGCTCTGGAACTATAAGACGAATGAACGCTTTTTTTTTTTTTTTTCCATAGCTGTTTTTGGTCATGGTGTTTAATCACAGCAGTAAAAGGGAAAGAATACAGCTACAGAAACCCCAAACAAATGACTATATTTGTAGATGCTTTTTTACTATGACTTACAGATTCAGGCGCAATAACCTGGTAGATGGAATGTGCTACATAATATTCTTTTATAAAAAAAGGAAACAAAGTTGGGGAAAAAATTCCCTCCCAGAGAAGATACACTTTAACAAAATCAAGCAGGGCTCTGAGAATAATTTTTCCTTGTTAGTAAGAAGCATATAAGAATACACTAATGGTGCTATCAAGTGTTGGAGAGAGGCTGACTAAGGTAAATAAAGCCTTTGGCGGGTCTAACAGTCATTAAATGTCCTGAAATGTTCCACACAGTCTCAGTCTTTGAGACTAATCTCAGGTTTGTAGAAAAAAAAAAGAAAATCTTAATCTGAGAGCTTCTATCCCAAGATTAGATCAAGTTTCAATAAACTATAGGTTTAACACATTTTAAAATAGTGTCATTATTTGAAGATTCAATCTTTTCCACTGCAGTGGAAACTGTAAAGTTACTAACATGTAAATTTATTATCAATTTAAATATATTACAACTATTCACTTTGGTATTCCCCTATAAGTGTATATTTATACTTATTTATAATGAATGTTTAAATAAGTTTCTTCAAAAATCCCCTAAATTCTTGAAGGTTTAAATAGGAAACAACAGTAAATGTTATCACTTAAAGTAATGCAATATTCTAACATAAATACATGGAGCAATACATTTCAAAATCATTCTATCAGTCTATTATTTCTTATAAAAATAACATTTCATGATTTCCCCGTAGTATAAGACCAGAAAAAATTTTTAACTTGAGTGCAAAATACAAACAAAGCTTCATGTCCAACTTTGTTTTCTTTTAAATGTTAAATATTTAAAAGGCTAAGAAAGACATTATCAGATTTCAAAATATCTTGGAGTCTTAGTGATTTTGATCACATGCCATCAAACCATTGCAATTTTTCAACTTCTCTTTCCAGTTCTGCATCTAGAATTTCCCCCCACGTATCTGCATCCATGGGGCACATAGCCTTTTCTGGCAAGCTAACAGGAGAACGAATGTTGCTGTATCTGCCACTTAGCCACTCATATTTCACCTTGCTCTTCTGGTAATTTCTTAGGAGTATTTCCTGAAAGGGATAGACATCATCATTCAAAAAGACTCTGGTTGGCGGGTGAGTATGTCTGCAAGCAGAGAAACTCATTCACAGGACTGAGATTAATTACTGATGTGGAAGTACACATATTAATCGCATTGATAAGTTATCTGTGAATGTATGAATTAGTGTTTATACAAAGAGCAGCCCATTGTATGTATTGGAGGTTTTCATAAGGTGGAAGATGAGGAAATTGGCTTTTTCACCTCCCTCCGCATAACAAGGAAAGTTCCCAACTTTAAGATCTGGGATGTACAAAGCTGAGTAGAAACCAGTGTGGAGACTATGCCAGTAGAAAGAGGATAATAATTCAACTTTAACTCCTTTCCTAAAGTCAGCACACTCATCATGCTACCCTAAGTAGATATTATAGTATTCTCTTAACTGTGTTATAACACCCCTGTCAAAAACCATGACAAGTTGCAAAGGTTAAACTTACCCTCCAGGTATAACCACTTTTTATATCATCATCTATTTCTCTTTGGCACACAGCTCTTATGGTCAAGCAGTGGGGTTTCCATAAGGAGTCATTGTTTCTTATTGCACGGTTCCAACTTGTACATGTCCTGGAAGCTCTGCATAAACTCTGAATGTCTAGCTGGCTGAAAATTTTAGAAGTGACTTCCAGGGGCAGTAGTTCAACAAAGTTACTTTGACTCTCTTTTTTTCCCCTTTCAGCATCCGCAGAATTCAATTCCGTACCAGGAACTTTGAAATTATCGTTCTTCTTGGAAGTTTTCTTCATAGTTTGCCAATTGTCTTCATATGTAACCTACAGGGCAGAGTTAAATATACTCAACCTCTTCAGACCTAAATGTGCATCCTACTCTGAGTCAGATAGTTTAGGCATGATTTAAAGAACTTTACATTTCTTGACTTCAGCCTCTCAATCTGCAAGGCAAAATCCATGCTGTATCTATCTCTTGTGTTTTTCGTGAAGATTACTAGGTGGAGTGGGTAAAAACAAGTGGCACATCTGAACTGTATATGGGAGACCATGAACACATTCCCTGTGCTTTGAACACTAGTTTTTAGCAAGTATCATTGTTTCTACATGTTTTGTTTCTTGCTGCTCCAGAAGAACATTATCTTTAAAAAAAAGGGAAATGGCCAGGCGTGGTGGCGCACGCCTTTAATCCCAGCACTCGGGAGGCAGAGGCAGGCGGATTTCTGAGTTTGAGGCCAGCCTGGTCTACAAAGTGAGTTCCAGAACAGCCAGGGTTATAAAGAGAAACCCTGTCTCGAAAAAAAAAAAAAAAAAAAAAAAAAAAAAAAAAAAAAAAAAAAAAAAAAAAAAAAAAAAAAAAAAGGGAAATGATTCTCCACATCAACAAATATTTACTGAGTTTAGTAATAATGACTACTTTAGTGTTTATTAAAATCTGTATGTGAACTGATGCTTTACCATTGGGTTCTTCACCTTCAAGCTAACAATAGTCAGAAAACCTGCTGGACCTTTAGTAATCTATTTAAGAACTACTTAATTATTTGGATGTAGTGGACATCAGTTTCCCTAAAATGGTCCAGGATGAATCCTGCTCATCATTATGGAGTCTCATATATTACACTTCAAGAGTGGTGTCTTAGAAATCAATCTATCTTATGTGCCTAATTATGAGCTAAGGATAACTGTCCCTGAATCTATTACTGAGTGACAATTACAATGTAAGCAGTTCATAATTCAGCTAGGAATAGTATATAGCCATAGATTTAAAGCCTTATTCCAGCTAATGTTCTCAAGGACCACAGTGGAAGCTTCTGGAAGCAAGGCTGCGCACATCATCCTGGGCTACTTTGCAATTTAAGCACAATTTGTGTTTACCTAGTTTATAATATTTACAGTTCCTTTTGTGGAGAATCAGGATATAGATATAATAGGCATTTGATGTACAGCTAAATATCTCTTCACTCAGTGACTAACAATTCCCTTTTCAGATGCACTACTCAAGTCTTTGTAGTTTGTTACTAACATCATGGTGACTACCTTTGATTAGGCTGTTTATGATCCAAACTGGTTGTGGTTAGAACTCTAATGTCTGAACTGAACAGGGGCTTCCTTTAGAAATAGAAAAATAGAAAGCAACTTGGTGTGCAAAACAAGACAAAACCCACAAGATCAAGTATTTGCAATGAACCTTCTCCCCTCTTACCACTGGTACAACCTAAAGGCAAAGTGGCATCTTTGAAACTAAGTTTCTATTAGGAGGTTACACTACACTCACCTGTTTGCTGTTTCTACCAGGTTCTCCCTAGGAATAAAATACTTCTTTCTGTCAAAGGAATTCCACAAGAGGCAGAAAGATTTTTCAATTGAACATTCTGTAGAGCCTTGGTCATATTCCCAAAAATCTCACTAGAAATCTTCAAAATTATCTCTATTGAATGCTTGGAAAGCTATCCCTTGTCTGTTGCCTCTTTTTGAACCAACCTTGCGGAACTATTATGTTAGCTTGCGGCTCTCCCACCTTCCTTTCCAAGATTTACTTGTATGTGTATTGCTGTTTTGCTTGTGCGTGCACTGCCCGCAGGAGCCAAAAGGGGGGTGGGATCCCCGAACTGGAGTAACAGTCAGTGGCAAGACCCCTCTGTGGACACTGGGAACTAAACCCGGTCTTTGAGAAGAGCGGACACTCTGGGCCACCTCCAGCCCCTCCACCCACCGTCCTGTCAAATGTCACTAGGAGTGGGCAAACCGAGGAAGAGCACCGCCGGGCAAGACTAGTTCTCAGGGAGCCCACACCAGTCCTGGCGAGTGCAACCACATCTCTGCGAGCTGTGAGGACAGGCAGGAGAACCGACGGACCGACCACAGCCGAGCAGGCTGGTCTCGGTGCAGGGAAGGGCAGAGCTGCCTCTCCTACCTAAAGGCGCGGTGCCGGCTGCTCCCGCGATTTCAGTCCTCCGGATTTGAATCTTTTCCGGAAGGTCTTCATGTCCCGCCTTCTCAAGCCCCGCTCCTCCCATATGCATGCGCGATGCCTTCTGGGATTAGTAGTTTCCCCTGCGTTTCATCCCCGTAAGGGAAGGAAAGAAAGGAGGCCCAAGTCACTGCAAGGTCCAGCGTCCCTGCTGAGTGACAGCGGGCACATGGGCGGGACTTCCAAAGGGCGGGACTTCCAAAGGGCGGGTCTCCCACCTAGGGTTTGCGCGCCAAGGCGCTCTCTCTCTCTCTCTCTCTCTCTCTCTCTCTCTCTCTCTCTCTCTCTCTCTCTCTCTCTCTCTCTCTCTCTCTCTCTCTCTCTCTCTCTCTCTCTCTCTCTCTCTCTCTCTCTCTCTCTCTCCCCCTCCCTCCCTCCCTCCCTCCCTCCTCCTTCCCTGCGGCAAAGATTGCTGAAAAAGTAGTTAACGCTGAAATTTTTTTTTTTTTTCTTGAACAGGTGGTTATTTAAATGTTTTGATGATAATATCGTGTTACTCTTTTCCTTTGTTTCTTAGCAGGGAGCTGCCGGGGAAGCTTAACTCTCAATGCATCTAGTAGCATCTTGCAAAATACAGTGAAATGTCAAGGACTACCGAGACTGCTATATATGATGGAATTGCAAACCTTTCAGCGTATGTGGTTATTAAGTTAGCTGAGCGTTTTATTTTTGTTCCCAGAGAAGTTATTTGCTAGCATTTAACATTTACCCCTTACCAGTCTTTCGTGCAGTACTCCATTTCTCTATGACTACTCTTGCATATTACACCCTTACGGCCTTTAGTTTGAATAGTCTATACGTCTCTGATTATAAAGATGTTGAAGCTAAGAGACACTTGTTCATTTAAGCCTAATGGCAGAAAGCATCCTGGGGAACTTCCCGTAACTCTCAATATACCCTGTTATGGATTCAAGAAACTTTGACTCAATTAGGAAGACACATTTAAGAGCTGATTACCTAGTAGTGCATTGAGCTTCTTCACATTCCCAGTTAATGTCTGAAATAAGAAATCAGAGACTGAACAGAAGGAACAGACCTTGGGGTGAGAGCTGCGGGAAGGGAGCTGCTTTCATAAAATACATCAATCCGATCAAAGCCATACATCCCACTACCTGGCATAAAAAACTGTAGTTTTCTATAGAAGATATGAGTCAGAAATACAAGGAAAGAGGAAATGGTATGTGTGTGTGTGTGGGGAGGGGGCACCATCTGGTGTGCGTGCTGGTTTTTGTCAACTTGACACCTTGGAAGGAGGAACCTCAAATGAGGAATTGACTCACTCAGATTGGCCTGTAGGCAAGTTTATGTTGGCATTTTCTTGATGATAGATCTATATGGGAGGGCCCAGCCCACTGTGGGCAGTGCCATTCATATGGTGGTCCTGGGGTGTGTAAGAATACAAATTGAGCAAGACAAGACAAGCAAGCTAGTAAGCAGTCCAGGGTTCTACTTAAAGCTCTTGCTCTTCCATTGCTGACTGGAATTAGTTTTCATTTCTGAGTTCATGCTCCTGTAGACTATTTCTGAACCTGCCATTTCTGAATCTTTACCTCAGCTAAACTTTATGCTGTACATGCCACCTTTGACCAGCAGAGGACACCATTGACTTACTGGCGGGTTTTTTTTTTTTTTTTTTTTTTTTTTCCAAGTTCCAAGTTAAGTTTAGTAACAGTGTTAAATTTAGTAACTGTTTTCTGGACAGGACAGGACAGGACAGGACTGCAACACATAAACTTCCAGCAGCTGTAGTTACCCCGCCCACTCGCCCCAAGACCTATACTAACTAGATCAAGCCAGTCAACATTTTAGAGTACTATGGTGAGGGTGGAATTGGGTTAATTCAAGAGCCTCTTGCTCCTAACTGGGGAGTTATATATAGTTGTTAGCTTCTGATGACGGAGTCAGTTTTCTTTAACAGTGTGTGATTTGGTAGGTCAAGCAACAACCAGAGGATAGTCATACTCAGGAGAACTGGAAGAGAGAGGGAGGGAGGGAGGGAGAGAGGGGGAGAGAGAGAGAGAGAGAGAGAGAGGAGGAGGAGGAGGAGGAGGAGGAGGAGGAGGAGGAGGAGGAGGAGATGAAGTGATGACGTAAAGAAGCTAGGGGTGAACCTGACAGGAGTTAGGAGAAAGAGTAGTTAGTAGTATTATCAAAACTGACAATCTTACTTTTTAAAAGTTCAGTAAAACTTAATATGGGGATTATTGCACTCATAGGTTGGAAGAGTAAACACTGAGTATTTGAAAATGCCAATTTTTATTAAAAGTCTCAATACATTACGAAGTGCTCTAACATGAAGAAAGACATCTGCAACATGCTGACTCTTCACTGAAAACTGCATTTAAAGGACCATCAGCATTTGTTGGGTACCTTAGAAGGCACTGCAAAGTTGCATTGATGTAATTCTTACAAACACACAACTGTTTATGCTGAGATAAAAATGTCAAAAACCAAGGAAGGGTCTTACTTCTTTTATTCATTTCAATAAAATTTCCTTGAGATTTTTATTGTTTTTCTTCCTTTCTTCCTCTTGAAATCATAAAATCTCTCTCTCTCTCTCTCTCTCTCTTTCTCATACACACACACACACACACACACACACACACACACACACCTAAATATATCAATACAACCTGCTCATTCTGTTTCGTGTTACTTGCATGCATACTAGTTCAGGGCTTGGTATCCAGTACTTCATATTGGATAACAGATTAGGGGCTCATCCTTAGTTGTCTGCAGTTCTTTGCCTAGGGGTAGGGTTCTGTGAAAATTTTCACTACCATGTTAGCTGTCTATTGGTGTTATATTTGTTTGGGTTTTTTTTAGCTAGCTGAATTGTTGAGGTATCATGGGTGATACATCCCCGGCATTTTCAGGAGACATTGTCTCATAGCAGATTCCTGGCATGTCGCTCTTAGAGCATTTTTGCTCCTTCTTCCAGGATGTTCCCGGAGCCTTAGGTGCAGGGGTGTGTTTGGTGGACCAGCTGAGGCCAGGCACTTGTTCTTGCATTTTGACCCATGGTAGTTTAATATAATGATCTCCATTTGCTGTAAGAAGAAGTTTCTTTGGTGAAAGTTGGAGACTGTACTCTGTGGG
Source organism: Mus minutoides (assembly GCA_902729485.2). NCBI lineage: Eukaryota > Metazoa > Chordata > Mammalia > Rodentia > Muridae > Mus > Mus minutoides. The sequence continues at coordinate 684,457 of LR749786.1, read as the reverse complement.
TATGAGATTAAAACTTTAGAATTCAGTTTAGAATTGTGTTGGTTTAGTAAAATGATGACAGTGGGTTATCCTCTAAGACTCACAAGCTCAAACAAAACAAAACAAAACAAAACAAAACAAAACAAAACACTCACAAACTCACAAGCTCTAGGTGGTTATTCAGATTTCCAATGCCAGAAATGATTTTCCTCCTTTTCAGCAAGCCTTTAATTCAATAAGAGAGCTACTGGTTACTACACAAACATGCACACACACACAAATAGACAAGAGCTGAAAATGTATCATTTGAGGTCAGCCATGAACCTGACTTTATCAGCACCTCATAGCTTTTCACACAGTAAAGAAGTAAATAAGAATAGTGGTATATTGAGAAAGTTCTATTCTTTTGATAGGAAAGAATATTTAGATACTTATGGGAAAATCCCAACTAAAACCTCAACTTTCTCTCCCGAGTTCTAATTAAGCATCCCTCTAAAGTGACCCTGGGCGAACATAAACTATGTGGACTTTGATCCTGCCCTTGACTGACACATGCGAGAGCAGAGAAAACAGACTCCAGGAATTCAGAGAGTGTTTTCAGTAAGGCAGACAAAATAGTTCTCTTCAATATTCCTCATGTGGGGAAGGCCAATGTAGCGCTGTTGTAAAGAAAGATGGAGCTGAGCCTTCCACATGTTCCTTTTTAAACTCAGACATAAATAAGACACATTTAGACAAAATTATAAAGTGTCATCTTCGTCTTTCCCTAGACCTCCATCTTTGGACATAACCCAGAACTCAGACAAAGGCCCTTATCCTCTGCAGTGGTTGGGATCAGACAGTGGTTGGCCTCCAGGGTATAAGGTCTAAATCATTTGAATGTGAGAGGGAAACAGTGATGGCTCATAGATGCCCAGTCGATGCAGACCCAGCTTTTTACAACCTGCACAGTTCTACTCAGTCGGATATGGGCAGATTCCTTTGCCTGTCCCCTCATCTCCCCGGGACCTTGAGTCATGGAATACAGAAATCACAGTAAAGAAATCCTCAATTGTTGAGTTTCTCCTCTTTCTGGATTCTGAGATCCAAAAATGTAAATTTCAATGAACTAAGATATAAAGAACTCTATCTCCTGTAATCTCTTGAGATACATCATAATAATATAGTATCTCCTTTAATCTCTCAATCTAAATAAATAACCAATAGTAAATAATTATTTGAAGTTGAAACCATCATGAAGGGGGTTGTTGTCTGCAGAAAGGCAGATGGTAACCTAAGTAAGTATAAAGGAAATAGTTACTACAGTTACACTGGCAAAGCTTCATGGGAGAATGGCTAAGGGAGAGATGAGTGTGGCGGGGATCTAGGAGACATTTTGACCCATGAGATCTTTATGAGGGAGGTAGAGTGTAGATAAAGCTCCCTAAAATTGATGGGGCTAAAAAAAGTATTATATGCCAGCCAGAGGAGGCGGCTTGCAATGGCTGGCCAAGTGGTGAATGGAGTCTGAGGATGATGATAGATGCTTATGAGAAAGATTATGTTCTACAAGACTGATAACTAATGAGGTTGCTCTCCAGAGTATTGACATTCCATAGATGATAATTTGTATGCAAAAGGGTTCTCTACAGTTTCAGAAAATTATAATGGTATGTACTAAGTATTTCTTTGACACCAGGGAATCAGATTACAATATTCTCCTGGGCAGCAAGCTGTGCTTGAGAACAGTAGGTTAAGGACTTTGGGAATATGAGAACAAAATCCAACCCAAGACTCCTTTTAGCCAAAACTGCACCGATTCCAAGTCTTCAGACCCTCAGGGCCGTGGTTTGTGCCTCCAGTGCAGTGGCAGAGCCTGACTTGGTTGGCTCTGAAACCAGTTTTTAGAAACCTTGAAATCATTAAAAATGGCTCCTTCACATAAACCACTAAAATAGACCTATTTAAAATGACAGAGATATAACAACTAATAACAGTATAAGTTTGGAAACTGTTACAGAAGTTCCCCATTTCCTGTGGTTTTGTCTTTAACACTATAATTACTTGTGGTCAACTGTGATCTGAAAATGTGAAGTGGAATATCCTGTAGTTAGATATTAGTTGTTTTAGTTATTAAATAAATAGCCAATATCTGTTTTAAGTTAGAAGGATTTAAAATTGTTTTAAGTGCCATGATAAACTGTTGCCCAGAAAATGCATTATCTCTTTACTCAAGACATCCATGTAGTATACTATCCACTTTTTAGTAACCATCTCATTTATAAGAAAGACTATCTTGATATTGCAGGATTTGTGTAACAAAAGTTGCAAGACACTTTTGTTTTGCCTAATAACGACTCCAAAAGGGGTGAGTAGGGATGCCAAAGGGAGGCTCACACGGAAGCATAGACTAACTCTTGCTGTGTGGCAATGCTCTAGGACATGCCACAGGCCTGTTATGTGTAGGGTCCAGCATTTTCTGCCATTTCATGCATCTACCAAAAAATGCTTTCTGGCGCATACCCTACATAGATTTGGGTGCTACACAAAACTATAAACTCTCGAAAAAAATATGATTCCTTGCTTACTATTTATTATGAGCTTGCCCTACATTTTCTTACACATAGTCTCTGATTGTTTCTTTATATGATAAATGTCTATTATTTTTATAGTGAGAATGAATATTCCATCATTTCTTATGGGTGACCTTTTAAATATCTATCTTATTACTGGTATAACAGAGGAATATTCTAATTCTGGGATAGGATCTCTGGCCTTGTGCTGGGAACTCCTGATTGATGGTACAGAGCAGAAGATGTAGCCAACAGCTGGGCCAGGCCTTGTCTTTCACAGAAGCAAATGCTTCTGTTGGCTCTCCACAGACTGGGGTACAGCTTATGTATTAACTCAGACTCCAGAGTGCACCTCCTGTGGCCAAAGTTAGGGTATCTGTGCCCCTGTGACTCTACTGCATGGCAAGACAGGAGGAGCAGGATGGGGTGGCCGCAGAGTCGTATTCTAACCTGCAAAGTTAAACTCTCTTACCTTTAAAGGCTTAACAAAGCATTAACTTCAGATAGCAGCCTTGGGAAGAGGTCCATGTTAATGAGAAGCCTCGAAGAAGTGAAATTTACTTTTTATCTCTTCTGGAAAAACTGCAACAAGGCCCCATTCTAACAAAACAAGGAACAAAATAAAAGCTGAAGCGTTGGGATCAGGGAAACGGTGGATCAAAGCTAACAGCTCTGAAGAGAGGCTCCTACATGACACACCTCAGATTTCATCACACAGAATATTAAAAGTATAAATATTAATGACTTGAGAGTTAATGAAGCAAAACCAAAACCAAATCCGATTTCTTTTCTTTTCTTTTTTTATTAGATATTTTCTTCATTTACATTTCAAGTGCTATCCCAAAAGTCCCCTATCCCCTCCCCCGGCCCTGCTCCCCTACCCACCCACTCCCACTACTTGGCCCTGGCGTTCCCCTGTACTGGGGTATATAAAGTCTGCATGACCAAGGGGCCTCTCTTCCCAATGATGACCAACTAGGCCATCCTCTTCTATATATGCAGCTAGAGACATGAGCTCAGGGGGTACTAGTTAGTTCATGTTATTCTTCCACCTATAGGGTTGAAGACCCCTTCAGCTCCTTGGGTACTTTCTCTAGCTCCTTCCTTGGGAACCCTGTGTTCCATCTAATAGCTCTCTGTGAGCTTCCAACTCCATGTTTGCCAAGGATGCAATGTTTTAACTCGGAGGAAATTTCTATACAACAACTTAGAACATGAATGGAGCTGCTATTGGATAATAAGCTAAGTAAAATAAGCTAGGCAGAGACAAACAAAGACCATACGATCTTACATATGAAGTCAGAAATAAATTTAGGTGCAAATGCTGACCGATGTTGAAATAAGAGGCATCAAGGCCTATTTTCTTATATTCTAAGCTGGAAAATAGTTATTGCAGATATAGACAATAAGGATAATATTTGACTAACACATTTGAGTTTTATTTTGTCTTTTGCCATATTTTAAAAACATTTTTTATTGGATATTTTCTTTATTTACATTTCAAATATTATTCCCTTTTCCACTCACTCTCGCCTTCTCTCCCTTTTTGTTGTACTTTTAATTATTGGCAGACTACAAAAAGAAAAGTAATTTTTATCTATACTTAGAACTGGGCCTTGTGGTAGCCTCTTTGCATGAACCATTTTATTTAATGTTCACTCTGGTCCTCAGAGGCATCTATCAGTGGAGCTCCTCTATAATAGACCAGAGATTAGCCCGCTAGTAATTTTCCTAGTTGCAAATCATCCACACAATAATGAATAAAATGTATGCTTACAGCTGCTACTGGGCCTGATAGTAATAAGGTGTGATGCCTTGTGGAGTCGACTGGCTCGAGGCCAGTTGTATCCATAATGAGAGGAATAGAAATTGGCCAAGTTATGAGGCAGAAAACTCCCTGTGTTCATGGATGCATTCACAAGAGAGCTCCCAGCCCTATGTGCTTATGAGCTGTGCAACATTTATTCTAAAGGCCTTTTCTTTCTTCTGTGTGTTTGAGAATAGTTTTGAGAGGTACTGAGGAATTGTCTGGGGGAACAGGAAGGATTGCTGAGATCAGTGCAAGTGACAGGCCTGTGTCACAACGCCAGGCAATGTCTCCTAGGGTGTTTGCACAATTCTGTCATTTCAGCTATCAGTGAGGCATTATTATCTTCATTTGTTTAGAAGAGAACTGAGGTTCATGGAGGTTGCATTAATTGACCATAGTCACGAAGACGATGGGCACTGAGCCTAGAATCAAAATTCTGTGTGTCCAAGGCCAGTGTTTCCTCAGTGTAGCACTCCAGTGAAAATATTTCTTTCTTAATGAGATGAAAGCAGAGCAGAAAGTTAGAAGAACAGAGGTATGTGCAGCAAATGGGGATTACTGTCAGGGTGTCCTCTGCAAGCTCCTTCTTCTCCATCCCCACTCCATGGGCACTGCTGCACTCCTGTGGGTGGCAGCCTCTGGCACCTCACTGTGCTGTAGCAGGCTTGCAGCTGGAGAGCCCGGCAGACTGACATGTTGATTTTAGGATTCTCAGTTCCTAATAGCACAGCAAATGCTGCCTGGCAACTGCTCAGCGAGACACAAGCATCTGCTACTCTGGCCTTTCTTTCTCTTCCTTCTCTCTAGTCTGGGCCACCTGGCTCTCTGTGGCTTCACCAAGACCCTTTGAATGCACAGAAACAGCTAATTCATTCCAGTCTTTGTTTTAGGTAGGGTTTCCATTCCTGCAATGAAATGCCATGACCAAAAAGCAAGTTGAGGAGAAAAGGTTTATTAGGTTCACACTTCCACATCGAAGTCCATCACTGAAGGAAGCCAGAACAGGAGTTCAAACAGAGGAGAAGTCTGGAGCCAAGAGCTGATGGAGGTGTGCTACTTACTAGCTTGCTCCTCTGATTTTTTTTCAGCCTGCTTTCTTATAGAACCCAGGACTACAATGGGCTGGCCCCCTCCTCCACTCATCATTAATTAAGAAAACATCTCACAGCCAAATCTTATGGAGGTGTTTTCTCAGTTGAGGCTCTGAAGACTGGTTTGTGTCAAGCAGACATAAAACTAGCCAGTATAGTCTTCTTCTAAAACTCCAGGTGTAATCCAAAGAGTTAGATTAGGACCACCTTAGTAGCCAAAAACTTAACTCCAGCCTGTGCAGACATGTGGTCTCATGCTCCCTTCTGGTTCTATTTTTCCCCTCTATCCTCTATGCTCCACTGCTTGGCTTAGCTTTATAAGACAAGGGAGAGAGAGACAGAGAGACAGAGAGACAGAGAGACAAAGACAGAGAGACAGAAAGACACAGATAGAGAGACAGAGACAGAGAGACAGAGAAAGACAGAAAGGTACAGAGATAGAGACTAAGAGAGTGGAAAAGAGAGAGACACAGAGAGAAACATGGAAACAGAGACAGACACAGAGATACAGAAACAGAGACAGATGCATATATACAAAGAAAGTTTGAGAGAAAAGAACAGTCATAGAAATATATATCTATATCTATATCTATATCTATATCTATATCTATATCTATATCTATCTATCTATCTATCTATCTATCTATCTATCTATCTATCTATCTATCTATCTATAGATATATATAGAGAGAGCGCACATAGAGGAAAGAGAGACAGAGACACACACAGAGAGAAACAGAGGTATACACACAGAACGAGAGCTCATGACATTGGATTTTCCAGTTTGGCTGTCTCTGGATTTGTCACTTCTCACCAGATTTCACTTGTCCCGGGAAGCTGTATTTTCACTCCCCAAACTGTAATTCTACTTAACTTGTATTTCCTCTCCACTAAAAGGAAGGACATTTTCATTTATTGCATGACATTGGGACCTTAGAATTTAAGGTTTTCTACTAGTTTGTATTATGCTGAAACTTTGTAAACTCACTCCAAAATACCCAGAACTGATAAAAACCAAAAACCAAACATCAAAACCAAATTGTGTCTATAAAGCTAAGCTGATGTCTGCCTAGTTCAGTGGTAGAACATTGTCCAGCATGTAAAATGCTCTGGATTCCATCTCCAGTGTAGGAGGAAGGAAGGGAGGGAGGGAAGAATAATATTCCTCAACATCTGCTCTTTTAAAATGGTAACTCATTTCTCATTGAATATTTTTAGCTAAATCTAGGAGCAGCCCAAAGTGTCTGGCATTATTTTATTGAGCAAAAATCTTTCCAGTAGTTCATTGGAGACACCGTGGTCAACAAAAACTACTTTAAGTTCAACCCAGGTCTGAATTATTTTATACAGAGAATCCAAAAGGTAAGCAAAAAGGCTCTTTTCTACCCTGCATGTGGATTGCACCGTAGAACTATAGCATATATCTCAGTTGCTCTTTCAGTCTTTTTCCTAATAATGTTTATCTTTGCTATGTTGTTTGGCTCTTTTAAAATTTATTCATTTATTTATTTATTTATTTATTTATTTATTTATTTATTTATTTATTTTTAAGGTTTTGAGATAGTGAAGTTTCAACCTAGGGTCTCACACTCTGGACAAATTCTCTAACACTGAGGTTTTATGACCTTCAGTCTTTTTACTTAAAAATGCTTTTGAGACTGGGTCTAAGTTGCCCAGGACAGCCTTGAGTTCCCTCTGTAGCCAAAACAAACCTTGAACTTGTGATCTGCTTGCTTCAGGCTTCTGAGTAACTGGGGTTATCTGCTTATGCCACCAGGCCCACCACAACTATATTGTTTGCAGGAGGGATAATGGGCGAAGGGTGGATTTCTGGGAAGTGCAGGCCTGAGAATACTGTGCTTGGTCAAGCATCTCCCCACCACGAAGAACAGCACAGATGAAACAGATCCATCATATGACAAGCGAGGGAGTTGGCTTACTTTGTTGGCCAATACACAACCCACCCACTGTGTACTGCTTTGGTAATATGCACTTTGAGCCAGATGTCAGTTCATATTCTAGAACTGGCCTCTCAGATATGTTGTCAGGAAAGTAACCCATTGCCTTCAAAATACAGTTTCCTTTTCCAGGAAATGATGATGGCAGCATTGGCATTTGACATTGGAATGGTGTTTAAAAGGAATAATGCTTGTGTTACACATATTTTTATTAGTTCTCAAAAACAGGATACAAAGTCTAGGATTAATTTACATACACTTACACCATCACACTTTGTTTTTATCCATTCCCTATCCCCTCTGTCCTCTTGGTGAATATTCTTGACATAGACCCAGATTTCTATTGTACATTTAAATAGTTCTAAATAGGCATTTTTATTCCTTTCTCTTATAGATATATTGGTAATTAGGTAATTGGTAATTAGGTCGTTTAGAAGTAGGCAGTCTCAGGATCCTCTGGTTCAAGCCCCCTTCCCTTTTATAGGGGGAACATGAAATATGCCAAGTTCTTGTGCAGAGGATTTCCTTGGATGAAGGGAAAGTATATTTTTTTGTCTATTGATACATTGAAATGATGCTTAATTATTGAATATCTACAGATTATTTTTCATCCTCATTTTAGAATACCAGACAAAATTGTTTCAAAGTATCCTTGTTACTGGAAAATGCACATTGTATTAGTCTTTTTTCCCATTTCTGGAATAAAAATATCCTTACAAAAACAATTAAGGGGATAAAGGACTTATTTTTTTTTTAAGCTTCCAGCAGAACAAGTTTTATTTTAAAATTAACTTAAAAGTTCACTTTTCTCATTAAAAACATGAAATTATAGTGCAACTACTTTACTTTTTATTAACATTGAAACAATGTGTTTGTAAATAGTTTATGCTGGTCTCATTCTCTTCTATATTCTACATGCAGAGTACTGGGTTTACGGGGTGAACCACTATGCNAGTATATGTTATGTGAGTTCTTTTGTGATTGGGTTACCTCACTCAGGATGACACCCTCCAGATCCATCCATTTGCCTAGGAATTTCATATATTCATTGTTTCTAATGGCTGAGTAGTACTCCATTGTGTAAATGTACCAAATTTTTTGTATCCATTCCTCTGTTGAGGGACATCTGGGTTCTTTCCAGCTTCTGGCTATTATGAATAAGGCTGCTATAAAGGCTCAGCGGGTAAGAGCACCCGACTGCTCTTCCGAAGGTGATAAGTTCAAATCCCAGCATCCACATGGTGGCTCACAACCATCCGTAATGAGATCTGGCACAGCTACAGTGTACTTACATAATAAATAAAATAAATCTTAAAAAAAAGAAGCTATTATTCACTATTTTTCCTAATCCATCCTTGAACCATCAAAACAGTTCCTTGGCTTCTAATAGCAACAGGCTTCAGAGCAATAAGGGTGGACACAGGCACTATAAAGGACTTATTTTATCTCCCAATTCTAGATCACAGTCCATCATTGAGAAGAAGTCAAGGCACATTTGCATTCAAGAACAGAGAATCAATGAATGTATGCTTATGTGTTTTGTTCCCTCTCTACGCTCATATAGTTCACAATCTTCTGCCTAGGGAATGGTGCCACCCATAATGGGTAAGTTTTTTCACCTCAATTAATATAATCAAGATTATAGCTCCATAAACATTCCTGCAGGTCATGTTCCCATTAAAAGTCTCTTGCCAGGTGATTCTATATTTTATACAGTTGACAACTAAACCTAATCATAGGACACATAGATAGGTGGGCATAACCAATGCTTTTACTTTGTGGGAAGAAAGAAGCACTGAAATTCCCATCACTTGCCAATATTTTTGGTCTGCCTCCAACCATAACATAGACTCGACAAAGTAGATTAACACAATGGTGGATTATTTCTTGGTGCTAGCCACATAGAATAAGCAATGTGTTTCTTTCTGGAGTCTGCTAGTTTATGTTTCTATACCTGTTCTTCCTTCCTTCCTTCCTTCCTTCCTTCCTTCCTTCCTTCCTTCCTTCCTCCCTCCCTCCTTTCTTCCCTCCCTCCCTCCCTCCCTCCCTCCCTCCTTTCTTTCTTTCTTTCTTTCTTTCTTTCTTTCTTTCTTTCTTTCTTTCTTTCTTTCTTTCTTTCCTTATTTTTCTCTCTCATGCTCTCTCTCCCCTCCCTTCCCCATCCTTCTTTCTTTCATTTTTTCCTCCTAAATTAAAGGATGCTGGAATGGTGGACTTAGAAAAGACTTTAAGGCAGACTACCAGGTCTTGTCTCATTTTACATATGATAAAATAAGTCAGGTGAAAGTTCTCTAAAGAACACAGTCAGTGCCTCACAGATCTGGGACCTGATCTTGCAGCTCCTATTCAAAAAGATGGTCTGTGCTCAAAGTTGGTTTTTTTTTTTTTTTTTCACCAATGTTTTCTTACTGAATGCTTTTATTGAGACTATATGGTAAGTAATTTGAGTCTGGAGTTATGTGCATTCAAGAACAAGAAAAATGCACTTGATTATAAGATTTGTGTTGTGGTCACTGTGAAAAATTATGGAATTACCCTCTCTCAGTAGTGTAGGCTATGATATAATCTAAGAACTAAACTAAATGCATCTGTGAGAAATAACATGACCCAATTCTGTTTTCTCCAATGTTCTTTTGAGTTGAGAATAAAGATGTTCTTATGACCTATTAAATTTTACACCATCTTACATCATCACCCTTACACATATAGGAGTCCTTATTTTCTAGGCCAAAGAAATGTCACGATCTTGAGGAGAGCTTTTTCTGCTACGGATATGAGACTGTGCTTGGAAGAAATGATTTATTGAAAATTCACTATGATGGACAAACTGTCTTTCAGGTAAAACAAGACCCACAGTACCCATATTCTTTTAACTGATTGTAGAAGAAAATTTTGACTTCAAAAAGAATTTACTATAGCTTTACAGAACACTCACAATGTTTTACAACAAAAAATAGAGTTGAGAATTCAACCCCAGAGAACAGCTACCTATAAATGAAACTCCAATTTAGACTAATAAAGTTGAGTAAAATATAATATGCCAATATTTGTTTGCTACCTACAAATGCATTAATTTCGATGAAACTATATTTACAAAGAGACTAAAATAAACACACCTGGAGGTGCATTAATGACCTTGAAAACCTGTATAATATTGGAAAGTCACACAATAAGACAGGCAGTGTGGGAAGAGAGCTTTGCACCTGAAAACAACCTAAATAGACAAAAGAAACCAGTCCATTCATTTTAAATTTAGCCTCAGCCAAGGTCTTAGGACACAGTAAGAAGGGAACAAGATTCTTTCTCAAAATATCACAAGCATGGTCTCTAGCCCAGTTGCTGACACTCTTCCCCTCTGATATCTCCTAAGCTGGCTTTCCATCAGTCCTGTTACTCTCATCACTGTTGTCTTCTAGGCTCCCACTAGAGTGACTGGCCAACTATGCTCACAGCATTCAACTGATTTACAAATGCAATTTCCAAAGACTCCTACATTTCTTTTAAAAAGCTGGCATCACCAGGTTCTTCATAGGAACACCTTACTTTCTGGTAACAAGTTTTGTATTAGTTACTTTCTGTTGCTATGTTAAAATACCATGGCCAAGGCAGTTTATAGATAAAAAAGTTTATTTTGGCTTATGCTTCCAGAGGGGTAGGAATGTATTTTGGTAGGAGAGGCATGACAGCAGGCAGCTGGAACAGAAAACTTAGTAATGACATCTTCAACTACAAGCAGAAGTCGAGAAAAACTGAATGCGGCGAGTCTATGATGTCTGAAGTCCCACTTGTAATGATGTCCTTCCTCAGCAAGGCTATACCACCATCCCAAGGTTAGAGCATCAACAGTGTTCAAATGCCCAATCAAACATCACAGTGGAGGTGGGATAAGAATATCCAGAAGTAGTTTTCTTGGAAAAAGTGCAGCAGTATAAACCTGTCTCAACTCTGGAGAAGTATAGAGAGTTCCAGGTGCTAGGGCATTGTGGGAACCTTTTTCTGTCCCTGAGTGACAGAGGGACAATGTCCATGTGGGTGCTTTATTCCCATGTTGGCAGCTAATGGAGCTGTGAGAGCTTCTCTTTAAAACTTTGTCCAGACTAACATACCAGCCAAGATTCTTCTGATCCTCTCACCGCCCACTTGCTAACTCCTGCCAGAAAACAGCTGAGAAACCTATAAAGGCTGTCCAGGGATCATGAGGACTTCCTACCAGCTAAGCCACAGCCTTGTCCTCAGGTTACAGCCTCTGTGGGTGGCAGTAGGGGTGGCTTTTTGTTTTGTTTTGTTTTGTTTTTTTGCAGGGTCCCTGAAGTCAGCTCTGGAAAACTGAGAAGAGTGCCTCACTCAGAATGCTTCGCTGGATGTTTTTTTCATTTTTCTCACAGACAACTGGGACCTTGAGAGCCAAGGGAGATTGTGGAGAGGATGTGAGCAGATGGCCACTGAGGAGAGCTGACCGGGTGGGCTGGAACCCAGGCCAGGACCTGCCACCTGAGGATTGTGCCTGCGATGTCCATATGATTGTGAACAGGCAAATAGAGAGCTCTGCTCTGTTGAAAATCATAAAGTTGAAAATGAAAAGAGATAAAGCCTTAAGCACAGAATATTTTGTCCTTGGTGAAAAGAACAACTTAAGATTTACTTTATTTTTTATTCTGTATATGTGTGTGGGTATGTGCATGCAAATTTGGGAGACTCCAAAGGTCAGAGCATCAAATCACTTGGAGCTGGGATTATAGGCAGTTGAGAGCTGCCAAGCATAGGAATCTAACAAATGTCCTCCGTATGAGCAGAGAGCACTCCTAACTGCAGAGCCACATTTCCAGCTTAAGTAGAGCTTTTAGAAACAAGATTGATAGAGCATGCAAAGTTAATAATTTGATGTATTAAAAAGGTTAATTTTTATTCACTATAGACACTAGAAATAATATTTACAATGTATATAATGTGTTATTGTAGAACTAGAAGAAACAATATTAAATTTAAATTAATTATTGTAAATCAGATAAGAGAGATGGGCACCCCAGTAGGAAAAACCCATTAAGGTAACTAAAATGTGGACAAATGAAGGTGTATTTTTTATTTTTAAAATTGTAATGTTATATAACAAGTAAGTACAGATTTATATATTTAAAAAACGGTGTTTATTTTCACTAGGAAAATGTAAAACACACAGCAAGAAAATCCTATTGAGCTAGCACTAATTTAAGATTTAGTAACAAGAACTAGCAAGGAAGTGAAGATATGATACCCTTATATTCTGGCAATCTGACAGAATCTTCTGAAGTTACAACATCCTCAGACCATTTTCCAAAGCCAACTCTCATCATAGAACCCTTGAGCTAGCGAAATATACTGATTTTAGTATTGTTTATGGTTTTGGAAGCATGGAAACAAACTGTCTTTGTTACAGAACATGATCTAACACCTGTGATGATTTACTTTTAAGAACAAAGATATATTAATGTATAACTATATTACAAAGAACAACATCATTTTGTTGTTCTTTTTCCTCCTCCTCTTCCTCCTCCTATTCCTTCTGTTTTTCTTTTTTAAACTGTTTTGTTTTATAATATTTATTTATTTATTTATTTATTCACGTTATGTATATGAGTGCTTTGTTGCTGTCTTCAGACACACCAGAAAAGGAAACCAGATCCCATTACTGATGGTTGTGAGCCACCATGTGGTTGTTGGAATTGAACTCAGGACCTTTGATATTAAGAGACCTTATATACGTGTTACAGTGCTTATAAAAATCTAGACGAGGGGGAAATAATAGGAATCATTTCAATGTGGAAGGGATGGTGTGTGAGAGAGTGAGGCACTCTTGGTATAGGATGCTCAACTGAGGCCTGAAGTAGAACTTCTCTTGGAAAGAGTTTTCAGTGAGGTGTTGGTTGCTAATTCTTTCAACTTACAGAAGCTCTTCTCTTTGGCCATTGACAATATAATTCCATAATGATAGCGCTGTGGGTGCCATTTCATCTTGGATCTAAGAGGAGGGGCTGTCTGCTAAATGAAATAGGAGCAAAACATCAGGACCACACCAGAGTTTGGTTCCCTCAGCCATTACTGAACACTCATGATGTGCTGATTACCATTCTAGGCACCAGAAATATAGTGACTAATGTGGTATAGTCCTTGATTCTAAGGAGAGTTTCATTATAGGAAAAACCCATATGATGAAAATTTCAATAATAATGAACACATGGGAATAAAAGTATAGTTATGAAAGCTTTGAAAAGAGCCACTGTTAATTACACCCAATCAGACAGAAAATGTCTTCAAACTAAAGAGGAAGGCAGAACATTTACTATCTTTGTCCCAGTTAAATCTCTAGGGTCTATCACAATTCCAGACCCATAGCAGATCCTCAGTAATATTTGTTGAGAGAAATAATACTGGACGGACTGAGTAAAAGCTTCCCAGTAACAAGATATGAGCACATAGTTTTAACCTGGCTGACACTCCAAAGGAATGTTTCAGAAAATGAAACAAAACAAAATAAAACAGAATGGACATTTAAAGCTATGTTTGGAAAACAAAGAATTACCATTTGTGGGTGGGTGCAAAAACATAATAACCCACCTACTGAATAACCTCCCTGAAGGCATATGTTTTAGGCTTTTATTGGGTTCCTTTACCCACCACCTATCTACACTCCAATCCCTTCTGACCACTGAACACTAGATCAGTGAAAAAGAATGATACAGGGGAAGGGGGCATAGACTGCTTCCTGATGATTAGATCAAACTCCTAGGGGCAAATCCAATGTTCATCACCAGGATAGCTCCAACCAGCAGTCCAGCAATCCAGCAAGTCAGCACTTCAGAAATAGCAAAGGCAGCAAACAATAGCAGAAACAAGCAGCAGCAACAGCAGGAACCACCACCAGCAATGGCAGCAGCGACCTGGAGCAGTGGAGGCAGCAGCTGCCCCAGGTCTTCTCAGGGCTCATCAAAGAAATCAAGGTGAGCCAATGCAAGAACGTCGTCCATTGTGTGTTGGATTATACGTACACAGTCTTTCCAAACATCACACATCCTCTCAAACATCTGCTCCAGAAAAACATCACATGCCCTCTTATCAGGCTTCTTCCAGAAAACACCATGTGTTTGTTCTCAGCAAAACATCCCCTCATAAGGCAGTTTCCAGAAAAAAAAAAAATCACATGACACAATTGAGTCTCCAATGAAACTAGAAATTCCACTTCACATCTATCTAGGTTGCCTAGTGATCTATTCTATGGTTTCTCAGGTGCTATGTAGCTTTTCACCAAGTCTACTTTCTAGTTCTGTAGATGAACTCCTTCAGCTGGGCACAGATTCAGTTCCTGGTTTCCAGTCACCCTTCCTCGGGTTAAACTCTGTCCTTTGCCCCTGCCAGCTCTACAGGGAATTGCTCTCTACAGAGGAGAGAATGCACTTAAAGTAGAATGTTGGCATTCCCCGCATCCCTACAGCCAAGAAGAAGTTCTATGCTATATTTGGATGTCATTTAAATGATATAGTAATACACACTTTAAAAAGTCCTTTATTTTTCCCTAATTTCATGCACATAAAGTGAAAAATGCCTGTCTAAATAGACTTAATATTTGTGTTATTCCAAATACATGTGTTGAAGTCCTAGGATCCCAATGTAATGGTAAGTGAGAATCAAATGTTTGTGAAGTAGCCGAGGTCATGATAGTGGCACCTCAGTGCTGGTACCAATTCTGACTTAGGCTTTCCACGGCTGTGAAGAAACACCACGACCAAGGCAACTCTTTTAAAGAAAAACCATTTAGTTAGGGCTGGCTTACTGTTTTAGAGGTTCAGACCATTATCATCATAGTGGGAAACATAGCAACATATAGGCAGACTTAGTGCAGGATGACCAAAGAGTTCTACCTCTTGATCCAAAGGCAACCAGGATGAGACTGTTTCCCATAGGCAGCCAGGAGGAGAGAAAGTGTCATACTGGCCAGACTTGAGCATTTATTTGAGACCTCAAAGCCCCACCCCCACAGTGACATACTTCCTCCAATAAGGCCACAGCTAACAGTGCCACTTCCCATATTCAAACCACTAGAAACCCTCAGGATTTAATTAGTGTGTTTGTGCTGTTTCTTTTTTCCTAAGTCTGCACACACAAAAGGTCCGCAAACAGAGGAAGGGAATGTTCACCACTCAGTGGATCAGACACCAACTTGATTTAGCACTATGAGAATGTATCTGGTGTGAGGAGTATGTAAGGAAGTCAGGCCTCACTACTACATTATCACGAGTAAGGATTGTTGGCATTCTATGTCTACCTGTTCTATTTTTGTTCATCTCAAGAACTTGGACATTATGCTCACTACCTTTCTGGTTCCTTCAGATGGAATTATTTTCCAGTGATAGCTTAGTCCTAAAGACAATGTTCTTAGGACTCTATTCTGAGGAGAGAGATCAGAACAGAAAATTAAACAAGAAATTATTGCATGTATAGTTGTGATGAGTGAAGGGAAAAGGATATTCAAGTGACTTACATTTCATGATACTCCATTACAACTGTAAAAAATAGCACATATTGCCAAAAAAATCAACCAATTACAAGTATAAAATAAAGAGTAAAGCCCCCATCTTGCTACTTTATTATAGTATTTTTCACTCTTCTTACTGGAGTTCTCAGCTATTAATGATTGACATCTTTTGCTTTGGATGTCTTCAGATTGTGTGTGCATGCACAGAGGTAGGTAAATTTACATACTGGCAGGTATAAGCATTGTACAATGTTAAAAATTGGAAGATAAGACACAGTAGTTTCTTATTTTTTAAAGTGTAAGATCTTTAGATTAACTTATCAAACAAAGAGTAGGGAAGAAAATTGAGATTCATAGCTCAGCTGAAAGCTTTTTCCCCTGTAGCCTGACAACCTTCCAAATAAACAAACAAAAAAGCCAAACAAACACCAGCACTGTCAAAGGAAGTATGTATCCTCAGTCATTAGACCTTTATTAGGACCAAAATAAGTTATAATAGAATGTACTTCTCCAGGTCCAGGGAGCCACCAAGAAAGGATTAACACTTATCAGGACAGCTCTCCTTCACTCTTCCTGCACACAGCACCACCTGGAACCTGTTAGAGTCAGAGGGATCTGAGGACTTTACCTTACAACTACAATAATAAATGTGATCATGTCTGAGTTCTACATAAACAGTCCAAATATGTCAACTGAGAGGTATACTTAATAACAATGTAGATCAAATAAAGATATAACACCAACTGTATAACCTCCAAAGTAGTAGTAACATAATGAATATATATATATATATATATATATATATATATATATATATATATGTATATGTATATATCACCAAAACAACAACATCCAAAATAACATAACTTCTCCTAAAATTGCTTATACAACAGCAATAGCATAGTGAGAATGAGTCAGTAGAAATACCAGAGAAATCAAAATAAACCAAAGAAGTATATTTAAATACAGAATGCCCATGCTCATCAAGGAAATCCAAACAGAAAAAAGCTGCTGATCAATAACACAAACAACAGAATGCAATATGTAAAGTGGTGCAATATATGAAAGAATTCAGCAAAGAGACAGAAATGCTCAATGTAAACCAATCTAAAATTTGAAATCATGGTGAGTCAAGTAAACAATTGCCATATCCACTCCAGTGAAGACTGTGTGGCAGGTCCAAAAGCTTGGATGCAGTCCTGAGGCAAAAAGTTTCACAGAGACTTAGTCTTCTGGAGCCTTGGCATCCCATAGCATGAATACTCCAAACTTGTCCCTGTGATAATGTGGAGGGTCTTGCATGCTTTCTTGCAGTATTTTACTGGATAGGAGCTAAAAATCTCAGGGCAAGCTTAGCAAAGTAAGTTTAGAATTCTTATTATAGTTATGTATGACAGAAGGCATTCCTTAATAGAAGAAAGTCCCCCTACTAAATCACTTACAATAACAGCCGAATCACTTCCATATACAGGAATTTACAGTGGTTTAAGAAGAAAATCGGGTTGTAGTCTAAGGAGGAACTAGAGTATTGTATTGTTCATGTAAGGGTTAGTAGAATGGAACTTCTCTGCTGCATGTTTTTCTTTAGGCCCAGAGGAATAACATAATTAGGTATTTACTAAGGGACCCCTGGTGGTGGGTCAAACAATAGACTAAAATTGCACCTGGGTGTATTAGCCCTTCACCTAGCTCCTGTGAACAGCTAACTTTAAATAGGGTTGGTCTTAGCTCAGTTGTAAACACTGCCTGGTTCCTGTCAGTCTTTATGTATGCATTTCTCTGCTTTGTATCATTATGCATAAGATAACTTCAATGTACCTTGGCTGATGTGTCACCCAACTTCCTTGTTTTTCTTCTGTAATATAAGTCTGATGCTCGCTTTGAAAAATTACATTCAGTACAGCACTCTCTCTGTGCCAGCGTCTGTTTGTCATCCTGCCAACTCCTTGTCCACCTGAAAACTGGGACCCTAAATTTTTCTGCGGATTAAGGGACGGACTGAGTCCAGTCCATGCAAACAAGCTCTATGAAAAGTCTCATCAATAGAGGGACTCAAAGAAGAAGACAACCTATCTCAGAATGAAGAGACCATGGAGGATATAGAATAAGCAAGAACAATGATAAAATAGTAGGAAGGCACCCATGGTAATTACAAGATACAAGCAAAACTCTGAGAAAGCAAATCTATGGATAATAGAAGAAGGAGAAGAATTGAGTTCTTAAGGCACAGAAAACATTTTTCAAACAATTATAGGACAAAAAGAAATGTCAATCTTGTATATGAAGCATTCAAGAAAATTAAGAGATAAGACCAGAAATATCAGGACCCTGTACCATGTTATATTCAAGGCAGTGAATAAGCAGTACATATAAATTATAATACAAGCAGAAAGAAATAAATATCAAGCCACATATAAGGGCAGGCCCATCAAAATAACAATAAATTATTCAACTGAAGCTTTAAAAGCCAGGAGAGCAGGACAGACATATTTCATGTTTTAAAACAACTGCCAACTCAGACTATTATACCCAGCAAAACTATCTGTCATAGTTGAAGGAAAAAAATAAACATTTTCCATGATAAGCCCAAGTGAAAGAAATTTATGGCCACTAAACCAGCTCTGTAGCTAATACTTGAAGGAATCATCCATGTTGAAGAGAAAAATAAAACCATTAATGAGGCCACATGAAACAATAAACCATGCTTGAGTCATAAGTAAACAAAGAGAAACAGAAAACACCCGAATACTACCAAATCAACATGATGGCAGGAATCAATATATGCCTTTCAATGATAACTGAGTATTAATGAACTCAACTGTAGTGAAAGGTACAGGCAAGTATACTGGATAAGAGAGCAACAACTATCTCTTGTCTCCAAGAAATGGACCTCACCATAAAAAATAGATACTATCAGTGTGGAAGGATGGAAAATGTATTTTAGAGAATAAATGTAGGGGAGTGTTCAGCTAGCAGCCTTCAGATGAAGATGGAGAACTCTCAGCTCCTTCTGTGCCATGTCTACCTGGATGCTGCCATGTTCCTGCACTGATGATACTGGACTGAACCTCTGAACCTGACTCTATTATTGCTTCTGGTTTCCATCTGAACCATGCAGCTAATCCAGTGCCACAACTCTCCATATCCAAATCCCTTCCAGAGAGAGCTGGTCTCCCAGCATGCTGACACATCTAAGATCACAGGCTCACAGACTCATAGGAAGGATAAGCTCTAGTCAGAGACAGCAAGACCAGCGAACACCAGAGATAACCAGTTCTTTCACCATAGCAAGCTCTGGATAACCCAGCACACTGGAAAAGCAAGATTTGAATATAAAATTACATCTCATGATGATGATAGAGGACTTTAAGAGGGACATAAATAACTCCTTTAAATACATACAGGAGAATACAGGTAAACAGGTAGAAACCCTTAAAGAGGAAACACATAAATTCCTTGAAGAAATACAGGAAAACACAACCAATCAAGTATAGGTATTAAAAAAAACAACCCAGGATCTAAAAATGAAAAAGAAACAATAAAGAAATCACAAAGAGAGACAATCCTGGAGATAGAAACTGTAGGAAAAAGATCAGGAGTCATAGATGCTAGCATCACCAATACAATACAATACAAGAGATAGAAGATAGAACGTCAGGTATAGAAGATATCTTAGAAAGCATTGACACAACAGTGAAAATGCAAAA
Source organism: Mus minutoides (assembly GCA_902729485.2). NCBI lineage: Eukaryota > Metazoa > Chordata > Mammalia > Rodentia > Muridae > Mus > Mus minutoides. Next base: position 664,854 of record LR749786.1, on the reverse strand, counting down.
AGCTCTTAACCCAAAACATCCAGGAAATCCAGGACACAATGAGAAGACCAAACCTAAGGATAATAGGTATAGAAGAGAGTGAAGATTCCCAACTTAGAGGGCCAGTAAATATCTTCTACAAAATTGTAGGAGAACACTTCTCTAACCTAAATAAAGAGATTCCCATAAACATACAAGAGTCCTACAGAACCCCAAATCACCAAACAAATGAAGAATATTAAAAACAGTATGAGAAAAAGGTCAAGTAACACATAAAGGCAGATCAATGAGAATTATACCAGACTTCTCACCAGAGACACCAAAAGCCAGAAGATCCTGGGCAGATGTCATACAGACACTAAGAGAATACAAATGCCAGCCCAGGCTACTATACCCAGCAAAACTCTTAATTACCATAGAAGGAGAAATCAAGATATTACATGAAAAAACAAATTTACACAATATCTTTCTAAAAATCCTACAAAGGATAATAGATGGAAAAGTCCAGCACAAGGAGGAAAACTACATCCTAGAAAAAGCAAGAAAGTAATCTTCTAACAAACCCAAAAGAAGATAGCCACATAATCATAAAAATAACAGTGAAAATAACAGGAATCAACAATTACTGGTCCTTAATATCTCTTAACATTAATTCCCAATAAAATGACACAGACTAAGAGACTGCATACATAAACAGAACCCAGCATTTTGCTGCGTAAAGGAAATGTACCACAGTGACAAAGACAGATACTCTTTTTACCTCAGAGTAAAAGGCTTGAAAAAAATTTTCTAAGCAAATGGTCCCAAGAAACAAGCTGGAGTAGCCATTCTAATATTGAATAAAATTGACTTTCAACCAAAGTTATCAAAAAACAAAAAAAACAAAAAAAGATAAGGAAGGACACTTCATACTGATCAAAGAAAAAAATCTACCAAGATTAACTTTTAATTCTGAACATCAATGCTCCAAATGCAAGAGCATCCACATTCATAAAAGAAACTTTAATAAAACTCAAAGCATACATTGTACCTCACATAATAATAGTGGGAGACTTCAATACCCCACTCTCATCAATGGACATATCATGGAAACAGAAACTAAACAGAGACACATTGAAACTAGCAGAAGTTATGAACCAAATGGATTTAACAGATACCTATAGAACATTTCATCCAAAAACAAAAGAATATACCATCTGTTTCAGTCCTTCTTAGAAGGGAGAACAAAATACTCACAGGAGGTAGAGGGTGGGAGGGGCTTGGGAGGAAGAAAGGAAGGGGAGGGGGGAAAAAGGGGGTAGGATCAGTTGTTGGAGGAGATGGGGAGCAGAGGGTCAGGAATGTGAACAAAGGTGTGTAGCAATGGGAGATGGGGAAGTGGGGCTAGCCACCAGAAAGTCCCAGATGCCAGGAAAGCAAAGGCTCCCAAGACCTATGGAGTTGGACATTAGCTGAAATATCCAACAAAGGGGAGGGAGAATCTGTAGAGACCATATCCAGAGGTTAGGAAAGGTTTTTGGTTGGGGGATGGGGTAACCCACACATCTCCAAATTTTTAACCCAGAATCGCTCCTGTCTAAAAGAAATACAAGGAAAGGCCATCCAGAGACTGCCCCACCTGGGGATCCACCCCATATACAGACATCACACCCAGACATTATTGCTGATGCCAAGAAGTACTTGTTGACAGGAGCCTGATATAGCTCTCTCCTGAGAGGCTCTGCCAGAACCTGACAAATACAGAGGCAGATGCTCACAGCCAACCATTAGACTGAGCACAGGGACCCCAATGAGAGTTAGGGCAAGGACTGAAGGAGTTGAAGGGGTTTGCAAACCCACAGGAAGAACAACAATATCAACCAACCAGGCCCCCCACCCCCACCCCCCAGAGCTCAAAGGGACTAAACGACCAACCAAAGAGTACACATGGAGGGACCCATGGCTCCAGCTGCATATGTAGCAGAGGATGGCCTTATCTGGCATCAGTGGGAGTTGAGGCCCTTGGTCCTGTGAAGCCTTGATGCCCCAGTATAGGGGAATGCCAAGGTGATGAGGTAGGAGTGGGTGGGTGGGTGGGTGGGTGGGTGAGGGAGCACCCTCATAGAATCAGGGATAGGGGAGATGGGATAGGGGGTTTCCAGAAGGGAAATTGGGAAGGAGGATAACATTTGAAATGTAAATAAATAAAATACACTCTAAGAACAAAGTAAGGACAAATATAGAATGAATATAGGAAGCAAGCAGGTATCGCTATCCTAATATCTGACAAAATAGACTTCACACTAACACTAGAGATAGACTTCACACCAACACTGGAGATAGACTTCACACCAACACTGGAGATAGACTTCACACCAACACTGGAGATAGACTTCACACCAACACTGGAGATAGACTTCACACCAACACTAGAGATAGACTTCACACCAACACTGGAGATAGACTTCACACCAACACTAGAGATAGAGATACAATGGTCAGGTCATACTGATTAAGGGAGCAATCTATGAGAAGGACACCATTCTAAATGCATATGTTCTGTACAGGTGCATTCATTTTATGCTTTCAAAATACTATTAGGTGTAAAGCCATAAATTAACTCCAACAATGCAACCTAGATGTCTCTTTCAACTGAAGAATGGATAAAGAAGGTGTGATACATCTACACAATGTTAGAAACAGACATCAGAAATTTTGCAGGCAAATGTATGGAACTTGAGAATATAATCCGGAGCTAGAAAGATAAGTATGGCATATACTCACTTATAAGAGATTAGCCATAAAGTGCAGGATAACCATGCTCTTACTGTCTACAGACTCAAATAAGCGTCATGTTAAGGAGGTGATAAGAGAGGATCCATGGATCTCTCTCAGAAGGGGAAACTAAATAGATACTGGAGCTAGAACTGGGTAGGAGAAGGGGTGAGGTGGGAAATGGGGGTAGTGATCAGGTGTGGTCAGAGGGAGGAGAGGAGAGGGCTAGGAGTGAGAAGGGAAACTTGTGGGGGGAGTCTCTGTGACTGGCTGGAGTCCTTTGACTAGGGAGGACATGGGGAATCTATGCTGGTGACCCTAGCTGAGACTCCTACCAGAAGGGCATATAGAGACCAAAGTGGACACCTCCTGTAGCCAGCAGGACTTTCAGAGGTGGGAAGGAGAAATTAATCCACCCACAGAACCTTCAACCCCAAATTTGTTTTGCCTACAAGAATGTGCAAAGATGAAGATGGAGCAGAGATTGAGGGAACAGCCAACCAATGACTGCTCCAACTTGAGACCCATTCCATGTGAGAGAGCCAACCCAACACTATTAATGCTACTCTGCTATGCTTGCAGACAGGAACATATCATAACTGTTTCCTGATAGGCTTCATTTAGCAGTGGATAGAGGCAGAGGCAGAGACATGTAGGCTTAAATTTTTAAAAATGTACTTTTAATAAAGGTTCTCAAATGTTTGACCCTGTTTCTAGCCAACTGTCCAAAAAGGAGGGGAAAGAAGATGGGAAATAGGACAATGGGATGTGGACCTCTTTAGCAGTAGTTCCTTGGGGGCGATTTCAGTCTCCATTTTTCAGGATATCAGCAGTCCAGTTTAGTAGTTTTAGGATACCAAATATGAATCAGCAGTGGTGGCACAATCCATCCGAACTCCCCAGGTCCCTGCCAAATCAGCACAAGTCAGCAGAAGCTACCAGGACCCCTAGGACGCCAGGAGAAATTATTAGTGGGAAATCTCTCAACAAAGTGAAGATTAGCTAAGACAAAGATGGGAGACCAATGAAGAAGCATTGCAAAGCTAGCTATGCAAGTGATCTTGCCTTAGCAAAACACCACGTGACATGGCCTCACTATGTGAGTTTGTATCACTTGACATATCCAGAAACTTCCTCTTCACAGTCCCACAGCCAAACATTAGGCAGAGCTCCAGGGGTATTGCGGAAGAGTAATGGGTAGAATTGTTGAGCCAGAGGGGTCAAGGACACCCTTAGAGTCAAATACCCAGAGACAATGGGAGCTCACAGAACTTGGGCCACCATCTAGGGGCCATGCAGGAGCTGGACCTGTGGCACATGAGCAGCTTGGTCTTTATTTGCGTTTCCTATCAGTGGAGGCGGGGCTTTCTTGGTTGCTGGTCCCTGCCATTGGATCCCATTGCCCTTACCTGGACTGTCTGGTTGGGCCTTACTGGGAAATATTGTACCTAGTCTTGCGGAGACTAGATGTTCTAGGGTGGGGTGGTGCCCAAGGGGGCTCACTTGCAGAGAAGGGGAGTGGGCAGTGTCAGAAGAGATTTATTTGTAAAGGTTGGACTAGGAAAACAGTAGGGAGGGAGGGCTGCGATTGGGATGTAAAGAAAATAAAATAAATTATAAAGGAAAAGAAAAAAAAACAAAAAAACAAAAACTCCATCATAGTAGTAGTGGAAAATGTCAACATTCCACTCATAAACTGGCAGGTCTTCTTCCTAACAAAATAAAAAAAAAATGAAAAGGGAAATACACAAACGAAATGACATAATTGATCAATTGGATTTAATGGAAATCTACATGGTATAATTGACCAAATTCCCATTCTTCTCAGCAGCCCATTAACTTTTCTTAAAAATGTGTGACCAAAGGGTTCAACATTTTGCTTTGGGGTGGCATTTTGATTGCAAGTGATGTCCAACATATATTATAAGCATATTTTCTATTAATTATCCCTTAATACACTGAAAGTTTTAGTGGGGGGTTTAAACTTTCATTATGGATTCATTGGAATTCTTCACGTTCTCCATGTTATTTGTTCATATGTCAAAGTTTTTGTTCTCAGACTCATTTAAACTTTCCACTGTGTTTAGTTATTTGTTTTTAAGAAACTAAAAAGTTAGAGTGGCTAGTTGGCAATCTATTTCTGTACGATTTTGGAGTTTATTATCAGCCATGTAGGGCAAGCTTTTATCCTAAGATTAAACACAAAATGATGAAAGTTCTGTAGAATATTTCTTTTTGATTTTTTGTGTTTTAATAACCTGTGAAATAGGTTTCTAAATGTGTAGAAATTTCTCCAAGGCTATTTTTAGAAATATCTTATTCCTCTAATATCTGGAAATATCAATTTTTATTTTATGCTACACTTCCATTTATGTGTGTCAATTTCCTAAATTGTATTTTTCTATTTTCATTATTTTTCAGAATACATTTGCATTATATAACTTTAATTATTATGTTATGGTATATTTTTATAACACTGCTATTTCTACTAAATTGTTTCCCAAATATTTTTGCCTATTATGATACATTTTCTGTTTTTGATTCCAAGTTCTAAAGACCATGTTTCCTAAAATAACTATTGAATTTCCCCTTGAATAATATTGAATTTGTGTAATAGTTAAGGATAATTGGCATCTTTATAATATTCTTCCACTTACAAATGCAATATATCCTTTAAAGTTTCTTTTATGCTTGATCAAATTTTTGTAGCTTTTATGTTTTAGTCTTGAAGTTTATGCATGCATTTAAAATTTTCTATTTGATTTTATGGGTATGAATGCTTTGCCTTCATGTACATGTGCACAATATACGTGTCTGTTGTACCAGAAATCAGAAGATGACATTGCATCCACTGAAACTGGGGCTACAGGTAAACTACATTGAATTTGCTGGAAATCAAACTCAGGTCCTCTGGAAAAGCAAAAAGTGCTCATAGCCAATGAGCTATCTTTCTAGCCTCTGCATGTTCATGTTTATTCATTTAGTTATTTCAGTTTTAGAAGATTTATTTTTTTCTGTGTGTATAGGAATAACTATTTAACATGCTGTAAGGAATTTTATTTATTTAGTAAGATGTCAGTGCTGAGTTACCCTCTAGGCTCCATGACCTTTCTAATGAGGGTAGTTGGCTAGGTTTACAGTACCAGCCATGGAATGCCTTGTAGTGGGTTGGGCTGATGCTACTTGAATTCTAATGCAAAATATTGGCTCCCAAGATCTGTTTGCCTGCAATGAGCAGATCCTCATGTACACCAAATGGTGCTATGTATCCCTTGCTCCCAATTCAACTGGTTAATAAAAGGCAAGAACCTGCTCTGGGCAGTAGAGGGAGAAAGGTGGGACTTAAGGATTGAGTGACAGTTTGTTGGTAGAGAAAAGAGAAGAAGAAAGGACACAGGGGATGGAGGAGGCCACATGAGAGGAGATGGACCATAGCACATGGCCAGGAAAAGCAGCAAGTAAGAAGGGACATTATAGTTGGGAAATAAGTTAGAATAGCTCAAAACTTGCCCAATGTAGGGCTTATAGCTTGTAAATAAAATAGCTGGATTATGTGTCTTTTTTATAGGCTAGATAGAATGATTAATTTTATTTACATTGCTTCCTATTGAGTGGGCCTTAAATCCGATCAGATACCTGTTGGTCATTCTAAACATATTTTTAAAATGTCACTATTATACCACTCTGGATGACTTACTATACTCATTCTTGTTGTGGCTTGCAGGTGGGACAATTGGGTAGAACTATTAATCACTCTTCTCCCTTGGCTGCTCGCCTAGCACATGCAGATACTACAAAAGCTAGTCCTGGGGAGAAGAAGGCTTCCAGGTCAGTTCTAGCTTAGTTTTTCCAAGTCTAGTCTCTGATGTGTGTGGCATCTTCAGTAATAGGGTCTTAAGGTCAAGTTCTGGAAGGCAATAAAGGTTTACCCCTTATCAAAGAAACTTCTTTCAGCAGCTCATGAGGATCATTACAAGAGATGATTGGTCAAAAATGAGAAATTAACCATGGTGTTACCAACTCTAATCTATACATTTAGAACACACTTCTTACATTTAAGGCTCATAGAACAGTGAGGCTGAAAAGGTTACAAGAGCCAGAGGACCAGTATACCCTTTTGAGGCAGTGTCTTCTAGACTTGACAGGTAAGTGTCACCTATATAATCTCAATGATCCTGTTGCTCAAAGACCAGGATGTGTTAAAAAAAAAAGAAGTGTATTAAAGACTTAGTGCCTAGGATGGTGTGATTAGGAGGTAGGGCATGGTGGGTTGGAGTGTGTCCTTTTAGAGAATTGTGTTCCCTTGCTCTTACTCCTTTCTCTTACCCCCTTGTCTTTTCATCTTCTTCCCTTTCCATCCCTCCCGCTCTCCATTCTTTCTCCCTCTCCACTTTCTCTCTCTTTACAGGCTAGGTGGTGAGCTGAGTGTATTAGCTCAGCCCTATAGCTCTAACATGATGCTCTACCTCACCACAGGCCCACAGCAACCAGACCAGTTTTTCATTGTACAAAATGCTCAAAACCACAAGCCAAGATAGAACTTTGTTTCTTCAAGTAATTTATTTTGGGTAATTTTTATTTTTAAAAAGTAGTGACAGGCTTGTTAAAACAAAATTGAAGAGTCTAATCAAGTTAATGGCTGATGCAGTATCAAAAATTGTTTTAGTGGGGCTGGAGAGATGGCTCAGTGGCTACACACACTGTCTTTCTTCCAGAGAAACTGGGCTCAATTCCCAGCACCTACATGGCAGCTCCCTCCTGTAACTCCAGTTCCCTCAGATCAATGCACATGAAATTAAATTATCCTAAAAAATTATTTTTGCTGAAAAAAAAAGTAGTGACAGGAAGGCTAAGCTACTTGTTTCTAGAACACTGAATATCTGAACAGTTTCAAGTAGTACAAATGGTAATGATGGATCCTGTCTGGTTCCTACTCAAAAGTGTCAGGGTTTTTTTTTTGGTAGACATATTTATCTAATATTTAACAATGTTGTTATCCATTCCTAAGTCATTAAGTGTGATTGCATTTTATCTAATGCTTCATGAGCATCTGCCAGTACCTATGTTATCATGTCTTCTGTAAATAAGCAAAATGTCCATCTGAGCTATCCTAAGTTTCTGGAATAAATGATTCAGTTTCCTGTGTCTCATTGAAAAAAGTAGATCTATACCCTTGAATGAATATTTTTGTTGCTTTGTTCATTCCTTCCCTCCTTTCCTTCCACCCTTTCCTTCCTCCTTTTGTACTAATCTGTTTGTAGATTAAATTGGGAAGACTCTTCTCATCTTTTTGTATTTTCTAAAACACTTCAATAATACTATTTGTAATCCCAGCACTTGGGAGGCAGAGGCAGGCGGATTTCTGAGTTCGAGGCCAGCCTGGTCTACAAAGTGAGTTCCAGGACAGCCAGAGCTACACAGAGAAACCCTGTCTGGAAAAACCAATAATAATAATAATAATAATAATAATAATAATAATAATAATATTTGAAGCTTTGCCAGGTCATTAAAAACTCATCCGTAGGGCTTAGTAGGCGAGTACACATTCTATGCAAATATAAGGACCTGAGTTCAAATCCCTAACACCCATGTAAAAGGCCAGATATGGCCACATGCTTGTTACTCCAGTGGTGTGGAAGGATGGAGACAAAAGGATTGATTGCTGTGTCGTGTTAGATGCTATATGGATGCAGTTTCAGTGAGATACCCTTTCTCAAGGAAATAAAGCAGAAAGTAATAGAGCAAGAGGACCACATCCTCTGACTTCTGTGCTCACATGTGTATCACACACACACACACACACACACACACACACACACACACACACACAAAACAGTAAAATTTTGCATCTAATAGATATTCCCAGTGCTGGGCCTTCACCTTTTCAACGTCTTCATTTTATTGATGTGTGTGAAAACGCTTCCTGCTTTCACAAGTCCCCACATTTTGTGATCAACTACTACAACTTGTCTCACTTATGTTTGTGCATATGGGAAGAGTTCAGCTGAATGAGAGCATAACAGCATAGGATGGTCTGTCACAACTTACATCACCCTTGTGCTTCTTCTGTTCAGGTTCAGTGAAGGTTGTTACACAGCGAAGGCAAACAGATGCAGAAGAGTTCTGGGAAAATGGAAAGGTTTAAGGCAGCAGTCTCCATCAACACAAAAGCATCAAATAAGAAGTGGCCTCATGGAGGATGTGGAGAAAGAGGAACACTCCTCCATTGCTGGTGGGATTGCAAGCTGGTACAACCACTCTGGAAATCAGTCTGGCGGTTCTTCAGAAAACTAGACATAGTACTACCAGAAGATCCAGCAATACCTCTCCTGGGCATATACCCAGAAGATGTTCCAACTGGTAATAAGGACACATGCTCCACTATGTTCATAGCAGCCTCATTTATAATAGTCAGAAGCTGGAAAGAACCTAGATGTCCCTCAACAGAGGAATGGATACAGAAAATGTGGTACATTTAAACAATGGAGTACTACTCAGCTATTAAAAACAATGAATTTATGAAATTCTTGGGAAAATGGATGCAGCTGGAGAATACCATCCTTAGTAAGGTAATCCAATCACAAAAGAAGTCACTTGATATGCACTCACTGATAAGTGGATATTTTCCCAGAAACCTAGAATACCCAAGATACAACTTCCAAAACAGAAGAAAATCAAGAAGGAAGACCAATGCCTGGAAACCTCATTCCTCCCTAGAATAAAGAATACAATATCCATGGAAGGTGTTGCAGAAACAAAGTTTGGAGCTAAGATGAAAGGATGGACCATCCAGAGACTGATTATGGGGTCCATCCCATAATCAGTCACCAAATGCAGACACTACTGCATACGCCAGCAAGATTTTGCTGAAAGGACCCTGATATAGCTGTCTCCTGTGAGGCTTTGTCAGTGCCCGCAAATACAGAAGTGGATGCTCATAGTCATCTATTAGATGGAACACAGGGTCCCAAATGTAGGAGCTAGAGAAAGTACCCAAGAGCCAAAGGGGTCTACAACCCTATAGGTGGAACAACAATATGAACTAACCAGTACCCCCAGAGCTCGTGTCTAGAGCTGCATATGTAGCAGAAGATGGCCTAGTTGATTATCATTGGGAAGAGAGGCCATTTGGTCTAGCAAACTTTATATGTCCCAGTACATGGGGAATGCAGGGCCAAAAAGTGGGAGTGGGTAGGAGAGCAGGGTGGGAGGAGGGTGTAGGGGACTTTTTGAAATGTAAATGAAGAAAATATCTAATAAAAATAAAAAAAAAAAAAGAAGTAGCCTCATATAGTCTTGGAGATACAAAAGGGTGGGCGATCCTTCCTCAGTAACCACTTCCTCTTAGAGAATTATTGCCTTATTGCTTCAGGAAAGGGGTTGTGAGTGTAGAATACTAAATGGACCGTTTGCTCTGGAGAGGTTATACTCAGTGATCAGATAGCTTGGGCTGTGCCACCTTCAGTTCCAAGCACTGGCAACAATTTTGTCCTCAATAAGGGCTTTCTTATCCATAAAGTCTTCCCATCCTTCTCTAGGAATGGGAAGCTGGAATAAAGAGCCAACCACTTGACACCTGCTCTTACTATGTGGATCATGATTGGTTTCTGGGACCTGGAAATACTTAGTAAAGCATATATGGTAGAGATCTCTAGACTCAGGGTCCAGTCTCAGTTGAACCATAGTTGAAAGATGAGATCTGGGCACTGCAGGCTCTGTTCTGACTCTGGATGCTAATATACATGTTGTGTTATGGGTCTGAAGCTAGGAATGCCTCTTGTTTGGCATTAGCAGGGGAGACTTCCAGGGTTGGAACCACAGTAATGTTTCTGGTTCCTCTTGGACATAGCATCTAAGCTACATAGCTTGTGACCAGACACAGAGTTAGGAACACAAGGCAGAAGCTGTATCAGAAGCTTAGGGCCTGGCCCTGCTATCCACAGAAGGTTTGTGTCTTCTGGAGGCCTTCAGAGTCGTTGACAGTCAACAGAAGGATGGAGGGTCCCCAAAGTCACATAATTACAGTTAACAAATGGGTAACTACAGGGTCCTATCATACTGTTTCCATTAGGAGCTTAGGAAAAGGACTTGTGGATTTTTGATGCCTCTTTCTCCAAGTTCTCCAGTGTTCTTTTTGCCAAGGGACAGAAAGGCCCTAGCGGTTGAATGGAGGGAGACTGAAGACACAGTGAAGCACAAATGGTGGTGAGCGTGAGGTAGCAAAGCCTGCAGGGCAAGCTGTTCCTCTAGCCTAGACTTCCATAATAGGGAATCTTTCCCTCAAAGACTGAGGTAGAGGTAAGGGATTACTGCCCCAAAGGCAAACTCTCTTTAGGCTGGAAAAAATGTTCTCTCCTTCAGCTAGAACACAGGCCTCAGAGATTATAGTGCCAGAGGTCTGACCAGAGGTTAAGGCTGTCCATTTGAGACTGTGAGCCATGACTTTCGCTTAATGGGCAGAGAAATCCAGGGCCCCAGAACATTCCTACCTTTACACAGTTTTGCTGTAAGTTGCTCTTCTCTGTAGAGGAACTAAACTCCTTAATTGGAGGTTTTGATTCTTGGTGAAGTGTGCTCTGGAGCCTTCCAGATCTTTCTTTCCCAAGGGCCCACATGCAGAGGATGGGGTTACAGCCAAACAGTGGGTGGAAGGCCAGGAAGCACGGAGAGTGGTAAATCCCCACATTAGATTCTAGGCCTGGAGATAGAGCTGAGACGCTCCTCCATTTGCTTACTGTACATGAACCTAGACATCTGGGAGTCCTCCTTCTACATGGATTAAGCCCACACTTGTGACTGATAGTATTCAGAATGAAAAACACAGAGATAAAACTGCATCTTCTCTGGAAATGATTCAGAGGCAGCACTGTAGCTATTTTGGGCTGCTGGAGCAGGCAGAGCCCAGCTTCCTGTGCTCCATCCTCCCGTGTAAAAGAAAGAAGGTAGGGCATTGTGTGGGAACAGCTGGTGGAGGGAAAGTTGTGGAATGAAGTGTTTGATTTATTCTCTGGAGTCAGAACCTATTGGAGAGTCACCAACTTAAAGCCCCGTAGACCACTCATTGGATCAGGGGCACTGACTACAGATGTTGGTCTCAACCTCCCCAGCCAGCTGTTGACTTAGGCTCCCCTTCATGCCCTATGCCGGCCAGGCAGGCTGACCTAGATGGCCAGTGCTGCCCAGTCCCTGTGTCTGGGCTGCTGGAAGTTGTTCTTTTCTACTGTGCAAATTGCTTCACTAGGTGGATGCTTTGCCGGGTTTGTTTTTGGTTTTGGTTTTGGTTTTGGTTTGGGTTTGGGTTTGGGTTTGGGTTTGGGTGTTTGTTTTGGTATCTCTACCTATTTGTCAAGCATATGAAAGTCTTGTAAAGATCATATTGTATCTGAAGAAACTAAACAGAATCTAGGAAGTGGAATCCAGTAAGTGTCTTAACTGGTTTGTAGTTTTTTTCTGCAGAGTACTACAATAAGGATAAGTGTAATGGAGAGGCCACATGTGTGGGGACAGGAAGCATATGGGACTTTCCTGTGCTTTCTTTTCTTTCTTTTTTTTTCTTTTTTTTTTTTTNTTTTTTTTTTTTTGGTTTTTCGAGACAGGGTTTCTCTGTATAGCCCTGGCTGTCCTGGAACTCACTTTGTAGACCAGGCTGGCCTCGAACTCAGAAATCCGCCTGCCTCTGCCTCCCAAGTGCTGGGATTAAAGGCGTGCGCCACCACGCCCGGCCTTGTGCTTTCTTTTCTATTTTGCTACGATTCCAAGTCTTCTCTGAAAATAAGGTTTATTAATTTTTTTAAAAATGTTTTCAGTTGGGGTGGGGAATACAGCTCATTGGTCCACACAGCACCACAAAATCAGTAAGTTAAGTCAAAATAAATTTGAAAACAAGAAAAAGTCAAGAAAGTATCTATAGTCAGATATGAACAATAACAGAAAGCACCCTGCAGTGTTAACAAGGAATGCAAAAATCATTGAGTTCTTAGGAGTAGCAAGCAAGGAAGTACATAATCCAATTTTTAATGCTTAATGTACAATCAACATGTTCTAATCAACAGTATATAAGAGAGATCTTGCTTTGCATTTGTACAAATATTGCTTTCATTATTGCATGACTTTACAAAGTTAAAATGTACCATAGAAGAAGCTGTAAAGCTATTGCATGAATGAAACTAACACAAGATTACTGCTGTCTGTGGTTAGCAATGTCATCACATCTAGAAACAGTTACTATATCCTGGGGTGTCGTCATTTTTATCCTTTGTATTATACAGTAACAACACTTTATATCCAAATCAAGAGACTATGGCATTGGCATTACATTTTCCAAATAAAAAGTGCATGTAAGATGTATAAACTCAAATCCTTTCCTATATTTTTCTGCTAGAGTGAGGCAATGACTCCTAGCAATTTTGCTGGTAATTCAGGTAAGACAGGAAGATCACTGTGCATATACACATGGCAGAAAACTCTGGATTACTGCTTTACTGTTTAATCCCAGTATAGTGTGTGTGTGTGTGTGTGTGTGTGTGTGTGTGTGCATGAGTCTGTGTACCTGTGTGTGCAGGTGCAGGTATGTGTGCATGTGTGCTTATGTGTGTGTGTTTTTTTCTTAATGCAAGGTTCCTCTTCTTGGAGCTTTATTCTTACAAAACCCACATAAGTATTTAGTAATCTGCCCATTGCATTCAAAATAATTGGTTGAGGTTTTCCATCTGGGAGATGGAGGTTCGTGGGTTGGCACAGGTTGGTAGATTGCCAATTAAGTTGTATGTATAAGCAGCATAAAAGCCACTCATTCTTAATAGAGCTTGCTTAGGTAATACAAAACTGGTGCTGGGGATGTCTGTGTTCACTTTTCTAGCTTCTCAACCATTGGCTAGAAACTTTAAATGTCCAGGTAGCTGCCATGGATATCCTATCTAGGTTTCTGACACCCCCACTCCCCAGAAAGATTCTGACAAGCAGGCTTAGGGTTCTCTGGGCCCAGATGCCATCCATATCTACAGAGTCACCTATGAGTCTATGGCGAATCCCAGAGTTTGTATTTTTTTAATCCTAAACAGGGTTAAAAAATCATGTATGACTCTATACAAGAGAAGGGCCTCAGGGCTTGGTGAGCAAGGGGGAGGGGAGGGGAGGGGAGGGGAGGGGAGAGGAGGGGAGGGGAGGGATAGGGAGTTTTCTGAAGGGAAACCAGGAAAGGGGACAACATTTGAAATGTAAATTGAGTAAATATCTAATAAATAAAAGTAAAAATTCGCAAAATTTACCCCATGGTGACTCATATTTGATTGTTTCTTGTGTATGGCTGTATTTCAAGAGTTGTGAAACCATCCTAGGTGATTTTATGGTGCATGTATGACTGAAGAAGGCTTGTCTAGAGTGACCACGTTTGAATGCGGTAGGTTTCAGGAATATATTAAGTAACCCAAACAAACATAAGTATTACTGTGACTTTCCAGACATTTCTAGGACACACTAGTAAGTGCCCCACACTGTCACTATAAAAACAATTGATGTTAATGTCATGTTAGCATATGTAAACCAAAGTGCTGTGTCATTGAATCACATTCATTTACAAGGTCATACTGCAGATAATCAGAGGATGACACTCATTTAAATTCCTCTAGTAGCTACAGGCAGCAGTCCGTGAGGTGACACTGCTCCAGTGTCCACAGCTTCTTCTCACAACAGCAGCAGGCTCATATGCCTTTCATCTTTTCTGCCTGTAATGGTACTAAAATGACCCTCCTCTCATTCACTGTGGAAATGACCTACCTAGCTTAGCTCTGTAATAATGCTACACATTCACCTAAGAGAAAAGAGACTTTTCCTCACACCTCAGTTGAACCATTTTTAAGCAAAGATCTCAATTTCAAATTTTCATTCTATTGCAGTTTTTCCAAAGCAGTTTTCTTTAGAAAAAAACAAAAAAAACAACAAAAAAATAAAAAACAAAAAACAACAACAAAAAAATGAGTTTCCTAAAAAATATACTTTACAAAGTTCAGTGCTACATAAAGAGGACAATATACTAAAAGCAAGTACAAAAATACATTTACATTTACAAATTCTGTCTACATGTGGCTTTAACAGTACCAAGATTTTTGTCTCTGGAATGGTAGGTGTGGCTGGGAAAAAAGAGTGAGGGATTTCTGCTCAGTTATGGTTTTACAGCCCCCAAGCAAGCAAATGTAAACAGATCATTACGTTTTAATACAAACACAAGCTTATCAAAAGAAAGTAGAGATTAAGCAAAACTTTAACATCTGCTTCTTAAGTGGGAACAGCTCATTCATTGTGGGGAGGTGGGAAGTGGTGGGTTTTTATGACTTGTTTCTTAGATAACACACAATGTCTGAGGACTTTAGCAAGATGTCCTAGGACCAGATTTAGATATTTACCATTTTCAGGATAAAGATTTTATTGAAAAGAAAAAAAAAAAAGAGGAGGATTTTGGAAAGGCTACATTTGTGGACAACTCATAGGCGTAGTGGTGACTACAAATTATGCTTTCTGTGAGTCAGGTAGTCTGTCCCTAAACATGGGTTTTATTCTACTCCAGCTTTGGGCAGAGTAGAATAGCAGGCCTGTACCCTGGATGATGATAATGCAGATGAGGATTAGAATCAAGGATGGGGTGCACCTCTGGGATTCTGACTGCTTGAGACTACAGGGGCTGAGAAGGCCTTTCTAAGCGATCCAGGTACCTCATTGGCAGTGAGGGTAGATACAGGTACATGATTTTCACATACCAGCTTTTTCTTGTCCAAGTACAACCAAGGGACCAATAGGAACAAACCACAGATGGGCAGCTAATAGTGAGTGCCATTAGTCCCCTTATCAAGCCTTTTACAGTGGCTCTTGAAACTTTGATGTTTATTGCAGTATCCTGGAGGTACTCTGAAAAGTTCATGGGCTTAAGAATAATCAGGTTGAAACTGCACTGGCTGGAAACATCTCATGGTAGCCCAGCCCAAAGCCCAGTGCTTCAGTGCTTATGTAGTCCAGGTTCTTTTATGTCTACAGTTTGGGGATGGAGTGGGATACTAAAGCAAAAAAAAAAAAAAAAAAAAAAAAAAAAAAAAAAAAAAAAAAAAAAAAAAAAAAAAAAAAAAAAAAAAAAGTGTCCAACAAATGCAAATGCCTACATTGTGTTAACATTAGCTAGAATGCAATTTTGTGCTTTGCCAGGGTTTCTATCTGTAAAGCCCATGGCAGCAGAGACTCACAGCAAATTTAGTACTTAATTATTGTTTTCAACATGAGCTAAAAAAGTAATTTTTATAGGGTATAATGATAGGAGCTCTTTGTATCTTTGTAGAATATATATATATATATATATATATATATATATATATATATATATATTTGTGCCCATGTAAATGTTAGCTCCATATATTTTCCCGTGAATTGCCCAAAAGCCAGGATGGGGTCAAGACATAAAAAAAGTTTATCTTGAATAAAGATTGGACTGAGAGACACTTAGTAGAAAGATGCCCTGGGAGGTATATGAGACTGGTTAACTGTGGAAGAGTTAAGCTGAGCTAAGACTGCCAGAGATGTAATGGAATGCTGGTCCCAGCATCATGCCTCCCCTCTCTGTACCCTTCCTTTACACCCAGTGGCTGCTAAGGTACCTTTGAAACACATATCAGATATTTATATTACAATTCCTAACAGTAGAAAAATTACAACTATAAAATATCAACAAAATAATTTGATGATTGGGGGCCACCACAACATGGGCACTGTCTCAGGAACTGCATCTCGAAGGGTGGGAGCCACTGCAGAAGGATCTGCTGGGCAGCACTCACAGCCCCATGTCTCCAAGGATACAGTAAGGACACATGGCAAACACAATCTTAACCCTGACAACAACTCAGCTTTGTGCTGAGTACTTAAATAAGAACAAAAGCAAGTCTGAATAGTTTTTGCTATTTTATTTTGTTATAAGAAAGTATTTCAAAGTACAAAAATACTGGGGTTTCATTGCTACACTTTGAGTGGCTTACATGGATTACCGCTACTGATAGGTACCTGACAGGTTCATTCTATATCCCAATTTTGAGCAAAATCCTGCCTAAATGTCTCCTCTGTGTTCTCTGTGATCAACATGGCATTTCCTGGCGATGGCATGGACTTTCAAGCTCTATAAATGCTGCTTAATATTCTCACTACTTAATTTCATAGATGACATCTATTTTCATAGATGAGAGCCAGGGATGGATAGCCGTTAGGAAACCCAGAGGCTGCTGCAAGCCTCATTCCCAGGCCTGAGGGAGCATCAAGCATGTGAAGATGATTGACTTGGACGTGTCCTTGACTTACTAGGAAAGTCCTCTGCCCACTCCTCTCTTGATTACAGCCTTGAAGGCAGTGGCTCTCAATCTGTGGGGTGCGACCTCTGTCAGATAGCCTGCATATCAGAAGCATACCAGATACTTACATTGTGATTTGTAAGAGTAGCAAAATTACAGCTATGAAGTAACAACAAAAATAACTTTATGGTTGGAGTACACCACAACATGAGGAACTGTATTAAAAGGTCACGGCATTAGGAAGGTTGAGGACCCGCTGCTGTAAGGAAACACACTTTCCATTTCCCTGCTGTTTATGACTGTTAGATCTCAGAAGGTAGTTGGCAATCTTATTTCCTTGGTGAACTTTCCAGATATCTCCAACAGATTGCCCAGTCCTGCTCTGTGCTCTGATGCCTGGCTGATGACTTGTCTGGCAGTCATTGTTTTGACTTATGGTTAGTGTTTATGAATCCATGTCTATCCATCACGTTAAATTAGAAAGGATGGATCCCGAGATCATTATGATACTGTTTATTAAAAATGGCTATTAACCAATGATCATGCTGTAAGGAGATCTTGGGTAGCTGGATGCACCGATGATGGTGAGATCACTTGGGTATGAATCCCCTCCCCCCTGCAAGCATCCATGGGAGCACTGTCATCATGTCACTTTCAAAAGGATACTGTATTCCACTCTGTTCTTAACATTCTCTTTCTTGGAACCTGCACATCAAGCCTACCACAGGCTGCCCTTATTACATAGAAGCCTAGATCATATTACATAGAAGCCTAGATCATATTACATAGAAGCCTAGATCATATTTCTAAAAGGGAAAGAAAATGTTTGGCTACAGTTTACCAGGAAGAAAAACGTATCTAGTAAACACTTTTAAAATTAAAAAGAGTTATCCTCCATGTGTGGTTTACACTAAATTTAGGGTGTAGAGGGGTGAAAGCAAAGTGGATTTGAAGAGCAGTTCACTTTCGTAGTCTCAAATACATGCCTCAGCAGACACAATGCTGAGACTAAAATTTTGGGTTAAATTCCTCTATGGATTTTTGCTTGGTTACTCCTTTTTAATTAAAGGCTTTTGGTCACAATACTGATAGTTTGAATGGGTTCGAATGTGGAATCATGGTTGTTCTTTGATAATACTTAATACTGGTTTTTTTGTTTGTTTGTTTACTTCATGAAATGAAGACAGTAAAGCATATTTACAACTCAAAACAATGAAACAGAAAACATAGAAGGAAGTCTAATAGAAAACACTGGTAAACTAGTGCAGGTTAAGTGCCAGGGACATATTTATATAAAAAGTAAGTCCGAGGGAAAATTCTACCCCGTCATTCCTCTTCTCCCAGCCCCAATAAGTAACAAAGTGGCTTATCCTATTGTATCTGCCATGGTTTAATCCTGTACAAGTGTGGCCTGCTCAGGGCATCCATGGACTTCTTATACATTTAGTTGTCTTGCCACGGAAGTGTCTTGCTGCATAGCTGGTGGAACCAACTGTCTGGTCAGTTGGCTCCAGGTAACTCTGTGTACCCAGACTACAAGAGTGCATGAATCAAATCAATAAAGACAAGAATCCCAAAGTTCCCTAAACAATAAGCTCCATATGTCTGTTTTTTCCCCTATGTACCTCACCATGAGGCAAACTTCTTTTCCAATGGACAATGTTCTCGATGGATACCTTTTTTTTGTGGAATCTTCACAGTTCGAAGATCAATTGATGTACCTTCAACTTCCCAAAGTGCATCAGGAGAGGGGCCCACTTCTCGGCTCAGTGACAAAGCCCATCAGAGTTATGCTTTACAGCCAGTCTGAGTGTTTGACATTTGACTCAATGTCAAATGTGTGGGCATGGCTGCCAGAAGTGGAGGTGCTGCCATGGCTTGGTCCTGGGATTCTAGAAAATCTAGACATTTTATAGGTGGTATGATGCCCCTTCATGTCATGCTCCAATAAACTCGCTGCTTGGAGGTGCCACCCGTAGGTACTCTGCATTTTCAGCTGTGGGGCCCTTAAAGATGCCATTTGGCTTGGCTTCCTTGGGGAAGAAGTCCTGCTGGT
Source organism: Mus minutoides (assembly GCA_902729485.2). Lineage (NCBI taxonomy): Eukaryota > Metazoa > Chordata > Mammalia > Rodentia > Muridae > Mus > Mus minutoides. Next base: position 645,747 of record LR749786.1, on the reverse strand, counting down.
AGTCAGGGTTGTCTAGGCTCATTTGGTGGCCGCCCTTCTGGATCCAGAGTGCAGGGCTGTTAAACCCACTACTGAGACAGGTAGGCTGGGCAGTGTTGAGATACTCAGGGTTGCCCACTGCATTGCTGTGGGGATTTTGATAATGCAGGTCTCTTCCAGGAGCTGGATGCAGGGGCTGATTGTGATAGACAGGGTTCTGCACAGAGCCTGCTGGCCTCTTGGGAACAGATTGGTTTATATATTCTGAAATGAAGAAGAATGCACATGTGAATTAGTAAAGCTTCATCCCAAAATCCTGATGCAGAATTGCATGGCTCACTGCAAGCCCTGCAAGTGTCCTCAGCAAGACAACTGACATCCAAGAGCAAGGAACTTCTGGAAATATCATGGAAACTACCAGGTACCCTATGATACTTTCTGTACTTCTCAAAGCAATGGGCATAAGCGATTTTTGCAAGTTTAAAGGATGATGTGGTGTATGTGCATGTGTGTATGTGTATAAGAGAGGAGACATGTGTATCCATCTTTTATATGCAGATACACACACAGACACAGGCACACACACACACACACACACACACACACACACACACACACTGTACATACATGCATGGGCACTTTCACCACTTGCTTCCAAGCCAACAAACCTGCAGAGAACCCAGCTGTAACATGTATTTGCCATGGCCTCATAGCATGATAAGTTTTCTCTGTTTTGCCTTTTTATTCCCTTCATCATGTCTTTGCCACAGTCTCCACGTCTGCATGAGGTGTGCCTCATTCAGGCACACTGGATGCCACAACTGACTTGTGCCTGAGAAAATTGCAGTAGACACAAGGCTGATGACTGTTTTCTGAGCAAGCTACTCACCAGGTGCAGGGAGGAACGCATCATCTATGTTGTCCTCTGTTACAACGCCTGTGGGGTCGGAACTGTACCGCTGCAAGAAGGTGTCTTCTTTGACACGGCAGCTCTGTGGGTGGGAGAGGCAAGTTTACTCCAGTGTGGAATACTCAGTCTTTGCTGTAGAATAACTTTACCCATGCCTTATTAAAATGCAGATTCAAGCTGTGTATGGTGGCACATGCTTGTGATATCAGAACTCTAGACACAGACACAGAGAGCATGAGTTCAAGGCCAGCAGAGCCACATATTCAGATTCTGCCTCAACAACAACATTAACAAGAAAGGCAAATTCAATGGAGTCTGGGAAAGTAGATTTCTGACAAGCTCCAAGGTGACTCCTACACCAGTGGGTTACAGACAAGCAATGTTCTGATCAGTCCACCTAAAAGAATTTCCTGTAGGGATGGAGATGTCTCGCAATCTGTGTTCCATCATAAAGCAGTCACATGCTACATATGGTTATTGAATACTTGAAATGTGTGAGGAATTGAATTTTATATTTGATTTCATGTTAGTTAAAATTGAATTAGTGATGTAGTGGCTCCTGACAGCACAATGCAGGCAGAGACTGAAGCACTGTACTTCATCATGGTCAGTGTGACATGTAAGGGTAGTGCCAACACTGGTGGCTCCCCACAGATTCTGCTATTATGTCTGGTGGAAACCTAAACATCTGCATTTCTAGCAGCTGCCAGGTGATACTGAAGCTGTCTGCTTATGAACCCCACTTTGAGAGGTCCTATGATAAGTGATCACTAATTGTTGGCCTTAGGATTCCAGTCAAAGAATCCATGGTATGGAAAAGATTGTACAGGAGGGAAAGTCAGTGCAATGTGGTCTAAGTTGGGCACTTTCCCTGTGTAGCTTATTTGATTCTGGTTTATACCATGTCCATACATACCCCATTTCTATTAATGCAAGCCACAGTGGAATTGTTGCTAGTTGCACTCTGGGAAAAAAAAAAGAAAGCAATGTTTGTCATGTACACTGGGTACTTTCTCACCCATTTCCATTGGATGCAGGAGGTAGGTCTCATAGAGTAAAAATTGTTCAAGGCATTTAATGTGTCGAATGCTTTCTTGGAGAGAAGAGTTTTTGTCTTAAATTACAGCTTTAGAAAACATAGGCAATTAAATAACTAAAATCCTTAGCTGTTGATTATGATTTCAAGTTCTATTTGGTTAAAATTTAATCTCTTCTATTCTAAGTAAAATATAGAATATGAAAAGTAAACCAATTTAGAGAGAGAGAGAGAGAGAGAGAGAGAGAGAGAGAGAGAGAGAGAGAACGAACATACCAGAGAACTCAAGAGGGGAGTCCTCGATGTGGACGGGCTGTTGAAGAAGCCTTGCTGTGGGATAAGATACTCATCAGCATCAACTACATCCTCCATGTCCTCTTCATCCAGCAGGGCTCGGGAAAAGTTGGAGTCTGTAGGGCTTGGCAAATGCATTCTTTCATCCCCCTGGTGCAGAGATTTTGATACTAATTAGAAATGGCAATGGAACTTGCTCTGCTTCCTGGATATAGGTGCCAACAGGTGCCTACATGTTTGCCAGTTCAGTTATAGTATAACCCGTATGGTAGTTCGCATATATACGGCCCTTTTCCATCTCAGTGTGTGTATACTTTTGAATGTAATAAAACACAGAAGTCTCCCGAGTCTGACAGTTTCCACATGAAAAATGGTTTAAGAGAGAGGAGAAAAAGAAGCTATGGGAACATTTAACACCCACTACACAATGCTATGCAGTGTATTTTTCATACATCATTTTACTGAAGCTTTAAATTCACAGAGACAAATGATCTTGATCTTTGTTCCTCCAGAATTAGAACTAAGCTGATTGGTTGTACAAAGTGGCACAGGTGTGAATAGGGAGTCAGGGAAGGAAGCCATGTAGGTTGACAGTGAAGTCTTGCTTCTCTGTTTAGCAAAGATAGGACTCAAATCAGCCCAAATATGAGGTGATACTTGCATAAGAGGAGCAGATTTGATCCAGGTTGGACTGCTCAAATGCAATGATGACTTGGAGTTGGGTGGGAGCCACCAGTTATCCCCATGTAGTTTAGTCATTGTATCATAATGGAGGAGGCGCCAATGCACAAAATGATTTATTAACAAGAACATGCTCCACAGACTGTGTTGGCCCAGCACAGTGGCATCTGGAGCTATCGGAGAGATTTTGACCATGCAAGAACCAACTTTGGCCTGATACCTGGATAACAAGGTAGCGTTGTGGGTCTCGGGCCATTTTGGAGAATTCAAGAATCAACTCGCGGAACTTTGGGCGGCTATCAGCATCTATCATCCAGCCTGAGAAAGAAGAGAAGAAAAGCAAAGCAATTAGAACCCTGGAAGAAATGACAAGGAGGGCATTGCTTTAAGTGTTTTATGCTGTGATCTTGCTAGGCAAATAGATAATGAAGGCACATAACCTTGGGGGGAGCCTTGGCACATGAGATAACACTGGTTAGTTCTTGAAGTACATGAGAACCTGTTGTAATGCCTTGTGGATTAGTTCCTAGCCCTATACAACAGTTTTCAGTCAGCGTAACAATAACGTATACGGTAATGTCTTTACATTTGTCCTTCCTTAGTCATCATTCTTACACTATGATCTTCAGTGACCACAGGTTTTTTCTGTGTGCCTTTATCACTGCTGAACTACTCTGACTTTGGTATGCCTCTGTGTTTTCTTTGTCCTAATCCACTACTTTCCAAACTAGAAAACTGATTAAATTTACAGAAACGTCAAGGCCTTATTGCATTCTACATTCAGTCACCATTCATGCAAGTAACAAGGCTGAATCTGTGTCTTATCAATCAATCAATCAATATCTATCTATCTATCTACCAACCATCTAACAATATATATATGCATCTATCAATGTATCAATGTATGTATGTATCTATGTATCTATGTATCAATTATTTATCAGTGCAGGGGACTGAATGTAGGGTGTCATAATGCTAGTATTTTCTCGGTAAAGATATATTTAGTAGTCACAGAGGTTCATTGCTTTACCAATAATCTAAACATAGACCCAGAAATGGGGAAGATAAACTGTGCACTAGAAATCCTTGTGCCTCTTGGGGATTTGATTTATTTTTTCAACTGGCTATCAAGCTATTTTAGGCTAAACTGCTATGTGACCTTAAACAAATCATGGAACCTTTCTGGGCCTCAGCTTCCTCAGCTGAAACCAAAGCAGTGAAAATAGATTAACTCCCTGGTCCAAAGTTCAGAGAATACATTGTTATTTATGATAAAGCAGCTGTGCTGGTTAGATTTTCATCAACTGGAAATGAGCTAGAGACATCTGGGAAGAGCAAACTTTAGCTGAGAAAATGCTTCCAGTAGATTGGTCTGTCAGCAACATTTTGTTGATTAATGAGTTATGTGGGAGAGCCCAGCCCACTGTTGGCGGTGCCATCCCTTAGCTCCTGTTTTTCTGTTGTCTAAGAAAGCAGGCTGAGTGAACCACAGAGAGGAAGCCAATAAGCAGAGTCCCTCCATCTCTGCTTCAGTTCCTGCCTCCAGCTTCCTCATTTGAACTTTTCTCTTAGCTTCCCTTGATGACAGAAAGTAAGCTGTAAGCCAAATAAAGCCTTTCCTCCACAAGTTGCTTTTGGTCAGTGTTTTATCAGAGCAACAGAATGCAAACTAAGACCACTGCTCTGTCATATTCCTATGCTGTTCCTATGCCAATGCTATGACATGCGTACTATTACTTTCAGAGCCCAATTATAGATTTGTGTGGAATAATAGCACTGATCAAAATGTATACTCCTGTTGGGATTAACATGATTAACTGCAGGATTTATGCAGGAGGCCTTGCGTAAATCCAGTTTGAAAGATTTAAACCAAAGCAGAAACAGTGATTGTATCAAACTCCCATGGTTACGCATTGTTAGGCAGTTTGAAACATTGAGTCTCTCTAGCAACAGGTCTCAAAATGTAATACAACTCTGTAAGTTCATTGAGCAACTCAGATAATAGAATATCTGGGAATAATGGCTTAGGAAAGACTTCAGTTTTACTTTATTTGCTTGCAAATCTGGGCAAATATGAGGTCAGAATGAGTCAAGCACGTGATTCCTAAAGAATGCTTGCTGGAGGTGTTTATGATGTTTCTGGAACTGTGAGCCTGACTTGAAGACTGATGTTATTTCTTCGGGGAAATGAAGGCCTGGGCTATTTGTCAAAGAGCAGTTACATCCTTCCAGGACTATCGACATGAGTGTGGATGGTCCCCCAGTCACTCACACTTGACCATGATCATGTAAACATCGATGGTGCAGATAGGTGGCTGTGGGAGGCGCTCTCCTTTCTCTAGGATGGATGAGATGTCACTTGCAGGGATTCCATCATAAGGCTTGGACCCAAAAGTCATCAGTTCCCACACGGTAACTCCTAGGCAGACAGAACAGGCAAAGAAAGTCATTGCATTGTGAGTTAATGCTTACCACACCACCTAATCCTCAGCCATTATAGTTGATAAGTATTTAAAAATCCATGTTTCTGTAGCCTTGAGCTTGGTTTGACTCCTGGTACCTTGGGATTACCTATCAAGTAAGATAATAGCATCTGTTTCATAGCGCAGCTTCAGAGATGTAGTAAGATCTTATACAAAAAGTTTAGCTAAATGTGAGGCATATATTTGCTGACTGATAAGTGGAATAGTTGTAACCGTAAAGACAAGGACGACTGTGGAGCCTGAGTTTGCTACAGAACAAGGACTACCTACGTACACAGCTGTTCTGAGTACCTTATACTCAATGTAGTGCAAGCAAGGACCTTACAAAGCAAGGTGGTGAGCTGTGTACCATTTGATACATAATGCTCTTTGTTCTGTAGCTAATAAAATCTGATCAGTCTGCTTCTGTGAGGGAAAATGTTCAGGGCAACCTGAATTTGTGTTCCTTGGTGATGATCACCCATGTCTGGTTCAGAATCAATTATCCCTTTTCCCTTTGGGGTGAGAGTTGTGTCTTATAATAACACTGTTTTCTAACCTTTCCCTGAACTGCCTGGGGAAATTCAAGGACCAAGTGCCTGACACAGGAACCAAGGACATTGCTAGCTAGGCCACAATAGGCTCAAGATAAGGGAAGAACCAGCAAGGGAGGCTTGGCAAGAGTGGTCACCCTGTGACGGGGAGACATAGCCCTGTGCATGGCTGTGCTGTATTTAGATGGGCTGGGCCCTAGTAAGGTGGTCTTCCTTGGGAACGAGCAGCAACTATCTTCCCATTCTTACTTCCTCCCTACAGTTATCCTCATGGTATACCCTTGCCGAGCTCTTCTCTTTGACACAGAGAGATTACATCAAGCACCGCATGAAACAACAGTCTTGGCCATTTCATAAGAAAACATTATTTCTCTATCAGAAATGCTTCCCCCATGAAACCTCATTTGCCGTCTTCCTTTGGTTCACATCAAGTTCACAGCAGGAGCTTTTGTTTGTTTGACCTCTGCAGGCAGAAGCTTAACCCACATTTGGGTCCTCTTTCCCCCATGACCTTCCCTACAGCATGTGTTCATGGCTGTCTCTAGTGATACTTGGTGTGGTAGTTAAACTTCATTTCCTTTGTCAGAGTCTCTTAGTTCAGCAGATGGACACGCTCACTGTCTTGCAAGGTAACACTTGCCTATCAGAGCATATAATATCAATTAACAAATAATAAGAGCTGGCTTAGTCTCGGTACAAATTCATTAGCATCAGAATTTTGACTCACCATAGCTCCAGACATCACTTTGGTGTGTATAAATTCGGTGTAAAATTGATTCCAAAGCCATCCACTTGATAGGCACCTTGGGACGATGTGAGATAAAGCAGCAAGAAGACTATTAGCTTAGAGCTAAAACATCCTGTCACTCTAGGTGTAATTACAGTTGACTAATGAGGAAAATCAAGTGACCTTTCTGCCATGCTTCAAGCCTGGGCTCCCTCTCCGTAGCAGAGGGGGGTTAAATTTACCAGAGAATAGGTGGGTCTTGGAGCTACCTCATGAAAGCTGCGGCTGAGAACACTTTGGTCAATGAACTGTTTTGATGAACTGAGGCTGTAGTATTTCCCTGCAGCCCTAGCTCCCAGACTTTGGGTATGTTTTCAATAATCAAGTTCATGGGGTTGAGAGTGCTATTTAGAGATACACTGACAGCATGACGGGAGGGCTGTAGCTGGGGATGGCTGAGGGGCTTTGAGGGTTCCGGCAAGGCTGAGAACCTCTCACTGCTGTGACAGAGACTTTGAAGGGACTAAAAACAACACAGAGGGAAGATAGCCAATTTTCTCACTGGCAGTCCTGGCATGAGTCATAGACTCACCAGAACTCCCAGAACAACCCAGCTTGTTGAATATGAGTCTCAAGAGAGGGTGTTACTAAATCCGTGGTCATATTTCCCAGCTGGTCTTTTGAGGGGTCTTTTCCTCCTAGAGGAGGGAGTCGAACGCACCGTTGTTAATAGTCACCTGGAGATGGGAACTCACTCACTACTCCCACCGAAATCCATTCACAAAGTAGAGGATGACCCTGACTAGATTCAGGTCATGGTGGCAGCTGCTGTGACCCCTTCAGAATCTTTGGCAAATGCTGCCCACAGCTGACAGGTAGGGGGATGGGTCTGGGCTGTCAGGAAAAGGCTTCCTGACCTACTCTCAGGACTTACTTTGCCCCCCTCTGCATGATATTCTTTCTCTTCAGCACCAAGCAGTTTGGCCAGCCCGAAATCTGTGATCTTGACATGCTGTGGTGTCTTCACCAGTACATTCCTGGCTGCCAAGTCACGGTGCACCAAACGCCGATCTTCCAAGTAGTTCATGCCCTGAAACACAGAGGACCCTGCAGTGAAGGAGTGAACCATCCGGGGATCCTCAGTGTCATGGGAAGATAGCACCCATGCACTGGAACACAAGGTTAAATCCACAAGAACCTCTAGGCTGCCCAACACCAAGGACTATACTTTTAGCCTTTGTACTTTGCTTGATGGATGCTGCAACTCGCAGTTGGCAAACATTTGGAATTATCTGGAATGAATGACAAGACACATGAACGAAGAAGCTATAACCACATGTGATCAAGAACTTTTCTCCATCTAGATACTCAAGTTGCAAGTAGAAGCGGCCAGAGGAAGAGTAAGGTTCAATGGTCAAGTGCAGATGTCAGGTTTCTGCTTCGACTCCAGTCTGCTACCTTGAGCCTCACGAGGCCTACTGCATCATCTCCATCCTTATTTAAAGGGAGTTAACACGTATCTTACCAGGCTATGGCAAAGCAGGGCTGGTTGTATTTCATACACACTTTCATCATGTTCCTTGGGCTGTCGTATGCGAATCCCTCACTGATAGCAAAGAAGACTTTGCCCAGATTTACTTTCTGTGTCCTTTTTTTTTCTTTTAATTTACTCCTTTTTAAAACCCAAACTATTTGAACATTGAATGTTTTACAGACACCACCCTCTCTCACTTCCTTGCCTGTTGCAGAGGTATGCTACAATTGTTATCATCAATATAATAGAAATAAAGACATACTGCTTGACATGTAGCTAACACACTGATGCCAAATGAGTTCCCAGAAATACTCCCTTTGAAACACCATCTTTACTCGAATTTTCTGGTGTCCCTGTCACAGGCAGTTTTTCCTCCTTGCTGGCTGATGGGCATCACTTGTGGCCTCTACTCCCTCTCTGGTGTGGATTCAGCCGAGCTGAGCCTGGCTCTCTTGGAGTTTACCTCCATGGAGTCTGCTGACACTATCTTACCAGCAACCACTTCTCTGTGCCGGCCAGGCTCTTCAGGAGGCACAGGTGTGCTGATGCTGTGTCTGTTTTTGTTCCCACTGCTCTCCTCTATTCTCACACACAGCAGACCTCTCCTCTCTAGCCTGCAGCATGGGCCCCACTTCCTACTTCCTGTCAGACTGATGCTTTTTGAACCTGCTGGCACAGAGCTGATCTAGTGCAGTTTGTTGAGGACACCCTGGAAGTAAGTAAGATTTTAGCCAGCTCTTCTTGTTCTAGTGTTTTCGCTATGATGGAAGCACCTCCACTTGGATACACTCTCAGAGTATACCTACAGATGAGGTTCACCCCCACAAATTTTGGGCAAACTCTTTGCTTGTTGTTGCACAGATTATTACATAAAGATTATTGTTGACTTGGCCTATCTAGTGAAATAATGTTCCTCTTAAGAGCAGAACCAGCCATCTCATGAAAGTAGATTTCCACAAGAACACTGTCAAAAACCCAGCACTGGGATCCATTATGGAAACCCTTGCTGTCGTTCTTTCCTTGCAAAATGCAGTCACTGCCCATGCCTCCTGTAAATGTGAACCATCCTCTTCTTGTATTCGTTAGGAAGTGACTACATGTTTTAGATGCTGTTCAGTTCATGTGTGTCTTTTTGAATATTTGCATGTGCAAGGAAATAAAGGTGAAGAGTCTTTGTATCTACTCAAGAGGACGTTGGCAGATTCTTCGCTGGACTAGCACTTCCAAATCAGGAATCACAGAGGGATTGGAAGTGAAAGGCCAAGAGGGAGCAGAAGCCAAAGAAACACTTCCAAACCCACCGCTCACCTTCTCTGCCTTTCTCTTGTCTGGTTGACCTCCAGAGGCTGCCTCCTTCCTCAGCCCCAGCAGCCTCTCTGAGCTATGGAGCTGTTACTCTGTCCTAGCCTTTGGGGCCTTTGTATCTTATAAGACTAAGGTCTCTACATATTGGATATGATGACCTTTTTCCCACTAGGAAAGGAGTAGTGTTAACACTTGGCCACCTCCCTAGCTAGGATGTCCTCATTGGTTCCCTCTCTGCCTTTCTCCCCCTGCCTCTCTTTTCGGCCCTGCCCCTTTCTCTCCTCCCCTCTCCCCCATCCTTGCCATCTCTTATCCTTGCTGTCTTTATTCTTCTCCATGGTGCCTTTCACTCTTTCTTCACACTGGAAGCTACTATGTGGGTGTTGCAAAGGCTTAGAGTGACAAGTCACCTACAGTCTCCATGCAGAGGACCAGTCACCCTCTCCCTTTCCTCCTCTGCCTTTGTCTAAATCTTCTTGCTTTCTGTCCATTTATCACATTTACAAGGAAGACTTGAGAACTCATTTCAAATTGCGTGCTACTACCAGTACTGACTCTTATTTAGCTGCTTTAACTGTTTAACAGACAGGTGTGGTGGTGCAGGCCTGTAATCAGAACATGTCAGAAGTAATGTCAGGAGGATCTGGAGTTCAAGGATACCATTGAATTTAAGGCCAGTCTGGGCTATTTGAGATTTTGCCTGAAACAGCAATAAAATGTTCAGCACAGATTTGGTTCATGAGACTCATTTTGAGCATTTGTTAAAAAAAAAAAAAAAGAGAGAGAGAGAGAGCAATTGAATGATAGCAGGCGATGCCAAGTGCTGAGGACACCGCAGCTACTGACATAGTGCAGTGGCCTCTCTGGGTAAGTACCTACAGGGCTAACTTGTTAGAGACCCAAAGGCTGCTTCCCAGACAAGCTCTCAGTCTCCAGTCACCATGGGGGTTAGCCCTAACTTCCCCTGCTGGGGCTTTGAATGAGATTCCTCAGCTGGGCCAATGCTGCTTGTGCTACCAAAGTCAAAACAAGGAAAGTCTAGCACTTGGTGGTATGTCAAGAGAGCAGTGTCATTGTGTGACTCTGATAAATCCACAGAACCCTGCAAGCTCAGCACATCCAGAGGCCCAGGGCTGTAAAGGAACATCTCGGCTTTAGGTTTCCTCAGAAAAACGCTTGGAAAAGCCAGAGGAGAGAGCTCACACATGCTCTAAGGTACACAGTTCAGTGAGGGTCTTGCATGAAGTAAACTGGGGATGGAGAGATTAGATCTCTTAGAACCTAGACACAGCTCCATCCACTTCACTCTGCCACACACTTTCAAGGCTGTTCAAGAGGCCATCTCATAACCCAACTGGGTTATATTTTAACTGGTCGCCACAGATAAGAGCTATGGTATTGCTTATGAACTCTCCGAATCTAAACAGTAATATCAGCACTGACCCCAGAGGGATCTCTTGGAAGTCTCATTTCCGGATTCTTTTTACTTAATTGAGTTTAACATATTTATTTTTGTCTCATTGCTACAGGTCAGTGAGAATGGATTTTGAACAGCCGAGTTTAAAAAGTGATTTTGAAGAGTGGAACTTCAGCATAAAAAAGCAGGCCTAGTCATATGCCTCCCAGGGATATCAAAGGTCTCTATGGAACACTCTGTTGCAGAGAGAAAAAAAAAGAAAGACTGAGTGTAGACAGTGGCATTTGAAGACTGGTCTTCCAAGGGCTGCATATCTCACATATCTTGGGCAAAGTTCAGAGAGGCTACTGCAGGATCCATTTCTGTGCTGCTCTAGAAACCATGATAAAGATAAGCCCAGGCTTAGTGGCCTCATTTTCCTGTGCAAGGAGGGAGAGGAGCTGGGAGACAGATGGGGAATGTTTCTGTGCTTTAGTTTCAAGTGCAGAAAAGGAATAGTAGACATGTGAGCACGTGTGCACGGTGTTCAATCCTCATTCTGATATTTGCAGTAAAGGGATCAGTTTATGTTTACTACTTAAATGTAGTTATAACATTTTTCACTTTAAATGATAAAAGGAAAAGATTTTAAAAAATCAAAATAAAGCAACTCTTTGGTCCTTTTCACATGGGTACTGTTTGCTGTGCTTTGAAGACAAATGGATCTTATGAGTCCTTCTTTCTGGCCCACTGTGGATAAGAACAGTGGGGACATTGAAGCACTCTCTAATCTCTAATGTCAGTCCCCGGGAGTTCCAAAGGATATATGTACAGAAGAGAATCCATTTTTTTTCTATAAATGGTGAGAAAAGTATAATTGTCTTGTAGTTTACCAATCTGTACTGGTTTCCTCCCTAACTACCACCATCCTCTCCTTCCTTCCTTCTTCCTTTTTGATCTTCTTGACAGTTTAGCTCAAACAGGGAAAGTGTATAATCACCAATATCTACAAAACTTTTGAAGCTGGTCAATGCTTTTGTGGGTCACCTAAGGTATTTGTGGGGTAATGCATCCTACTTTGAAATGCTAAGACTTTAGTTTGTCCTCAGCTACTAAATGCATCTGGGAAGTTTTCTTTGCTCTTATAGAAGTAAAACAGCTTAATACCGAGATATATTGCCACTAACCCAGGAGCAAAGTTTTCTCCTCATCACCTGGGAAAACATTATGTTCCTCTCCTTTGGGGCACACACTCTACCACTTGGCTAGTTCTATATGGCACAATAAGGTTTCCTTGAGAATTCCCAAGCAGAGGTACTGCAGGCAAAGAATGAACTGCCCCAAATGTGGAAAGACTTCCAGTCAAAATAACCTTAAGCAAAATACAAAAGCACAAAATAAAAGTAACGGGTTGAAATTATGATTAATATTACATGGAAAATTGTCTTAAGAGACAATCAAACCTCAGAAATGTATTCAGAAGTGCTGTTTAAGATAGGCATTATCATTCTTTCAGAAGGGTAGTTTTTAGGAGACACTCAAACTTCCAGTGTGAACTGAAATTCATTGAAATAGTAAGCCCATTTTGGTTGGGGCAAAACTCCTAGAGACTCTGTGTAGCGTGTTTGTGTATAGCCAAAATAAAATGAAGGGACTTGCATGGTAGGTGGGCATTCTATACCGAGCTATGCCCCATTCTTAAGAGGATTCTCTTTTGTGGAAGTTAAGATGCTATGTTTTTAGGAACCTCTGGTGACCTGGTCATCAGTAGTCATGCAAGAAAAGTCAGCCCTAGGGAAGTAGAGTTCTAGTAGTTCTACCCCAATATGGGGATACAGCTAGGTCTTACTGTATAGTTGGGGAAAGTGGTCACAAACTCAAGAATAAATTAGACTTCCCAGAGATCAGCATGTGGAAATAAAAAGAAAGGAATAAAACTTGAGCAAGGAGTGCATCATACCCTGCCTTAGGAAATGTTTAAGAAAATATGAGAGAATTCCAGAGTTCAGGAGTGAGGACTTGGGTAGGCCTTCAGACACCATCCTGTATCTAATATATAGCTGTTCTGGGTTAGGCAGAGGTCAGCTACTGAAGTAGGTTGAATAGCCCCCAAATTTTATATTTATTTGGAACTTCAGAATGGAATCCTATTTGGAAATGGGATTATAAAAATCTGATTGCCTACAGATGTTGAGATACATCTACCTGGATTTTGGATAGGCCCTAAGTCCAATGATTGAGACCTCTTTTTTATAGGCATTTATGGGATGCAACTTGATTTTTGTATGTATTCCTGATATGGAGACACTAAGAAAACGAAGTACCATAGCTGTAACCTCAGCTCTTTGTGATTACAGCTGTCTCAGTGTCTTCCAGTCCAGTAACTAGCATCTTTATGTGAAGATATGGGGGCTCCTGGGCACAGAGACAGGGGAAATGTCAGATGAATAAAGAAATATGGACTCAGAGATGCTGATACAAGCTAAGGAGTGCTGGGGACACCAGAGGCTGAGAAGCAAGCAATGAATCTCCCAACGGCTTTTAAAGCCAGTGCCCCCTAGAACACTCTGAGGCTGGACTGCTGACCTCCAGAATTCTGAGGAGACAGCTTGCACAGTGAGCAGCCTCCAAATCTGTAGGGCCTTTTCATGGTAGTACCAGGAAACAACTTCACACAAGCAATACACATTTAGCAGCAAGAAAAATCCACAGCAGATGGGTTGCACACTACCCTGTTCTCAGAATACTGTCTAACACTCATAATTTTACTCCTATATTCTGTCTAACTCATCAAGACTGAACAGTGGGCAGAGGCCAGCATACATGGCCATACTAGCTGGAGAGGATGGAGTGGTCCCAACTTTCCAGGTTGCAACTGAAACATCTCAGGTGGTATAATCATATAAAGGACATTTTGTAGTTTGGATTGCTAGAGAGGGGGTTGTTGCTTTTCCAGCATGGCCCAGAGTATCATACCAAGCACACCTCATCCTATGCCACAGCTCTCAGAAAGCTGGTCTTGTTGTATATGCATGCAGTTGTGTCTCTGTTAGAGATGGGTGAAGTGAGTTCAACATATTCTGCTACATGCCTGGAGCAACTGCCACCATGACCAGGGTTTGTACACACTAAGAACCAGTCCAGAACAGGAAGCCTCTTTTCCTCTGCCCCTGTGGTCCCTTACACATCCTTCAACATCTTACCCAACTGTCTAAAGAGGATGGGAACAAACATCAGGCTTTACCACAAATTCCTTAAATTCAGTCATGTGAAAATCTGCCCATAGAGTCAGAGAATAAGCCAAACTTTCCAAGTTTGGTGCCAAAATATGATGCAGGGCTGAGACTGCGATGGAAATTTGAGATGAAAGTCTGAGTCCTTAGGAGGCCTGCAGATAGTTAAACACTTGATCTTTTGCACTGTGCTCATCCTCAGCTCTGTGGGTGGAGGGAGTGTCCAATTCCACTCTCTGGCTCAGAAATATGCCTATGATTGGAGACACTCAAGTAGCCCAACCAGCGGCCTTTTTAGGCATGAACACCAGGCTTGATGATGGTCCTTATCTTGTCCACATGTCCACTCTATTGCCACCCCCTTACTCTGTCTTCTTCTAGTCCCACTCTGATTTACTATTAAGTCATAACTGAGGAAATCATCCATGCGGTCCCAGAAATTACCACAGTGTTCACCAAAAAGAACTCCAGAGAAACAAAGACAACACCCAGCATTGTTGTGTACCATGTACCGAGAAAACTGTTCATGTGAAGTGGGTAGATTTTCCACATGAAGCATGTGGCCATTGGTTCAGTGCTCAAGTGAAGCAATTGAATGTAATCTAAAATAAGGAAAACTATATATCCTGTATGCAAACACACACATATATCATCTCAGCAGGTACCCAGAATGGAGAAACTAATGTGTCTTCTTCTCTTCTCTTAGATCATCTTTACTGCTTTTCTTAGTGCTCTTACCAATGATCACTCTCACCTCTGGAAGACCAGGGTGGAGTGCAACAAGTCAAAGTGCTTTGTACTATATTGAAACACTTATCCTGCTTCTGAAACCTGTCATTGACTCTTTGGGTACTTCAGTGGGCAGACCTCCCAATATGCTTACCTTTGCAATCTGCACACACCAGTTGAGGAGGTACTGGGAGCCAATGTTGTCCTTGTGTTCTCGGACATAGTCCAGGAGGCAACCGTAGGGCATGAGCTGTGTAATGAGCTGGACAGTGGAGGTCAGACAGATGCCCAGGAGGCGGCATACATGAGGGTTGTCCACACTAGCCATCACATAGGCTTCCTACAAGGTAAGGACAATAGATGAATCACAGTTGTTTCCTGGCTGGTGGGATAGGCACACATATCCCTTTCTGGGTAAAATGAAATGCCTTTTTTATTTTCTGGTTTAAAAGTATGTACTCTGACAACTGTCAGGTTATGCAAGGCTATTAAATGCTAATACCCTTTGGGATGTAGACTCCTTTGGGATGTTGCATATTAAAAGGAAAAGACCCAAATGGAATTTGCCACTGGCAAAAGCTTTG
This sequence comes from Mus minutoides, assembly GCA_902729485.2. Taxonomy (NCBI): domain Eukaryota; kingdom Metazoa; phylum Chordata; class Mammalia; order Rodentia; family Muridae; genus Mus; species Mus minutoides. The sequence goes on along the minus strand of LR749786.1, from coordinate 630,323 downwards.
ATGAAAAAAAAAAAGACATCTAAATCACCATGATTAGAAAATGCTACTATATTCCTTGAGAAGACCTTCCTCCCTACATACTAAGGCTAATGATGATGTTATGGTTTTATGGGATCCAAGTTTGGATCTCAGTGGATGGCCTGCTCACTTCATCAGAAGTGAGCATGGATACTGTAAAGACTGTATTTTTCAGGAGAGATCTCTGAGTCAGTAGGTGTTCTAGAAAAAGCTCTCCTTTCCCAACATGGAAGATTTAATCCAGACTGGACTGTGAACAGTGGCAAGAAATTTTGGTCAAGAAATCAGCACATGAAACCTCTGCAAAGAACAACCAGAGAAGCACTTTCCAGTCTCTGAAATGGATATTCATGCATTCGAGACCCTCATATACATTCACACATGCTCACACAACATACATACATACACTGAAATGCCCACTCATACCCTCACACACCCACATACACATGCTGCAGTATATAAATCTGTTTTTCATTTTCTTTCCATTGCTTGGCCTAAATTTAAACTGGAAAATATATGGGAAAATTATTAAGCCGTGGGATTGCCAGAAAAGCACAGATCACATCTCTCCTTTGGGTCTGGGAAGCTGTACAATCATAACAGCAATGAAATCCTCTGGCTCTGCCTATTTTCTCGAGATGTGTTTGAGATTTGGGCACATATTGTATTCATTTTAGAGGGGGAGAAAAACATCTGCAAACTGGAACGGTTTGAGAAGCTTAACTGCCATGGGCTGATGATGCCTGGGACAGGAACAGAGCAGGGGGCGTGGGTGTCAGGCCACACAGAGCCTGGAGCCCTGCCAGTTGGTCCTACTAAAATATGATAGACAAACAGAACTGGGCTGTCACTTCCGGCCTATACCCAGCACAATGGGAGTGTTGTTAAGTCACGTGCAAAAGTTAAAGTGAGCTTTGTTCTTCCCTGCTTATTTTGGAAGTTGGGAAGGTGCATTGTGACCCGCAGCAAATATGCTTGGTATCCCACAACAATCTTTGAACCAGCTGCAAGCAGGCAGCATTCATAAGGGAAACCCTGATGGCTTCTATCCCAGTCTCACTAGAGGCTGGTTTGTCCCTGAGGCTTCAGTGACCCTGAAAGGCCACTATTTGTCACTATTGCTTATAGGAGATTTGAGTCCTTCCTTGCTGTCTTAGCCATCTCTGGGTTCGTTGTGTTATGAATGGAGGAAAAGGGTCCCAGGAGATGCTAAATTTTTTGAGAGTCTTGAAGTCATAAATCTTAAAAGTTAATGGTAAGAGGGCCAGTGAGGTGGTTCACTGTGTGATAGTACTTGCTATGGAAGGTTGAGAGCTCAGGTGTGATCCCTGGAGCCTATAGCCTGCTTAGAGATGTAAGGAGAGAACTAAAATGCACAAAGTTATCCTCTGATCTCCACACATGTGCTGTGGAAAATCTATCTCAGGGCATTCTTCAGTCATGTACAGATGTATATGAGATCATGAGTGTATACACAAACACACACACACACACACACACACACACACACACACACACACTTAAGAATGAAAGGTAGGGACCTATGAAATTTAAAAGTCTTTACCAATTAATTAAGTCACTCTAATCTATGACAGGGGAGCTAGACCACAGAGTGTGTGTTTCTGGAACCATTTTCAAGCGCAAGGCAGTAGTTAAGAAGCATGCTAACTGAGGGCTTTTCTTGTGGCAATGTTGATTGATGTGCTACTTAGCGCCCTGTTGAAACTGCTCTTAAAATCACAGGCTTTGCTTCCCTCAGCAGAAACCAGTTCCTCCATGTTCCTGCCCCCACTGAGCCTTCCAGCAACAGCACATGGCCCTGTGCTGTTGGACTTGATGTCTGGCAGGCCCAGCCTGTTGGTAAGCAACCCAGAAGGTTATCATCTGCTAGCTGCTACAGTCACAACAGCTGACACACAAGGAGAAGACCAGAGGTGACAAGAATGAAAGGTCAGGGAGGAGGGCAGGGGAAGCATGAGCAATGGAAAGAGAAAGGGGCCAGAGAGAAAGAGCAGAACGGACGCCTCCAGATGAGGGGGGCACTTGAATTTTATGCCTTTACTCTTCACTCCTCCAAGGTCTCCAAAAGCAGACCTCCAGCTTCTCTTCTGGAACATAGTTATCATTCAGAACAATCTGTGCTTATGTTATTATCTTATAAACAGTGCTCAAATCCACATTATTGGGTGTAATTTGTTAGCTCATCCAGAATGAATTAAAACACAAACTAAGGAAGCAAGATTGACTATATGATTTTCTTTTTAACAAATGTAAGTGAGAGACTAAGTGAAACGTCTCCACAGGCCCCTGGCTACTTGTCCTTGGTTATGTTAATAAGACTTGGCATTGATTTGTAAACTCTAAAATTAAAGATAATTTTGCTTGACAAGTGTATTGGCAGCATGCATGATTTTCTGTGACATTGCATTCACGAATCATCTCTCATTAGCAATGTGCAATGTGGAGCTCCCCTGAGCATTCTCTGCCTTTCTTCAACGTTTTGTCTCAGGTTAGGTGTAGTCTTCAACAACTATTGGAAGCCCTGGTAGATACTGAAGTGGGCTCTATCCAGTTCCAAGATGGTCTCTTTGCATTACTTTCTTTGTACTTCCATTCAGTCCTATCATGGGCTAAGAAAGTTAGAAAAAAGAGAGGGAAATTCAGTAGAATTAAAAGTAAAAAAGATGTTCTTGCAGAACATCCTAAATGCTTCAGAAAGTACCAATCAGCAACATGGGAGAGGGTGATGTTTGAATTGGTTGGGAGAGGCTTAGAGGGTGAGGTAATGGTCTAGTAGGAGAGGCTTAGAAGGTGAGGTAATGGCCTAGTAGGCTTCACAGTATTGATGTCTGACATCTTTTATAAAAGCCATCACAAAGACAGGTAATATAGCAAAGCAAAGTGAATCCTCATTTCAGACATTGTGGCGCACTCAGACTGTAGTCATGGAAATCTGAACGACTTTCTTTATGCCCCCATTCCCTCATTTGTAAAACCCGTAGTGTGGGTGCATCCCTCAATCACTGTAGTGAGACATGCTAAGAAGTGAGCATCAAGACTGGCCCTGGGAGAAGCATGTTAACTCTGAGTTTTGATTCTTTGTGGTTCAGGAGTACAGTAAGTCTTGGAGAGAACTGTATTTTCTATATCAAGAAGGACAAAAAGAGATAAAAACTGATTGTCTCTGATATAATGATGGGAAAAGCTTAGGACAGAGCATTGTGATGCAAGAGGCAGACTCCGTGGTTTCCGAGATGAGAGGTGCACTAGACTTTTATGCCTTCACTCTTTCCTCCTCCAACGTCCCTATAAGCAGAACTGCAGCTTCTTTTCTGGAACATGCTTATCACTCAGAATATTTCCAAATGGTCCTTATACTATTACCTTATAAACAGCACTCAAATACACATTATTGGGTGTAATTTATTAGTGCATCCAGAATAAATTAAAACATGAACTAAGGAAGCAAGATTGACTATATGAAATTGTGGTTAGCGATACATAAAAGAAAACTCACGTCAAGGATTTCCTTGTTGGCTTTTGGAGATGTGGCTTCTCTTAACTCCTTGATGGCCACTGGGATTTTTACTTTCTCACCTTCTGGGATCCAGAGACCCTGAGATTAAGAAGAGGGCTGACATTAACTTGAAATAATCATGCCAGCAACATGTTGCCTTGTGAGCTGGATTAACTTTTATTAAGGACCCCAGTCCTCAAGGGCTCTACATTACAAATCCAAGAGTGCTGGGACTCTTGATATTTCAGAGGTTCTTAGCGATCAAGCTCTAAGAATCTGAATAATTTTTGGATCAAAACACACAAATACCATTCCATATCAGGCAAGACTCTCTTTATAGTAAATGGAGACTATCACAGAAAACCACAACTGGACAAAATGCAGAGATCAATTTCCAGTTTTCCAGAGGAGGTGGCAGAAATACTGTTAAGAGCCAAAATACCAGAAAGTCTGCTGTGAAGTGATTTTTCCTAGAAACGGCTGCATTAAAAAGTTGAGAGCATTGTAGTATCAATGGACATGCTAAGGCAGAAGGGGAAATTACATGAGGTCTTACCCTAGGGGGATAAAAAACTATAGTCGACTAATGACTGCAGAGAAGAGAATTAGCTTCTCCCAGAGATGAGATGAGCCCCCTTATTTGTGCATATATATGCATATATATGTGCAGATATACATAAATGTATATTTGAGAATCACAATGAGAAAGGAGTTATTAACCTAAGAGTAGGAGTCATGGGAAAGGGAGGAGGAAGGGTACCTGGGAGGGGAGGAGGAAGAAATGGAAGGCGAGAAAGTGATGTAATTGTATTCCAATTATTTAAAATAATCATATAAAACTCCCAAGGGTGTTAATGTCCCACACCTATAATTGTACCTTGAGACACTATTGAAAGATGATTGAGTTTAAAATCCGACTGGGTTACACAGTAAGAGTCTGTCTCAAAAAATAAAGGCCAAAAAAAAAAAAAATGTATGCTTGAGCTGGTGTAATGATTTGAATGAGAACTGTCCTCCATGGCCTTAGATATTGAATACTTGCTTCCTAGTTGGTAGCACTGTTTGGAGAAGTGTAGGCAGGGCACTGTTGCTTGAGCAAGTACATCACTACCAGGGTGCTACGAGATTAAAACTTTCCCACTACTTTCGTTCATACTGCTTTGTGCTTGCATTTGAAGATGGGAGTTCTCGTTTTCCTGCTCCTGCCACTGGGCCTGCAGCCTGAAGCCATGCTTCCCTGCCATTATGAACTCCAACCCTCTAAAATTGTAAGCTAAAATAAAGTCTTCTGTAAGTTGCCTTGGTCATGGCGTCTTATTACAGCAATGGAGAAGTAACCAATACAGCTAGCTATAAATGCAGTGTGGATCAATCAGAATTTGAACTGGAATCAGACTTTATGAAAAATGGCTCTAGGAAAGAAGATGGAAATGCTCATTCAATGATTTATTCTAACAGTTCAAGAAAAGTAGGCCCTGAATGTCTCTTCCCACTACATCCCCAGTTTACGTCTCTATTGTGGTCTACGAAAATGTTTTTGATTTCACAGTGATAACAAAAAAATAAATCCATTTCAATAGCCTGGGGAACACTAATTCTACACCTTCAATAAAACAGGTAGATGGCGATAAATCAAATTACTGAGGAATCTGATATACCCACACAGGGCTGGAGAGCACAGCAAACACTGGTTCCCAGAAGCCTAGTGCAGACCTGTCTCCAGGATGTTACCTTATACACTGTGCCAAATGCTCCCGAACCCAGAACTTTGATCTTTTTGAATTCTGTTTCCTTTAATATCCTCAGGTGCGCTTGGTTTGGTGCTTCTCCGCTGGGTGTGAGAGGTTCCACGAGCTGTAAAGAAGGGATCAGACCTGAGATGTTACCACCATATTCCAAAATATGTGGCATGTAATAGTAGATTCATTCAGAGCCAGAGTGTCCAGCACCTAATAGCATGGGACCATGCTGTGTTCAAAGGAGCAATGTGTTCAAAGGAGCAGTGGACATCTTTTAGTTAGTACATAACTAATATACATTAGAAACACAGAGCCTCTAATATAGGTGTTTAACACATCCTCATTTGAGGACTGCATTTTCCATTTCTGTTTTAATTGTCAATCAGTTTTACTTGAAATACAGTAGCGAGATAAATGTTATACCATAACCATTTGGTCATCTCTGGAATACATAATACCTCCATGCTTATGAAAGACAAAGGCTTCATAATGCAGTGCCAGACACAGGTGCTGTGCTAAGGGCTGTGAAGCCTCAGCATGGCATAGAGATGGATGCCACAGTGGATGCCACAGTGGATGCCACAGTGGAGCTGCCTCCATAAGATTACTGTATCACTTTTTGTGATTCTTTTCCTAGGTACATGACCAGGAGCTTCCTCTCAGGCAGGCCTCCACTAAGCTTTGTATTTCAAAAGACACTGTGTAAAAACATATATGCATTGTTGAATGGAGATATCCAAATATAACTGTGCATAACTGGATTTTTTTGATTCTTCCTCCATAACATATAATAATAATGACAATTATGTAAGTGCTATGGTTTGGGCAAGTGTCTTCCAAAGACTCATGTGTTTAAATGGACCATGAATGATGATGTTGGGAAGTAGTGGGGCCTTTATGAGGCTGGAAGTACATGGAGGCTTTTAGGTGGCTGGGGACAAGGTCTAGAAGGGACTTTGCCTCACTAGCTCCATCTCTCTGGGATGAGGTGAGTTAATGTGCTCCACCATGCTCTCCTATCTGAAGCCCAAAGCAATGTTGCTAACCAGAACGCCTAAAAACCATGAGTCCAATGAACCTTTCTTCTTTAAACATGGATTTTCATGGGTATTTGTTACAGTGATGGAAGGCTACGACAACGTCTAATATATAAAATTCCACATTATAAATTCTCAAGAGAAGATTTTTTTCTCCTAGAAAGCAGTTGATGGCAATAAAGATGCTATTGATCCAGAGGCAACCAAACCTCCCTGCTCACCTCTCTCTCTTGAAGCAGGCGGCGTAGTGTACGCTTTCGAACAATGTGACGCCTTCGCATGAATAGTCCGATACCAAGGGCCACCACAACTATGAAGAGGAGGCCACCTACAATTCCAGTGGCAATAGATGGGATCTTTGGCCTGGAATAAGAGACAAGAGAAGGTAATATGGGCATTCCATACATGTCCTGCACCTTTTGATACAGTGATAACATTAAAAATTATCTCAGAAATTGGGATGTGGGTGACTTATATAGAGGAAATGACTGGCGGCTAAGTTCCAAGGCAAGGTTGCCAACATTTTAGCTTCTCTGTCTGAAGTCAGTTTTCTTTTCTATATTTAAGACAGTTGAGGTTTCATCTGAACTTCTCTCATTATTATAATCATTTTGTAGTCTTTTGATGATGAAAATATTAATATAAAATTCATAAAATAGTCCAAGACTAGAATACCAGTTTTTAATAATTTTAAGAATGCTTTATTTTTTGGGAGTTTCATACATGAGTACTGTATTTACATACATCATTACTACTCCCCCCACTTCCCCACCAACTTCCTTCAAGCCCCAAGTTGTAAATATATAGACCAGCTGTGTCCGATTAGTATTGCTTATACGTGCAGGTGCTTAGGGCTGATCACCTGAAATTGGATGACCGATCAGGGACTTGTCTCTGGAGAAAATTGATTCTCCCCTTTTTAGCAGCTGTTAATTACTTGTAGCTTTTCATCTAGTTTTTTTTTTTTTTTTGAGATTTCCAGTATTGCCATTGTGCAGGTGATATGTAGACAACTATATGTTTGAGAATTCACAGGTACAGCTTTCTTTCATATATAGAAGACACTAAGAGCAGACATCCTGGTCCTCTGGTTCTTACAGTCTTTCTTTCTTTCTTTTTTTTTTTTTTTTTTTTTTTTTTTTTTTTTTTTTTTTTTTTTTTTTTTTTTTTTTCTTTTTTTTTTAATAAAACTTTTTTTTTTTTTTGTAAAGAAACCCCTTTATCAAAAAGCCATTATTTAGATACCTTAAATCTTACAGTCTTTCTATCCTCTCTGCCACGATGTTACCTGAACCTTAGGTGTAAGGCACTTTAGTATAAGTAAATCCTGCTTTTTATATAAACTTGCATCTTGTCCTTTCCAGGAGAACACACATGCAATTGAAAGAAATTGTTGGGCATTTTCCCACAGTCATGTTGGGAGACCTTCCAGGCACATTGAGACTGCTGATAGGGTCTCCTACTTTTAATGAGATCCCTATGTGAATGAATGAGCTCAGTGGAAGCAAAACCTGACAGGATTTAGATATAAAAAGCATCACCATTGCTGTGACTGTTGCCCCAATATATCCTCAAACCCCAGGAATTTGTTAACTTTGCCGTCTCACCAAGGTCAAGTCTAACTTTGGAAAGATGAGAAATCAGAAGTCATGTCTTCAATCTTACTAAGGACTATCTGAATTAATATTACTAATTCTGAATTTGGGATCTTTAAGGACTATTTTTCATTTCTTTTATGGCTAGGCTGAAAGCTATTATCCTTAAGAATCTACCTCAATTTGAGTTTCTGTTAAATTTATTCTTATTTGCAAGAGAACATGTTAATGAATAGCAAAGATTTGGTATCAGCATTATTTACATATAGATAAGGTACCAAAGTCCTCACAGCCCTGACTTAATTGAATCAACTGTTCATCATGAAATGGTGGTTTGCAACATTCCTACTAAGCAGTATAAGTCATTTCCTGAGCTTTAGAAAACAACTGGCTATTAATAAAATTAACACGTTTTCTGCAATATTGAAATATATGAGGAATTGTTTCAGAGCATGTACTGAGAAGCTACAGCAGCAAAGGCAGGTGGTTTAGAAAAGAAAACCATTAATAAAGTAATGATTGCAAAGAATGGTCACTGTTTTAAAGGTGGGGATTGTACAGAAAGCCATTTAAGAAAATCCTGGATGCTGCCTGGGAATACAGGGGGCATTTTTCTGGGGAAGTGTCCTTGGAAACTAAGAGGGGAGACAGGATTCAGGCTTTATTTTGCCATTTCAGTTGATGGCAGAAGGAATCAGCTACCACATCATGAAGTTAAGGGAGAGATAGTAAGAGAAGGGCTTTTTGTAGCCATGTCCATAACTGGGATATAAGGCTGAGCATCAAACAGGCTTTCTGTAGACAATCTCAGTTCCGCACTAGATGCTGGCTGCTTGATACCACTGTTGCATGATGACTCTGAATGGAAATTCATACGAAATTTAATGTTCCTCAGGGAAGCATTTCAGTCAATAATAAGAATTTATCAGAAACAAAATGATGAGGGAAATTTATTGGCTTTGCTGAGCAATATGTTTCAAGAAAAAAAGAAAAAATGCCCCCAAGATAGACCTTTTTATTTGACAAAATAGCCCTTCACTCCATGTTTGTGACATGATCCCTTGGACTACTGAGAGGAAAAGAGAAGACTTTAAGAAGTTCTGAGACTTAAGTAAAGTGGCTATATTTGCAGAAACAGATACATAGGAAGAATGGCTAGTCCGTAGTGTTAACCTCTTGTGAGGCTGGCACTAGCACTAGCCATCACATATGCTGTCCAGTGATCAACAGGTGGGCACAGGGCAAGAGGGCAGAATCTGTGACCTGTGGCTGGCCCAGAGGATTTGGAAGAAACTGGAAGGTGAGAGGGGAATCAGAGATGGCTTCTGGTCTTAGATCCAAAAGGTCTTTCAGATCCACTGTCATTGAACATACCCAGATGGCCATACTTCACATCCTTGAAGACCTGGCCCAGCACATCTGTAGGAAAAAAAGAACCACAGCTTTTTCATCCTTCTTCACTGGCACTTGTTTGATAGTTTTCCATAGTAAGTCATAAAGCAATTGTGGAAAATTACTCTTATATAGCTATAATCATGGTGATCTCAAAATTGGGTAGTTACTAATGTATTTTCTATACATTGATTCAATTACATAAAACAATATTCTTGTTCATTTAGTCAGAAAATAACTTTTGAGTGACCAGCATCATGTAGCCGTCAATAAATGAGCCAGGTCATTACTGAAATGTAACACAGTATATAGTGGCCATACAGCTGGCACCAAATGTCAGGATTGACATGGGAGCAGTATGCCAAAGACTGCCTTTGGAGCCACACCCTAAACACACTGTTTCTACTCCATGGGACAGTAACTGCTTCTAATCTCTCCCCTCTGTTTTTCTTGTATTTTGAAGGCTTTTCTGACTTTTCCTTGCTCTCAGATAAAACCATCTGCAATGGTTTTGGCCCTTTATTCATAACCCAAATTTGCTGTTATTGCTTCTATTAGCAGTGGGATATAGAAGGAGGTATTCTAGATACACAAATAGATAGTCAGAGAAAGCTGGGAAGCATTCTCTAGTGTCAGTTAGACTCTCCTTCAAATACAGTGTTTGGTGGTTTGTTTATTATTGAGTGTGAAACACCAGGAGCCCGTTCCTGCTGGGGGGATTGACAGTTTGGACAAGCTGCTTGATTTCATACAGCCTCTGAGAGCAACACTGGACAATTGCCATTAATTGTCAACAGGAAGCTGTGATCAGTGAGCTCAGAGGGAAGGACAAACACTTCACATGTAGCGGGATGACCAACAGGGACAGTGGCAACTCAGATGCTACAGAAGGCAAGGGTTGGGGCATCACAGGAGTAAGAAACCTGCAGGAAAGCTGACAGCAGCCCCCTTGCATTTGGACTCCTGATGGCGAGCGAGCCAAGGAGGCTGCATGTCTTCTCTCATATTCCATCCCGACTCAACTCCTTCCTTATTGCAAGAAATTTATAGTTATAGTTGTAGTGACAGATTCACGGGGGCATACAACTAAAATGGGCAGATTCTTGTGGAACCTTGTTTAATTTAACAGGATAAAAATGTCAAGAAATATCCCCTTTTTGCTTAATGTCAAAATAAGGTTCAGTTTAAAGCTGAATGTGCCTCCAGCATCCCTATGCATGCTGAGGTGGCCACATCTGTGGCTAGTGAGGCTATGCGGGTTCCTTACGCTATAGTGCGGCTTCTAACACAGCTCGCTCATAAATTGTGAGGGTTGCTGAGCCCTATAAAATCTTTCCTTCCCCATGAAAATAGGAAAAACACTACTTTCCCAAAATATTAGAGGGGCAGTATGTTAGATGGTGTATAAATATTTAAGTGGGGAAAGGTGCCTTCGTTTTCAATTGTCTTGATAAACATTTCACCATATTTTAAAAATCCATTTTAATAAAAAACTTTCTGTGAATTCATTAATTTGAGATAAGTACAGGCAGTAATAACAAGACTCTATAAAAGCACATGCTCCCCATCTGACTTAATAGAACCAGGAAGAAAACTTTTAAAAAATCAGAGTAACTAAACAAGCAAAATTTTAATTTACATTAGAACAAATTCCATCTTTCTGTGCTTTAAACCTATTTCTTATTCATGGTAAGCATGCATACTGATAATTCTTCCTGCCCAGTGACTTTTGGGGGCCAGTAGTACACATTTACAGGTAGAAACATACATAACACACTTATTTCCAAACTAGAGAAGATGTTAATTTTTTTGTATATAGCTCAGGCAGTTACATTTTAGGGAGTCTGCTCCAAAATTGTTTATGCAAGAAAAAGAAGCTTAAGTAAGAAAGGGGAGAGCATAATTTTCACAGGTTTTGCAGAACTTACAAACTGAAGGAAGTAATCCGCTAGGTAATGCACACACACTAAAGACTAGACATTGTTAAATTGCTACCACAGAGGTGGCAAGTTCCAAACCTACACCCGAGCTTGAGAAATACTATTTTAAAGGTGCAGGTGACTCTTTCCTTATCAGGATAACCAGAGTCTCAGTACTGGGGCTACAGGTGTGTACTCTCATCACTCATGACTTCTCTTTACATGGATGTTGGGGATCAAGCTACAGTCCCCATGCTAGCATGGAAAGCATGTCACTGAGTGAGCCATATCCCCACTGATTGACCACAGCATCTCTATCTCAATCCTGTTCAAATAGATGGGGAAGAAGTGACAGCCTGGCTGTCATACCCATCCATCACCCTTTCCCTCTGGCACATGCAGTGCCAAAGAACTAAGACTACTGAGCCAAACATCCTGAGATGTTTAGTGATATTACCACCAGTCTGACACCTGCCCACCAGCACACCATTGCTGCCACCATGACCATGGACTTGAAACATCTTAGGGTCCTGAAAATTTAGTAGACATTTCCAGGAAAGAAATTTTTTACATACTGTTATAGGGGCTGCGCTAAACTTACCCATAGGTACAGTTGGCATGGCAGAGGTGGCAGACATTATTGGCATCTGCATACTTCCAGACCAGGGTGTTGTTCTCCCCCATGATGCCAGCTGGGCAGGTCTTGACGCAGTGTGGGCCATCAATGTAGTGGGCACACTGGATGCAGTTGTCTGGCCCCTGAATCAAGGTATAGAAAAGGTTGCAAATCTTTTCTTTCTTTTTGAAAATAAAATAACTTTCTATTTATAGTATTTACTATGAGAAAACAAGAGCCAAATAATATAGACATTCTTTATTATTGTTGTATATGTCCACTTATGTTTGTGTACCACGTGCATGCCTGGTGTGCATAGAGGACAGAAGAATGTGTCAGATTCCCTGGAACTGGATTACAGGTGGCTGTGAGTTGTTATGTGGGTGCTGAGAATCAAACCTGGTCCTCTAGAAGGGCAGTCACTGCTCTTAACCACTAAAGCATCTTTCCAGCCCAATACAGAAGTTCTTAAACTATACGACAAGTTCTGTGGCTGTTCTTGCTCGCTATGCCCATGACAAGTTACATTTTTCTGACTGTTGTCGACTTTTCAAAAATATAAGTTTATTAATTAATTAATTAATTAATTAATTATATAGTTACGTTATGTGTTTGTTGATGAAAATGTAGAGGTCAGTGGGCAGCTTTTGAGAGTTGGTGATTTCTGCCACTGTGTGTGGATCATTGATGGAATTCATCCGGCCGGGCACCTAGTGCGTTTATCATTTTGCTGGCTCTTAGATGCACTCTTTGCTAACTGTGATCATTTACACAAATCTATCTTATTTGGATGCTATAGTCTGCTGAGAAAGAATAGCTGCTATTTTATTTCCATTAGATTTTCAGTCACTCTAGTCCAACAAAGTTATATAAATATATTTGTAGAAAAAGCAAATGCATGTATTATACCCAAACATAAATTAAACTACGTTCTTCACCTTATTTTGACAGTATTTTAAGACATTGTGAGCACCATACTTGTCAAAATCATCTTTACTGGTCTACATGTATTTTGCAACCTTATCTTTCTTGCGTATTACATTTGGAGTTAAGAGGAATTTCTGAGGGAAACCAACTTCAACCTGCTGAGGAGCAACCCTCTTTTGTATTTCTCCAGGGAAAAGAAGGTGGCCCATGGCAGTGCTGGCGACAGAATGGACTGTGAATGTGTAACGTTAGGTTCTGTCTGTAAAACTTAGAATGTCCTTGTAAAATCCTGAGAAATGAAGGTAGTGGGATTGCCTATGTAATGCACCTCATACCGTACAAGGAGACTGAAATAAAGCGGTTAGGCAAGGCTTTTTCCTTTGACTCCCTTAATGGTTCAGCTTTGTCTGGTGAGGCTGAACACACTCAAAGCCAGAGCAGCTGGAATACTAAAGCAAAAGCAACAATTATTTCACTGTACTAATGGAAATTCAGCCCAATGCCCTGTAAGCCTGCAGACCAAGGGTTCACCTTGTAACCAATCATGCCAACAGCCCAGATTTCTTAACTCAGCTCGGTTACACATTCCTTGATTGATGGGCAACTTCAGAAACATGTTTCAGGAAGGGGATTTAGATTTTGTTGTTGGAACTCAAACCAAACCAAAGGCCTGCCCGTGCATAGTATCAAGTATTATCAGGGTATTGCTGTCAAAGGACCCAGAATTCTCATTTACATTCTTTATGCATTTGCTGCTGTATGTAAAAACAAGCAACTGGGTTTTTAGAAAATGCTGGAATTTCTTTTAAAAATGCAACTTTGATTTATTAAACAACAGTACTTTGTTAGTGTTTGATTGAAAGCTGCCTAGCACTGCCTAAGACCCGACATAGACTGTCCTATGGCTCAGTGAAGGACCCGTCAAGGTGAAATGCATGTGCAACATTGGATAGGCAGGTGTGAGGCATTTCTTCTCAGAATGGCCACCTTTCATGATCAGATCATGTGCATCTCTTCCTTGGAAATAGCTTGCATAGCCACCTTCCCTCCTGGGGATGGCTTGGATCATTGATACTTCTGTTGATGCTGTCAAGAGTAAATAGCAAAGGGATCTTACCCTGCCTGTACAGGTGATGTTCATGGTCTGGGGCAGACATTCTGGATGGCATTGTATGCATTCAGAATTTTCCACAAACTCCCTTGGTTCCCTGAAAGAAGAGCACATGAACAGATCATGCCAAACCCTGAATAGTCACGACTATTTCAAGTAACACAAATGACCTATCTCAGAAATTCAAAAGAATCTTAAGGTCAAAGGATCAGAATGCTGGAACTGCTTTGAAATATAATGTGCTGAGGTCCACTAACAGAACCTTAGGTCATACCACAGATAACTCTTGATTTATAATCAAGAGTTCTTTTCTGACATTTTTTATAGGCATAACTTTTGAATGCTAGGTAAGAAAAACAACTATGAAAAACGTCTTTATGAAACACCCTTTCCCTCTAAGACCAAATTAAAGCTGGAAAGAAATGGTTACTAAGACCAAGGCATAGGAAAAGAATCAAGCCTGTACACTTCTGGGTGCTCTGGAAAACATCTTCCTATGTCCTGCCTCTCCTGGTATTATAATGTTAGATACATTAATCCAATAACAGACTTCGCCCAAGTGATATTTCCTTTGCCTACTTCAGTAGTTCAAGCTGTGCTGGCAGAATCAAAAACAAAGCAGAAGAGGTAGAAGGCATGCTGGAAGAGGCCATGGAGCAGTGGTCATAGGCTGACCTACAGAAGTGACAGTGGCCAGCCGCTTGACAGGTGAAGAAGAGGCAACTGAAGAGCTTGAGAGGGGCCAAAACAGGCATGATGTGGCTGGTGGAAGTAGAGAGGATGGAGAGCTGAGGCTGAAGGATGGAAGACTGTACAGAGCAGGAGAAACTGGAGATCGTGGTTTCTGAAAGAGTTCCAGAGTAGTGCTAAGATGTTAGAAGCAAGGGTCTCAGACATCCTGGGGCCAAGAATGACAACAGTAATCATTGTCAGGGACTGAGAAAACCATTAGACACTTACTTCTTGAGGCTGCACCTCTTTGTCCACATCCACGCCAGCATTTGCTGTCACCTGAATTTTTGATCCTAGCCATTCTGACTGGTGTGAGGTGGAATCTCAGGGTTGTTTTGATTTGCATTTCCCTGATTATTAAGGATGTTGAACATTTTTTCAAGTGCTTCTCAGCCATTCCATATTCCTCAGTTGAGAATTCTTTGTTTAGCTCTGTACCCCATTTTAATGGGGTTATTTGAATTTCTGGAATTCAGCTTTTTGAGCTCTTTGTATATATTGGATATTAGTCTCCTATCAGATTTAGGATTGGTAAAAATTCTTTCCTAATCTGTTGGTGGCCTTTTTGTTTTATTGACAGTGCCTTTTGCCCTGCAGAAGCTCTGCAAGGCTGCACCATGTGCTCCTAAGGGCTAGGGGATCCCAGTGTGCTAGACTTGTACACTCACTGTATCATTTAAGAGGTCTACCTGGCAGCCTATGCAAGAGCACTAAGACTTATAGAGCTAAAAGGTATCAATAGACAAGTAATGAACAAGTATTGTGACGGGAGAGGGTCCCACCTGCCTTTAGCTACTACCCACTTCTGTCAAGGTCAGAAGTGTACAAAAAAGCCAATGACCACATCAGTCATAGTTCCTATATAGACAGATCAAACTGTCTACATAGCCAACTGACTAGTAGTTAAAAACCCAGAGTGAAGGTTTTTTCTGAGTTTTTTCTATTTGTCATCTCCTGCAGAAGTGCCACAGCTTGAAGAGTGGTCGGGTGCTGCCACAGGGCACCAGGCATCCCCCACTGAGAGACCTGGGTCTCTA
Organism: Mus minutoides; assembly: GCA_902729485.2. Lineage (NCBI taxonomy): Eukaryota > Metazoa > Chordata > Mammalia > Rodentia > Muridae > Mus > Mus minutoides. The sequence goes on along the minus strand of LR749786.1, from coordinate 614,683 downwards.
GGTACAATGAAGAGATTTAAAAGCTGAAAATGTGAGTGTCTATTTACAAGATCAAGGACTATGTCAGACCTCCACACATTCACACATCAGCTATCGCAGTTGTCTTAAGTTCGTTAAGACAGTATCAGGAACTCAAACTTGTCTCTCCATCCTGCTCTGGAATATTTCTGGATACAAACTGTTGTCCACACCCTGTTAGCAGAACAAGCTGGATGACTTCCCAGCATCGTCTGTAAGTCACAAGGCTCTTCTCACCATAGCTTTCCCAATTTCCTTAAATTAAAAAAAAAAATGCACCCTCTGTCCCTTCAATCTAGTTTCCAAGTAACCTATTTTAGTCATTATCAGTAGTAACTTAAGAGTTTACACAGATATTGAAATTCTCAGTGTACACATATTCTGTGCTTTCTATTGATTACTATTAAACTAAGCAGATATATCAATTATTTCTTTGCTCCTGGTTATATTAAAATCATTTAATACATCAATCAATAATCTGTATATACTCAGGGTACTTAAAACTAAAATTAAATAGTATATACTCTATGTTGATATATCTTAATTCAGCAGGAATGGTGGACTGGAAAGGAAAGGCCAAATTCCCATGCTTCTTAGCTACCTTAGTCACTGTGTCCGTCTAGCTTGAGAAATTCATGTAAAATGAAAATTTAAAATATTTTCAGAAAAAGAGACATGATGAATGATCAGTTTGGATTAAGAAACCATGAGAAACTTACTTTCTAATATGATGAACATTTTGCCAGAAGATAAACATAAAACAAACAAAGATAATATCAAGAACAAGAGAAAAAGAAAAACTTAACTTGGATAACCACAAACCCTAAAACCAGTGTGGCATCTTATTTCTTAGCTACACAGAGGCTGAAAGCACAATGTCTCACCCCTCCAGGATGTTGCATTTCTCCACGCACTCCTTGCCTCTGCTCACGTTCTGGCAGGAGACACAGTCCCTGGGCTCAGGGCCCCAGCAGCCTTCCAAGGAGCATAAAGGATTGCAGACGTGGTCCATGGCCTCTGAGAAGACACAGTGATTCATAGGGTCAGTCAGGAAGCAGTAACTTAAGGGATGAGAAGAGGTGACATACTTTTGAGGGGTTGTGTGCCCTTCACAAGACATATTGGGGTTCTGGAGACAGCAGGACACCAAGGCCTCTCTTCTCTGTAGTGTTCAGGGCAGCTTGAACATGACTGACTCTGGGGAGACTTTGGTGATGGATGTTGCAGTGGACAGAAACAGCAGGGAAGGTTGTAGGTGCTTGCAGTGTGCTGGGCACCATGCCAAGAGCTTCCCATACAGGATTCTGTGTCACTGAGGGATACTGAAATCATCATGTATGAATGGAAATCAGAAGCCAGAAGTGATTAAAATATGCAAGACAAGTCCCTTAAAGCCCATGTGGGCCAGAGGAGTTCCGGAACACAGCATTGCCTCTGCCAGAGTTCAGAGTCCTGTCCCAAATCCAGGGGTAGTTGCCAGTTTCAAAAGCTAATTCAATGTTTTAAAACTAGAGTTAAGAATAGAAATGTGAAATGAAACACATTCTTTGATGTGTATACGTGCACACATGTGTGCATGTGTATTTGCCTATAATAATTGAAGGATAAAGTGCACACAGAACTATCTGCAATTAAAATATAATATAAGGAATACTACAACTTGCTTTTAAAATTACAGATATTTAGTAGCCATAGAATATATGTTACCTTACTCATTGATTTGACCTCACATTAAGGGAGGAAGGGATTTCTTTGGATAACAGTTTAATAAGGGATACTGCTCATCACAATGGTAGAAGAGACCAAGTATTCAATCCAATGAGCCTGCTGGGATTATACTCAAACCACACCATCCCTTCTGCTCCACTCCATGCTCCCAGGCCACATAGGAGTATGAGCATCTTATAATGAAAAGTATGTTCATTCCATATTCTTTAACAGAACACGTTTTTCTATTTAATTTTTTGTAGAGGGTATGCTTGCCCATGCCTCATCCTGCCCCCCTCTGTGTGTGTGTGTCTATTACTATTTGTCGGAGTCAGTTCTCTCCTTCCTCCATGTGAGTCCTGGGAATAGAACTCAGGATGTCAGGCTTGGCAACAATGTTTTCTCAGCTCAGCCATCTCCCTTGCCCTTGATAAATTGTTAACACTATCAATATTGTTCAAAAGCCTCAAGTCTTATTTTTCTCTCAAGACTCAAAGACATCTTTTAACTATTGGCTTCTGTGCAATCAAAGAGTAATCACAAACTTCCAACATGCAATGGCACATAGTAAACGTTCCCATTTCAACAAGTAGAATCAGGGCACAGCAAAGAAAGACTATGCAGAACTATCCAAGACTTACCCAAGTCTTCGGAGTTCTGTGCTGCCAGGTCTGCCCCCTTGCAGTGTGGAAAAGCTACTCCTTTGGCCTGCTCTGTGCCCTGCCTGCAGTCTTCCTTAGCAGGCCTTCCATCATGCTGACATCTCTAAAGTCCTAGAGTGTCCATTGCCACTCAAGCTTCATCTTTACAGTCTCACACAGCCTCTGTTCACAACTCCAAGCCTACCAAACACCACCTGTCCTGCCTGGCTTTCGGTAATCTTGGCACAGCCTTTCATGCTTCTGTCAATCTTGTATCTCTCACATGTATAAAACTAGCACCCCATGGATGAGGCTGCCCATTTGAGTAGCCAGCTAAAGATGTAGCCTGGCCTCCAGAAGCAGGCAATATCTTCAGCAGAATTCTCAGGTTTGGCTCTCTTTCAAATGAATGTACGTTTCCATAAGATGTACCTTTCGGTGGATGGGGTCTTGTCCTCAGAGCACCTTTTTTCTATTGTCTAAGTATGGTTATACAAGGCTTCTCTTTAATAGTGCTAATATCTTTACAGTTATAATTGCTTCCTCAGCACCTGGCTTAAATGCAACTTTTAAATTTTCTCCTTTGCCCATCAAACTGCATATTTTCCTATCTCTCTGTCCACTTTCTTCTCCAGTACTCTGTAGTCCTGGATAAGAACCATGAGCGGGAGCCTGAGTGTTATTCTTTCTGTTTTGAGATATCCTCCATCAATCAAATTGGCCATTGCTTTCTAATGACTTATGTTCTCAGGACATGGGCAGATACAGACAGATTCATAACCAGAATGTACCACAAATGGCCTTTAGCTCACTTTTGAATAGTGTCCTTATTCTCTTCTGAAATCTAACAGATCTGGTTTTTACTGTTCATATTTCTATCAGCATTATGATCTTCCAAACTCCCAACAGGATGGCTTACAAAATTCTGGGGCTTTCTCAAACAAAGTTCCGAACTTCTCCACATTCCTCCCACAAGCTAGCCCCAAAGATCTAAGAACCACATCCTCAAATCCGTCAAAGCCAAGACTCCTCTGCTTGGCATCGATTTTCTTTACTGCTTTTCTCGTTATTGCAACCAAATACTGGACAAGAACAACTTAAGGAGGGACAGGTTCATTTTGATTTACAGTTTAAGAAGGGGTTCAATCAATCATGGCAGGAAAAGCATGCCAACGGAAGTACGAAGGAACAGATGATCTCACTGCAACTATAGGAAGCAGAGAAGACACATGAAGTGGAGCCCCCGAGCCTGCCTTCCTCCAGGAAAGATCCACCTTCTAAAGGTTCCACAACCATTCCAAACAGCGCAATTAGCCAAGGACTCAGTGTTCAGACCTATGAGCCTATGAAGGACATTTCACGTTGAAACTCCACAAGGCAAATTCACCCTATGAGGTGAGAACATTCTGCAAACAATTCTGATGCTAGTGTTACAATTATGAATACGCAGATTTTGATTCAATGAAGGAATGAGCAAAAGCAATTAGAATGTTTGGTGAAAACCTCTTCAGTATGTCTTCCAAAAATAAGTTACCTCCGGGAACTATCTGTGCAAGTGAGAGGGGACCAGCTACTTACTGCAGTCTTTCTCAGCTCTGTTGTTCATGATTTTGGTTTTCTGATGGGGTGTCCCGAAGAGTTTTTTCCAGTTTATTGTGTTTGCATAGCACAAATTTCGGTTTCCAGAAATGATTACATCCCCATCACTGATCTCCTTGAGGGAACGCAGCCCCAGTGATGTGATGTTCAGGCCAACAACTGCCAGGGAAAACTGACCACTAAATGGGAGAGAAGAAAGTTGCATTGTTGTGTGATAGCAAAAGCAATGGTCCATCATTAAATTTAGTTTTTCTGGGCCACTTATGTTTCCTGAATACTGTGTTCCAGTAATTACTAATCATTCTGTGTAAAGTATGAATCACAACTTTAAAAAAAAAAGCAAGTGTTTTTTTTTTTAGATTTCTTCAAAGAAAAGATAGTTTCTCATTCACTTTTTATTTTTAAACTTGGATAAACAGGAGGACTTAATCCGTGGCTTCATGTCATTTCATTTACTATATTTATAGTTTTCCTAGAAATCAAGAACATGCTTTCTATCATCTGGCAATATCAAAATGTACCTAAGGTAAATATGAATATCTGTCCATCTGCCTACCACTCAGCTGTCCAGTCATGTTTATTGAGTGAATATCTGTGGTTCCATTTCCAAATACCACACAGGTTAAATATTTGTCTCTTTTACTTAGAGAACCTTCCTAAAGGTGATATAATCATACAGGCAGAGGTTTTTTTTTGAGTCCATAGAAATAAATGTAGCTTTAGTGAGGACTATGACAGCCATGGGCGAACACTTAAGGAGAGCCATGGGGGAAGAGCATGGAAGGGTGAGGTTCTCCAAGTCATGATAGCTCATATCTGACGCCTGGAGAGCAGAGCTAAATAAGATTCTGCAGATAGGTGTCTGGTTGAAACTTAGTCAGATAAGAGAGAATGGAATCCCAAACCACAGGACTATGCAGGATGTGTGCACTTGGGGAGGGCAGGGAGACAGACTTGGGGTCATGGTTGAGGTCAGAGCTCAAATTTATGCCCCTGCTGGGCATAAATTGTCATATGTGATTGATGGGAACACACATAGAAGTAGAGTGCATTTGTAGGAATCTTCTTGACACTAGCCTCAGGAATGAGCCAGCTGAGCCAGGACAAAAGGAAGAGAATGGAAGCTATGGGGTTAAATACCAAAGTTTAAAGTAGTATTTGGCAGACCCTCTTCCTAGTCACGCTTATTCTCATTTACCCCTTCAGGAATCGTCTCTCCCCACAGCCTGTTTTCAGGGATGTGAGGGGTCCTGGGTAGGAGATCCACAACCATCCCTTACTGGGAATTCTCCCCCAGCATATGCCCAGAGGAGCCAGGGAATCAGGGTCTGGCTGGGGTCTTTCTTGCAGATCAAGCCCCAGCTTTTTGTGAGTCATGTTAGGAACTAGTGATTATCCCTTAGCTTAACTGCTTAAAACTAAGCATAAGTCTCCTGTGCAGTTGCTTGAAACATGGTGCTAACCTCAGAAAGAGAGCATCCCTGAGAATTTAAGAGGAAAGGCGGGAAGCAAAAGCAGCGGCATGCTTAGTATCAGAAGTGTCCATCTAAAGGAGTTTATGGGTGGCAGTGTATATTCTGTGTGTATGTGCTTTGACTTGCTAAATATTCCACAATATTAGTGGAATTAGCAATGTTAGTGGTGATAAATTTCAGAAAAAGCTATCATAATCGCAAAGTTTCCAAGGCAGATTTAAGCTACAGATTTCCAAATTTCTTTCCCTCACCACAAATCTTAGGATTTCTCTTACTCTATGAAAGCTCTCCATCCGACTCCCATCTTCTCTGTCTCCCTGGTGTGAGAAGTTATATATCTTCAACTGCCTCATTATCAAATATTAGCCAAACACAAACAGGGAGACACCCTATAAAATACCCAGTCATATTTTCCCAGAGTGTCAAGAAAACAAAAGTCAGCAAAGACATAGGAGTTGGGAAAGGTTGAAGGGGACTAGGAAGACAGCAGACATTAATGCAGTGTGAGATCCTGGAGAGGACAGAAAAGAACAGATGCATTCCTGGAAAATCTGGTGAGCTCAGAATGAAGTACATGGTCAAGGGAAGAACATGACACCTTGTCAAATTCTTTATCTTAACTTTCATATCTACTATGTAAGTTGTTCAATTAGGGGAAGCTGAGTGGAAGATCGTCTTTGTGCTATTTCTGTATCTCTTGACAAACTTGAAAAAAAAATCTACTAGGCTTTTGTTATGGCCAACTTACTGTTGCTTTGTTCTACCACGTATTATTTCTAGGTTCTCAAAAGCATGGAGGTCAGTCCAGTTTTCAGGCCAAGCTTGAATCAGCAAAAACCCTAGAGGGAAGAAGAAAGGCATAGACACATACTGTTAGAAATTTCCTTGTTGTAGGAAGTATGTTCTAGGACTCAGATAAGGCTACTGTATGGACTGTGGCAGTGGATTCTTCCTTTCCCTATCACTAAGGATGATAGTGCATGTCTTCACACAAGTCCAGGTGATTGATATATATATATATATATATATATATATATATATATATATATATATATATATATATATATATATATATATATAAAGAATCCTGTCCCTTCTATGCAACCTTGAGTTCCTGGCTGCTCCTACCTCAATGCACAGGCCAACTCCCACCTCAGAGGGTGACAAGTGCTCTGACTGTGACATCCTTAAAGGATATCAGATCCCACACCTGGATCCTTCTCTGACTCTTCTCCAGTCTCTTGTTACCATGGACTCCTTTTAAATATTTTTTTTTTCATTTAACTCTGATCCCTATATTAATCCTGTTTTTCAGATCAAATTATCTCCTCTTCAAAAATGAAGAAAAAGGTGTGCTGGTGGCAGTCATAGACACAAGACTCCCTGGTGGACAATCTTTTGAAATCTAGTTTGTGAAACTCAAGAGCCTACACTGCTTGTTCAACCTTGTATCTTTTCCTCTATCTCCTCTCTGGGGCTTGGGGTCTGAAAGGACGATGGACAGTCTGAGCAGGAAAGAACCACTCCATGTGTCCACATCAAGTCCAGCATGGTTGCAGCAGCCATGGCTTAAAGTACTTTCAACTTGCATCAAGGGAAACTGGTTTTTAAAAATGTCTCGAAGAATAAATCAAAATGGATAAGCTTCAGACAACACATTGTCATGTCAGGGAAGAAGGGGAAATGTCTGGAAGTCTCTATAAAATTTAATTTCCCATATATGCTCCTGCATACACCAGTACAAACCTGTTATTTCCTTTACGGTTTTTAGAATTTCTAGTTCTCGTGGGTCTAGAGGAGGAGTGCGCGTGAAAGAATCCCTGAAACAGACAGCAACATGATTATTGGCCATTCTCCAGAGCTTAAAGAAATATATTCTGCAGTTCTTCATCCAGATGGCATAGCTGTTACTCACCCCTTAAAGGCCACTGGCAGGATGTGAAGGTCCCCGCTGATGGAAGTGCAGTATTTGAAGTGTTTGATGTTTGTAGCATTTATGGAGAGTGTGTCTTTAAATTCACCAATGCCTATGCCATTACAAACTGTTAAGAGAGATGTGTGTTCCATTTACATTCGATGAATTAAGACGGCAGGTTCTGCACAAGTAGAAGCAATAACCCTGCTACCATGCACTGTTAACTCATCCCAACAACCCTGAGGGGACCCTCCAGGTAGTTGGACTCTGTGACAGGCTTCAGTGTTCCCATCAGTCACTGGAGTGGGGCTTGGGCTGTCCTTGTCACAGAGCTCTGTCAGATTTGAATTTTCTTTTTTCTTTTCTTTTTTTAATATTTATTTATTTATTTATTTATTTATTTATTTATTTATTTATTATTAGATAATTTCTTCATTTACATTTCAAGTGTTATCCCATAAGTCCCCTATACCCTCCCCCAGCCCTGCTCCGTTGGGGTCCACCGCCCGCAGCAGACCGGGGTTCCCAGGGGAATGGTCCGGGGCTGAAAGGAGACTAGGGAGGGGAAAGAAAGAAATGGCCACCAAGGCTACATTGCTGTTCAAAAAAGACTGTTTAATGATTCCGAATCACTGGGGGGGGGGGAGGGGGGTGAAGAGGGAAGGCCCCGCCCCCCCAGTCGGTTCTGCGCAGGCGTCTGAAGTTTGGCGGGAAGCCTGAAGCATTGTGGGATGTCCCTCATGCGCTGGTGAGCTGGGCGAAGCCAGGGTGAGCTGGGCGAAGCCAGGGTGAGCTGGGTGGAGCCAGGGTCCCAGGAGAAACACAAGAGCAGACAGCAGGACACCGGGCTACTTCTAGCCTAATTAACAAAACAATGGATGCCGCATCAAGGCAGCTTTCCAAGGCTGGTCCTGCATCAGCCATGCTGATGGGGGAAGGGACGCTACACTGCTCCCCTACCCACCCACTCCCACTACTTGGCTCTGGCATTCTCCTGTACTGGGGCATATAAATATTGTTAGACCAAGGGCCTTTCTTCCCCAATAATGGCCAACTAGGCCATCTTCTAATACATATGCAGCTAGAGACATGAGCTCTGGGGGTGCTGATTAGTTCATATTGTTGTTCCATCTATAGGGTTGCAGACCCCTACAGCTCTTGGGTACTCTCTCTAGCTCCTACATTGGGGACCCTGTGTTCTGCCCTATAGATGGTTGTGAGCATCCACTTCTGTATTTGTCAGGGACTGTCAAAGCCTCAGAGGAAACAGCTATATCAGGGTCCTTTCAGCAATATCCTGTATGCAGTAGTGTCTGCATTTGGTGGCTGATTATGTGATGGACCACCCGGGTGGGGCACTCTCTGGATGGTCCATTCTTCCCTGAGATTCCACCTCACACTAGTCAGAATGGCTAAGATCAAAAATTCAGGTGACAGCAGATGCTGGCAAGGATGTGGAGAAAGAGGAACACTTCTTCATTGCTGGTGGGATTGCAAGCTGGTACAACCACTCTGGAAATCAGTCTGGCAGTTTCTCAGAAAACTGGACATAGTACTACCGGAAGATCCAGCAATACCTCTACTGGGCATATACCCAGAAGATATTCCAACTGGTAACAAGGATACATGCTCCACTATGTTCATAGCAGCCTTATTTATAATAGCCAGAAGCTGGAAAGAACCCAGATGTCCCTCAACAGAGGAATGGATACAGAAAATGTGGTACATTTACACAATGGAGTACTACTCAGCTATTAAAAACAATGAATTTATGAAATTCTTGAGCAAATGGATGTATCTGGAGGATATCATCCTGAGTGAGGTAACCCAATCACAAAAGAAGTCACTTAATATGCACTCACTGATAAGCAGATATTAGCCCAGAAACCTAGAATACCCAAGATACAATTTCCAAAACACAAGAAAATCAAGAAAGACCAATGCGTGGATACTTCATTCTTCCCTAGAATAGGGATTAAAATATACATGGAAAGAAGTTTGGAGATTTGAATTTTCTGTCTGGACTGAATCTAGTCACTCACAAAGACAATAGCTCCTCCTCTCCCTGTCTGCAACCCACCTGGGCTGCAGGTGGCGCCTCTGTACCTGGTTCAAGAGAACTCCCCCATCTCCATCATGTAATTTGGCTTTGCAAGTTTATCTTCTACTTTACAGACAAAATACATGAGCACAAAGGTCACACCCGTAGGCTGCTTACCTTTGCGGCAGGGCCCATCACATTTTTTACACTTGCGGATGCCATCTTCTTCCACTTCATAGTAGTCAGGTCCACAGGCCCGGACACATGAGCCATGATCTGTCACCACATAGTTTCCTGAGGAAGAAGGAATGAAATGAAGGTGTTGAAGGCGACAGCAGGTGCTCCTAGCCTTCCACAAACATCCTCATGTCCTGCTGTGTATGGGCTGCTAAAAAGTTTGGTTGACTTCTCTTTGAGGAGAAAGGCTGACAGATTTCAAGTAGAAGAGGAACTAAGCCCTAGTTTCATGGCTTTTCTGACAGTAATGTGGACAAACATAGATACTTGATCTCAGGCGCAAAACAGCTGTGAGAAGGAACACCGCCGTTCGTGTTTACTGACTGAAAGCTCCTCACGGAAATGTGAGTTTCCGCTGAATATACAAGGAAACCTAGGATATGTAGTACACACACACACTAATGCTTATCAGACAGACCATGTCCCACTGAGGTGACTACAGTTTGTTCTGTTTGACACCAGCTTTGCCCTTCCCCATCTGCCATGCAGTCCTTGGTGGGACAATGAGAGGTCCAGCTTGCTCTGCTTCCTAGACAGGTACCCCAATCTTTCTCTCCACTCCCCTCACTTTTTGTGTAGTCTCACTTAATTAATATTTATGATTACAGTATTACTAGAAACTCTATGCTCCTATTTTGAGTTTCCTCAATACATGCTCAGAATATGGGCATTGGTACTGTATCTGTGAGTCATATGCTTTTTTTCATCATAGGCTTTGTTTCCTGCAGAGTTTAAAGATCTGTTACTAAGCCTTCACACAAAGATTCTATCTATGGTATGACTGTGAGTTTTTCTTCATCTTAGTTTTCCATTTACCTTATTCTCTCTCTCTCTCTCTCTCTCTCTCTCTCTCTCTCTCTCTCCCTCCCTCCCTCCCTCCCCCCCCCCGCCCCCGTGTGTTTTCTAAAGGAACTTCAATCACCTAAATCTAGTTAGGCAAATTCTCACCCTTATAGTTTCCTCTTTACATTTTTTCGTCTTAATTTAGTTTCTAGAAGTCAAGATTGGTTTTAAGGCTCTTTATGAGTTGTTTCACTTTCTCTGTTTGGGACCGATCTGTGTTGTTGCCATTTCCCTATAAGTATCATAGAGTACCATCATACATGAATAAAACTTGAGTCCACATGAATGAATCAAAGCAAAACCCAAACTAAAATACTCCAAGAGCCCAACCCTAACCTGAAATTCTCCCCCTCAAGAGGGTGGGTTTGCTGCCCTTTCTAATTTAGGTCTGTTAAATGCCAGCATAATGCAGAGTCAAACAATGGTTGCCGCAGAGGATCATGACCTTGTGTTAGTCAGCTCCAAGACACTCAAGGTTACTATAGCTGCCTATCTAACTTGGGGTGAAGATATAGGTGGTTTGTGCTATGCAGTCTGGCCTCCAACAACACTGGCATCAGTGCAGGTCAAGCCACCCTTTAGATAAGGTATCCTGGCTGCTGCAGGCTGCCTCTGCCTCCATTGCTCAGCACTGAGTGGAGTTCTCATCCTTGTACCTAGCCAGGCAGACACTAGCCTACTTGACAACAAGGCAAGCATAGTGGCTGCCCCCAAACTGCCCAGGACTCCAGCATAAGACAAAAGAGGAAATGATGGCTGTTGGGTGAAAGGGGCACTCACGGGGGCACTTCTTCACACAGGTGGCACCAAAGCTGTACTTCCCTTCAGGGTTGACATCCATCTGATATGTGGTGGGGTTGTACAGCATGAGTGGTGGGCAGGTGTCTTTGCACGTGGCCTCATCTCGGAACTTTTGGCAGACCTGTAATAGGAGGGACAACATGTCTGGTCAAGGATGTGGCATCCAAATGAAAGGAACCCAGTGCCAGGCAGCCTGTAGGTCAGTGGGACAGTGACAGTTCTCAGTGTTCACATGCTCAATTAGAGAGGAAGGATGTCTAGTAAGCCTTTCTAGGAGAGTCAGAAACACCTTCCTCTTACAAGTACTAAGTATACATTTTTAAGTATACTGACTGTTCCAATTGACAGTAGTATAGCCTAGGGTTTGTGGTTAAAAAATATCTCTATTTGATTATAGGTAATAATGAAATCTACACATGATATTGGGAAGTATGGTGTAACTATTTTTAAACTCAGTTTTTACTGGGTTTCTCTCATAAAGAACACTATAGAATATATTTTAGAATTTATGGTCAAATTGCAGGAATCTTAGCAAGAAGGTTCCATGTAGAAAGCTCTTGGATCTTTCTAAGAACTTTATTTGTAGTCTTATCCCCGGGCTGCCCATTTGAATCAGCCCAGACTACCCAAGTGAAAAAAAATCCCCGGAGCTAGGTTTAGTTTATAGAATTTAAGAATCTTCTGTTCCAGAAGCATAGAATATTCTAGACTCTATCTTTAGGTGGACTTCTTTTTCTGGAGCCTAGTGGAGCTTTGCTTGGGTTGGTATGGACCGCAGGAATCACATTCACTAACCCCCCCCCCCCATCTGCAAAGTTAACACTAGAGCTTTCACCAGAGGTATGGGGTCTGAGGGGGAGACACTGTGGGATGGGGTAGTGTAGGAGGGGAGCAGCCCAAGAGGCATGAAAATATGGTGTGCACATGCCATACTGCCCAAAGGTCTGGGTAAATGGGGATGGATCTCAGGGGGTCTTACAGAAGAAGTGCTCTCTTCATTTGTCATAATGCTACTACTGTTGTCCATGACAACACTTAATTAAAATGTGCACCACAGGAAGGCTGCTGTCACAGTCAGATGTCGAGCACGTGCACAGCTGTGCAGCACAACTCCGCAGCAGCCATAGTCTTACCAGACAGTCACTCTCTCGGGGGCCCGTACACCCCGCGGCACACTGGTTGTGGCAGCAGTCGCTGGGGGACCTGCCACGACAACGCCGGGAACATTGCTGGGCACAGATGATTTTGGTCACTGAAAAAGAAAGATTACCAGTGAACTGTGTTTAAGAGGCAGCTCATCTTCCAGAGACACCAAGGAATGCTTGCACACCGTAGAAAGAAATAAAGGAGGGACCATGGTTTTTTGTGACAGGGAGCAGCTTCTAGGCTTTCACAGTCAGCCAAACAACATAATCACAACTTTCCCCTTGGTGTATTTTTATCATTGATCTCAAATCACTTGGGAGAAATAATCGAAACAAGTCTGATCAGATCTTTTGAATAAGTAGATATTATCTAGGGAATCCTTGGCAATACAGAAGACACATAGCAAGAAGAGATCCTGGCAGGAGGCAGTGTTTAAAGGAAGGAGATAGGTCACAAAGGCAATGGACTACAATCAATTTTGAAGCTGACACCCTCCCAGGTTCTTTGAGTGAGGCAGTAACCATGCTGGAGTAAATTAAACTTTGTTTTTTAAGTTAGTAGGATTCACACGTGTACTCCGTGGAGAAACCCCATCAAACTTCTATATTAGTTGGCTCTGGAAAACAGGGGCAGAAGGGGCGCGTTGGAGCAGGGGACAAAGCATCCTGTGTGTCACCATGGACACTTGGGTGGTTGGCTTTCATGCACTTAATGACAGGTTAAATTATCCCAAATAGTAAGCCTTAGATAGTTGTGCGCTGTGAGGTTTTCAAGACTGATGCTCATGAGTCTTTTGCCAAGCTCCTGTACTTGTTCAGTCACAAAGCGGAGGAGTGGAGGACCACATACTGTGTGGCTTCCCTCAGCAGGGCGGTTCTCAGGCCCTGATGCTGCACTGACTTACATTTCTGGCAGTTTTCCTCTCCTCCTCCCCAGCAGCTTCCATTGGGGCAGCTCGGATCACATTTGGGGCCTGAAATGAAAATCAAGTAGTTAAATGTGTATTTCAATAAAAGTAACAAATAACGTGCAACTGACCACACCTCTCTCAAGGTCCTAAAGAATGTCCTAGAAATGAGGAATAGCTTGGAAACGTTGTATTCATGGTTGGCTTGGATGCTTTGCAGGATAATTTAAAGGACTCCTGCAAGAAAGAAAAAAATGTGGAGCCATGGTCTGCTTTTGTTTGTACTTTAGCTGTAGAAGCTGAGACAGAGGGTACTTACTGACTTGTCACAGCCACACAAAGGACAAAGCTCATGAATTTAGGGTTCCAGAGGTGCCACCTGATTAGGCTTCTCTAACCAGATCTGCTCAATGTACACTTATTCACCTTACTCCATTCAGTCTTGGCTGACTGTCTGAGGCAATCACCACTAGATATTTAGGATGTTATGTTGAGGCTGGTAAATGAACACTCCTTTCCTCCAAGCCATGAAGTGGTGCAGAACATGGCACAGGAAGCGAACATTCTAATTCCGTGAGTCACTTGGCTAATCACCTAAAACCTTAGTTAATAGCTGGCATACTACTGTCTGGAAATCTTTGTAATTGCTAAATATTTGTATTTTTATAGTTGGTCAATATCAAGTGACAGCTGCAAAGGGTTTCTATTCAGCCATTAATCATCCTGAGAAATATGACGATCAACACATTGGCCAACACAGATGTTGAGAATTTCTGGGGAGCACATTTATTTTTCTCGCCTTTGCTTACTTAACACCTCTATTAGGCTTTTAGAGACCACTCTGCTTAGTTCTGTAGCCCTCTTCGGGCAATCAGATCTCATATAACAATTTTATTTCACATGGAAGCTTATTTGATGGTGTCAGAACTTTCTTTTCAACTTGATACTTGATACTATAAATATTTATTCTCATGTTCTTTCTAGAACTACACCTATATTTTGTATAAATATAACACTTATTTATATATATTTACATATACTTAATACATACTTGGAACTTATATTGATGTATGGAGTAGCTGATGATTTTATGTTTTTTTCTTTCTCATAAATTCACTCTTATAATCTCAATTTGTAAACTTTATCAATGATAAAATATGTTGGTCACAGTGGGCTGCTCTTCTGAATCTCAGATGCCTCACATGTAGAACATTTAAAACCACCTCATAATACTGTTTTTGTTGTTAAAGATGAAATGCAAACTTCTCAAAAGGAATGTGCATCTGCAGCTTGTCAGTGGAGGAGAGTAGAAGGTAAGAGATCCAGGGGATAGAAATTCCCTGTCTTCTAATATATATAACTCTCACTTTCTAGTTGTTGTTTTAAATCTGTTATAGCTCTAATACTTGGGCTATTTGCCCCTTAATCATTGGCATTACAGAACAATTTACTGAATCAACTCTTACTTGAAATGTCACTTATTTATTCAATTTTGATTCACTTAGGCTTATTCTCATGATGAGTGCTCCAGTTTGAATATGTAATGACTCCTAGAGGTTCACGCTTTATGTCACAGAGAGGTGATGGGGACTTTAAGAGACAGAACTAATGACTATCTGGCAAGATGTGTGTGAATGTTATAAGGGGAAACTAACCATTCTTTAGCTGGACTTAAGACCTACTCCACAGATGGAAACTGTGCCTGGTACTGCAAATCTGGCCAGGATCCCATGGCTCAAGAGCTCCCGAGCTCTCGGGAAGAACTGACTACTATTATTTTGCTACACAGACACATCATCAAGCTGCCCTCAAAATACTTATCTCTACAGTCATTAGTGCTCAGTCCTCATCAGAGAGGCTCCTTTGTGTGGTAGATAACAATTACTACAGAGACTCCCAAGTGTCAAAGTGCAGAGAGTAAGTGCCTATGGAATACTCAGCCATAAATAGAATATCTGCCACACAGCCCACACTCCTAAGGCTGTAAGAACATCACAGAAAAGAGGGTGGGAAGATGATAAGAGCCAGAGTTCAGGGAGGACTGCTGCGAGACAACATCTGGACACAGCACAGCTGTTCTTCTCAGGAACTCTCAGCAGCTGTGGCTGCCTGCCCAAGACCTGCATATGACCAAGCCTGTCCACATTCCAGTATGGGTGGGGGAAGGGATCATGAGAACTCACCCCTGGCTGCTGGAAGAGGGTGTGGCCTCTGGTTGGTTAAGGATGCCCCAGTGGATGTCCTACAACCATGCACATATGTGCAGCACTGATTGTATTCAATGGATTATTTTAACAAGATGTAAAATTGGGATGAGGGCATGGGGAACAGAGGGATTGGAAAAATGGTAAGGGGATTGAATATGATCACAAGTACTTATATACATGTGTGAAATTCTCAAATAATAAATAAAATGCTATATTGGGGGGGGAGGGTGGCAGTACTAGAATCTCAGTCACTGGAGGCAGGAGCAAGCCAATCCTGATCTCTCCGCTTTCTCTTGCGATTATGGCACCATAAGGTGAGCATACTTCTACCTCTTATTGCCATCATGACACATGGGATCACCATAGGCTCCGGAACACTATGTTGAACTGACTGTGGAGGAAAGCTGCAAAGCAGCAAGCCCAAGTAAACCTTGCCTGTAAACTAAGGCATTTTTATTCTAGTAACAGAAGGCTAAATTTGTTATTAAATTTATACCTTACCAGGTCAGAGATCAAATGTTAAAACATTTGAAACTTGTATACTATTTTTCAACATTCTTTTGTGGGTTTTTCATATACCAGTGAGTATAAATTTGCTGTTGTGAGGTACTTGATTTTATCTGTGGCAAATTCAGCTCCATAACTCACCATGTAATATTTTAAATATGTATGACTTAGTTCACCTATTAGAACTAAAATCTTAAGAACTGCTAACCTAGATTTCATAGGTAATAACAAAAATCCATTGTAAAATACTGTTCAGTTTCTTACACTCTCAATGTCACAGTGTGTAGCTGGTAGGTTATATATTTACAAAACAAAAGACTTAATACCCACACTCACAGTAATATTATTCAGAGAGTCAACCAAAGTGCCTATAAACAGATAAACAAATGGTAGTATAGCCAATAACAAAATATTTTAAGCCTTCAAAGGAAAAAAAATTCCCAGCATAAACTACAATACAGATAAATTTTGGAGTCATTAAACCAAATGAAGTAAACCAAACACAAAATCACAAAAAAGCATACAATTCCATTCTCATGAGGTACCTACAGTAGTCAAATTCATAGGTACATAAAGTAGGATTGAGTTGTCTTGGCTAGGGCCTGGGAGGAAAGGAAAATAGGTCATTACTGTTTAATGAGCTCAGAGTTTCATATTTGTAAAATTTGAAGATGGTTGGTGGTTATAGCTGCAAAACAGTGGGGACACATAATGCTCCTAGACTGTCACATAAAATGACTAAGGTGACAGATTTCAATCAGTGCATTAATAAAAATACAGCTATTAAGTTAAAAAAGTTTTAGTTGATATTTTTGTGATTCATGTCTCCTCCACTAGAGGTCCAAAGTCACCCTGTATGTGGCCCACAATTACAGGAACAGGACAGTAGAAAATGGGGCCATGCTTCATATTCAAGTATTGACAGGTCAGTACTTTCAGAAAGAACAGGCTTGGTGGAGTTTTGTTAAGTGAAAACATGTTATTCCAGAGATAGTGTTAGCAAAGGGCACAGGTTGCATCCTTAAGCTTAATTGGCCCTCTGAAGGGCCCTCAGTTGCAGGGGGTTGCCTGAGGATTGGGGCATGGATGAGAACATTTAGGAAAATAAGGAGAGCCTTCCTCTCTGGTTCTGTGCTAGAATGTTTACACTGATAAGCTGATAGGCAGAGACCACCTTATCGGGATGACCTCAGTGCCACCGTAAGAGGTGGAAGGGGAGTTTCCCTGTACCAGCAGACTGTCTCTGCAACTTGCACCATAGAGAAATTTCTCTCTGCTAAATAGTCTTATGAAGGTTCTACCCTGATGGATGTTGTATTGAACAATGGAAAAATATTTATATTACTATCTTGCGTAAGATCTCCTCTAATGAAAAGAGCATTTGCTTACCACTTACTTTTCTTGTATGTTAATGAATGTGATCTAAAGTTAAGATTCTCTCTCTTACCCCAACACTGTCCATCTCAGCCCACCAGAGGACCTGAAGCTAATAAAAAGTAAAAGGTGCACTTACAACTGCTCGGATGGCTCTGGAAGTCCATTGACATGTTGCTCAGAAAGACGTTTTGGACGATGTCCCTCCACTGGATAGTTTCCATATTGCAAAGGATGGGGTTGTTACTCAATCGCACAGCACCAATCAGGATTTCTGCATGAACGGAACCACAGTGATCAGGGCCCTTTGCCTCCTATTAATTCACACAGTACACATGCTCATGTCTTTATATTTCTGATGTTCTGTTTAATGTTTCCAGAGTGAAAATATAGATGTCCCCCCCAAAAGACCCTGTAGAAGATCTGCTAGGGATATGTGAAGAATTTTTTCATGATACTGACCTGAAAGACTTAGGATTCTTTGATGACTGGGTTGTGAAATTTACAAATGCAGTAGGGGGGAAAAGGCCTATTCAATGTGCACGGCAGGAAGGACAGACATATGATGACTTGTAGTTCTGGGGTCATCTCGGTTGGAGTGGAATGGGTGGGTGATGTGGAAGGGAAGTCAGGGCAGAAAGACAAGGTAGAAGGCAAAAACATTTGGACTTTTAAGACCAAAACAGAGTGACTGTCACTGGGCCTACTTTCAGGTGCCAATGGAGGATTTCCACCAAAGAAGGAAAGAGTCCGAGTGTGATATGAAAGAAGAATTTTATGCATGAGGAAGACTCAAAGAAATAATGTTATTTCCATATTCTATATTATTGTAGACCTTCCTCTCCCTTTTAAAATATCCTTACATGCATATGATGTGTTTGGACCAAATCTACCCCCTATTCATCTCTGTTCCAGTTCTTTCTTTATATGTTCTTGTGGTGCAAGAACATATAAAGCTATACAGTTGTTTGGAAGAAGAAAGGAGATGACATGACAAAGTCGGGGTTGAGAAAAAGCCCAACTTGTTCAAAGGGAGAAGGCTACAACAGAAACATTAGACAAAAACATGGAATGATACATGTATGCAAAATCCACAGATGCTCTGGTCTGCAAAGATGATTTTGACTTATAGGCTTCTCTCTGAGAATTAAAATGCACAAAGAGATAGGTGTCCAGAGGAGACAAGACTGAGAATTGGGCTAGATGATATATATATATATAAACATTACCTCCATTAATCCTTACGGAGGTCCAATGGCTATCGTTTAATGTGAGAAAAAGACTGAAGAGACAGATCAGTTGTTGAAAGCATACACTGCCCTTCCAGGGGACCGGGGTTTGGGTCCTAGCACCCACGGTGGGTGGTTCACAACTGCCTGTAACTTCAACACCTGAAGATCCTGTTTCTGGTTTCCATGGGCACATCCCACTCACACACATATACAATAATTAAAATTGAAAGTATAAACCATAAATGAGGAGAAACCCAACAATAGACACAAAAGTGACTTCAGCTATGCACATGCAGGGAATGGATGCTGCTGTCTGCACAGAGTGCTGGCACGGAAGAGGGGGTTTCTCTGGGGAAGCTTGTGGAGACTGCAAGGGTGACAAGGAGAGGACATTGAGCATGTTCAGAAGTGTAGTAGAGAGGAGAGGAAAATTGGAAGTTCAGACAGCTTCCAGGAGACAGAGATTCAAAGCAGAACAGCAGATCTGGGACAGGTAACAGTTCTCTTTACAGATCACAGGGGATGGAAGAAATTTAGAAGGAAGGCAGACAAGCCAGAAAGGGCTGATGTGGAGCTCAGCCTGGAAAGTAGAGGTGACAGTGGTATGATAGAAAGAAACACGAGGAACCAGAGGTAAGAGGTCAAACATAGCAACATAGAGTAGCATATCAAGGTTGTTTGGGTGACGAGTGGTGGAGCACAGACAGCCTGGCTCCAGGAGACACACGTATGCGGCAAGGAAGGCAGAACAAGGCATGCCAAAAGTGCCAAACAGGCTGTTTCATGTAATGTGTGTATGGGAGAGATGAACGCAAGCACAAATACAGAAAGGTGCGTGGGTGCTCAGAGTAGTTAGAGTGGTGGGTGGGAATTCTGAAAGCAGTTTATAGGGTGATAAAGCAGGGAGCTGGGGAAGGAAGTGTCTGGCTGGCTGCGCTCCTCACTTCAGCGGCATGGCTACATCCTAGCTAGGCATACCGCTAGGCTCCCACTCTACATTCTATCTTTGCACCCCATCCCCTTTCCAGTCCACATTGCTGCCCCCTCAGAAAGGCAGGGCATACAGAGATGACAGAACCAGGCATGGGCACAGGGCTTTGAGAGAGCTCTCTTACTTCCATGCCTTTATCTGTAAAATGTTAGTGTACAATACATGCTGTGAAAGAAGACCTTAGCATTAAGTGAGTTACTGACTTGAGAAACATTTTATGAAGTGGGGGTGGGGGTGGGGGCTGGACTTGTTTCTCCTCATTTCAACCATCTTCTCCAGTTTCCTCTCCAACTTCAAAACCTTCCCTTCTTTCCCTAATTCACACCTGAGTTTTTATATAACAATATTAACCTTGAAGACCTGCTTCTCTATCATGGAAAAATTTTCAAGTACATTAGACCCCTCTCCCATATGTCTCTGTGTTCTACTGCTTTTAGTCCACTTTGGTAGAGACATCAAATGACCAAATTCACAAGCATTTGTTACAGCACTCAAACTGTTCTGTTAGTTTTCATTATTGTTGTTAATATCTTGCTGTGCCTAATCAATGAAATGAGTGAGAAGAGTCATATTGATACAGAAAAAAAACATGGTATGTATGGCGTGCCATAACTGATGTTTCAGACATCTGAATTGTCTTGGAATATAAGGGGTGACCGAATGCCATCTCTGCTTCTGGCTCAAGTTTCCTTCCCATAAGCTCTCACTTACCAAGGCTGACTGGATTTCTGAAATCATGGATATTATTCCTCATCTGTGGAAGAACTAGTTTTTACCTGGCTGAAATCTCTTCTCAACTCATTATTTATGCTAAATTACTGTTACCGATTGCCATGACAATCTCTCTCTGCCTGGATGCTTCTTTGCCTCTTACCCTGTAAGTTCCGCATGGGCAGTTCCCTAAGCCCAGTTCTGTTTGTCCCATAGTTGGACAGGATGGCTAAGGCATAGGTGTTTTCATAGAGAGCATTTCCCCTGATGATCTGCAGGTTCTCCAAAGGGATTCTCTCCACAGTGTTGAGGGCAATGAGGACATAGCCGGCCACCTCCTGGATGGTCTAAGAGAGGAAAAAAAGCTCATCAGTTTGCTCTGGAGTGAACAAGCAGTGGGTCCAGGATCCCCATTATACTTCAAGATAACATTCACGTGGCAGAAAATGTAAGACACTTAGACAATGCACTTGGGTGGAGGGTGTGGCAGGCTTGCAATGATTTTTTTTGTGTTTGCATTAGAGGCCCGAATAAAGAAACAGTATGTCATTTGACATGCTATGATTCTCACTTTGACCCCAATGAAAATGGAAGTGAAAAGAATTACCTTGAACATATCAACCATGATTTCTTGTGGAAGGAAAAATAGGTACCGGGGAGGAAATAAAAGAAATAAAGGCAAAATAAAACCAAAGCATTTGCAAATCAAATTTAAATTCTTCTGAGGTGGCTCCTAATTGCTTGGTAGGAATGTTCAGGAGTTTTGTAAAGTCCTTATAAATTACTGATAGCTATGGTGCAATTGTTTATACCACATACATAGGTGCATACTGAGTTTTGAAAATTTATCATTTAAAAATTTAATTGAAAAGCTAGTATCAACATCGTCTGGCTGAGACAATGGCCAGCAGCCAATGCTAGTGTCCAGGCGGGAGGACTGTGGAACATCAGGCAGGAGGACTGTGGAACATCAGGTGGGAGGACTGTGGAACATCAGGTGGGTTTTTGTTCTATTTTCTTTTTCACAAATAACTTCATCTTCCACAAACAATGGTCCTAGCTGGCAGAGTGGACTTCTCATAAAACTCACCTGCAGTCCCTGGGAGTTGTAGCTTCCCTTGGTTTTTTGAGACAGGGTTTCTCTGTGTAGCCCTGGCTGTCCTGGAACTCACTTTGTAGACCAGGCTGGCCTCAAACTCAGAAATCCACCTGCCTCTGCCTCCAGAGTGCTAAGATTAAAGGCATGCGCCACTATGCCTGCCATGAAGTTGCATATCTTAAGTCAAATTTGGCTACAGCCTCAGTCTGATCCTGATTGCCTAGGATGACTAAATTCGATGAACTAACCTTTAAGAAGGAGAGGTCATAATTCCTTTGCACATAGGTAATTTCTAAGTTCCCAAGGACCACCTCACAGTTGTTGTACATCCGCTGCAGGCTCAGAAAGTGGTCTTCAAAAGTGCCCAGTTGGGTGAGCCTGTTACTTGTACCTTGGCAGACTAGAATAAAAAGGAAAGAGGTCTTTCAGAAGATTCTGAGTATGTTAGTAAACCTCAACAAAACAATAGTCGTCAGCTTTGGGAGCCACACTGGCTTACAATCAACTTTGATCAAAGCCACCACAACGCTGATGTGGTAAGAGATGTTTAAGTTTACACAGCTGTAATCCATAGTAAGGCAGAACTCATCCCTGTGATGCATGCAATCATGTGATATTAAAGATACAGAGAAAACAAAACATTAAAAGTTCAAGGGGGCAGAGGATGGAGAGTCTATAGAAGTTTTGTGTTCATTACTTATCTTGTTACTGTGACAAAATCCGCAACAAAAACTGCTTAAGGAGGGAAGGGTTTGTGCAGGCTTCTAGTTTTAGGGAAGACAGTTGGCTATGGTGGGAAAGGCAGGGCAAGAGAAGATTGAAGCAGCTGCATCCAGAGTCAGGAATCAAGAGAGATAGGGCCACTCAGGTCCCCTTTAGGGAAGACAGTTGGCTATGGTGGGAAAGGCAGGGCAATAGAAGGTTGAAGCAGCTGCATCCAGAGTGAAGAATCAAGAGAGATGGGGCCACTCAGGTCCCCTTTTCCTTTTTATTTAGTTTCAGGACCTCATTTATGGAATGGTGCCATCCACCTTTCTACATCAACCTAATCTAGAAGATTGTTCACAGTTATGCCCAGACGTTTCTGTGATGATTCTAAATCTTGTCAAGTGGACAGTCAAGATTAACCGTAGAAGTCTTTAATACAGGATAGACTTAAGAGTGCCTACAGAGAAAAATAACCATCAAACCTATGTGAATGTTATCGTTTCAAGGTAAGTTGAATAACAATGCAATGGACATTTTACTTCTTAGAAAATAAGTGTTGCATTATAATGTATACATGAGTCTCCAAGAACATAACACCCAATAGGCAATGTTTTCTAATCACAGTTATGTATACCCTAAAACAATGAAGTATAAAAAATGAAAAGACAATACTTCAAAGCAGTAGGTTAGTAGGAAACCACCATTGTGTTTCTGTCCTTTTTTTTTACATTGTGTTAATCCACCCAACACAATTATTCATGTTTGCCTTATATGCACTGCCAATATAAAGCTTGTCAAAACACAAATTAATCCAAGAAAACACAAGAAATTAGTGGCCAGAGTTAGACCACATTAATGTACTCAGTAGTCTACATTTAAAAGCAAAGGAGAAGACTGTAATAAAATGGTATTTACAACCTTGCTTTGGGGGAGACATGTTTAGGCAAGTACAACCAAACAAAGAGGCTTGGAGCTTTTGAAGCAGAGAGCTTGTTAAGGGATATTCTTTGAACCAAAATTATCCCAAGAGTGAAGAAATATGGCCTCTAGGTTTAGACATTACATTTAGAACTGGCCAGATCCTTCTGTGTTGCCAGAGTTGCTCCCTTGATAGTCACAGTAACCAGGGTACAGAGCACAAAGTAAGGCCAATGTCAACACAGTGGTACTTTCTTCAGGTACTTTTACAATGCACATCTCTGTTTTATAGGCTCCTTTGTTCCCTCCCCTTGGGTTGTTCTATGAGCATCATCTGTCTGGCCTTGTATGATGGAGCCACAGTAAGCAACCAGCACATGTTCAGACACCACATAATCAACCCAAGGCATTTACAGACACTACGAAGCAATCTTCTCATCTTCTTTAACTCCATGGGAATCTCCCTACTCCCCTTCCATTTTCTTCTTCTAATTAGCAGAAGTCAGGGAACTGTGAAAGTTGACAGGATTGGGTCCCCATCTCCTACCTGTAATGGCAGGGTAAGTCCATAATTTTTCCAAATATGACTTGGACTTGACTCAATATGTCTGGTCTGCTTTTACCTAAGAGTGTACACTGCTCTGATGTTTGCCTCTACTTGAAACAACTCCTTAACTCTTCTGTGCATACAGATAATGCAAGTTTATATACCGATTCTTGGTCCTTAAGATGTCACCGTAAATGTAGGTGTAGTGGTAGGACAATCATACGCTATCTTTCCATTAACACATCATTGATTAGCAGCCATCTTTCTAATTCACAGGTAGCCTTTGCTTTTGGTTCCTACTGATCAACCGTGGCCCTAGTCACCACATCTGGTAGTCTTGTTCTCCACATCAGTGTAGTATGCAGAACCTGCTGGAGCTGGGACCAGTTCAGATGGCATTCCTCAGCACACAGTAATATTTTATTTAAAATATTATTTATTTAAAATAATTTTATTTAAAATCACCAACTACCTTACCTTGCCACTTTCTTTCGGTTTGCACTAAGGTTTTTCTTTATTACTAAGCTAATTAGTAACTTTCTTCAAACAGAAGTCAAAACATGCCATCTGAGATTAGTGCATTATAAGAAAAGTAATTGTATTTCATTCATCTATTCAAAATGCTAAACAAGCATTTGAAGCTCTTATTTGTGCGTACTTACTCGGACCTTTAGTATGTGTAGTTAGGATAGGTTACTCTCATACTCAGAAAAGAAAGATTTTATGTTTGGGAGTAATACCAACATTACTCATTATTGGTGTAGATATTAATTCAGAAAACACTTTGGGAAACAACTGAGAAACTTTTTAAAACAAATACGTTAAATTCTAAACCATGATTCCATGTTGGAAAACGTATTCTGAGAAAAAACAAAAACAAAAAAAGACTAAAATTATCTGCCTCTACCTGAAGAGTGCATCTTAAATTCTAAATCTACAGCGTTTATTACTTTTTGGATATGGTGCATAAAATTTAAAAGCAACCTAAATGCCCACAGTCCCACCCAATAGGTCTGTGTTTGAGAATAAGGAAGAGATTGATATTTTATATGATTTAATAAAGTCAAGTTTACATTGATATATATGGGTTAAGTTCTTGTTTCAAAAGAAACCATAATCAATTCTGTTCATTCTGAGGCCGTCTCTCTTTTTATGTTCCTAAGAGATGACAACATGCAAATGAGGTCTAGGTTGAAGATGAGAATAAGTTCATAAAGGAGGAGGAAATATATCTCAGTAGAAGGACACACAGGCACACAGACATGCCAACAGGCACACACACACACACACACACACACACAGAGCCATGGGGGTCAGAAGTAGGGGTGGAAACACAACAATTGATTTGATCTATTTGATTTGAAGTATTTGATCTAAATTGCCTAATTGAAAGAAAACATCATTTGGCTCTGTCTTTCTGTCTTTTGACCAAATAGTTAACCTTAAAATATATTTTTTTTTCTTTTTGCAATTGCCTTATCACCATAGCACTGGTTAACGTGAAACAGTGGTAGACATGGCTGACCTCAAAAATCAAAGGAATTTATCTGCCTCTACCTGAAGAGTGCATCTTAAATTCTAAATCTATAATAAAAAGCGAATGGAGTGTCAATAACATAAGTAAAATTATTGAAAATAACTACAGTTTCACCCAAATTAGAGTTTGAAGAGTGGTCCCACTCTACCACTGAGACTCTCCTACCTCTAGCAAGAAGGATTTTTGTGTTTGTTTTCTTAAACCTCTACCCCACTGTATGTCCTTGAATTGATTCCTTGAACCCTTAAGCCTCAGCAATGACACAGTGATAACAGAAATAGTGTCCTCCCAGAACTGTTGGAAGATGGGGAAATAAGCAAGAATCTTCAATTTTGTTTTATTGAAAGAATTCCATTCCTGTCCCTACTGAGAATGTCAGCACGATGTGACATAACAGGGGAGAAGGCCTATGAGTGAATGGAATTGTGAATGATTTCTTTTGAAATGCATACAGGCTGATGTTAGGACCACAGGCACTGCACACTGGGGCCGCACATCTGCACAGTCACTGCTCAGCTGTAAGACGTGTTCAACAGCTACTTTGTAGAATATTTATCAGATCAGAGTATCAAAAGGAAGGCAAAGATATTCTCATATTTTAAGAATCTCACAGACACCCAGTTTGGGGTTGAATATTGAAGCTATTTATTAGAAGTGAATTTTCATATTATGTTAAGACTATCCATGAGAAAACTAGACATTCCAAAGGGCTTCAAGTTCCATAAAGGATGTAGGAATTTGACTTCCCTCCTGCAAATCCGGGGCAAGTGTTACCAATAAAGAACAAAGGTTGGGTGACTCGGGTCTTCAAAACACTTAGCTTCTGGGACTCAAACTGTAGCACAAACATTTATAAATATATATAAAAACCAAAGGAATTACAATATGAACATCCCCATGTGAACCCTTCACCACACTGTACCACACGGATACCCAGATCCATCTGATTCCTTGAACTGTATTTTAAAATAAGGGGAAACACAAATGAGCTTCACCTTGACTCATGGCACAGTTCAGTGTGTTTACAGCTGTAGTTGAGGAATCGTGTATGATTCAAACAAGTGTACATACAAAAACAATCTAAAGTCATCATGACAGAAACTGTCACTGTCTTCCCGAGTCTTCCTTCCCACGTAAACTTTCCTAAGATTCCAAGGGTTGATTCAAAGTTTGGTTATTTTTTTTCTCTTAAGGAAACTTCCACTTAACTGGAACTAAGAAAAACCTGTCTTCTTTGTGCAGGGTTCCTGGGCTTATATGGTAGGCTCTTGCTCCTCTGTGCAAATACTGCATATACAGCTCTTGGACTAATTAACACACAGCATAAGATATGCTTATCCAGAGGCCTCCAAATTCACTCTCATAGTTTAGAAGTACCCAAATAAATTCATAATTGTTTTAACAGATTTTTGTTCTCAGCTGTACATTAACGGCTGCCAACCTTACTGGTTTCTTGGAAATGTCTCCCTCCCTGTCACCTCTCTAATTGTCTCTTTTGTTCTTGTGCTGTTTTCTACAAAGCATTCCACTTTCAAGCAGAGACCACATCACACAAGACCTGGGTCCGAGCTGTCAGAACATTTCCTGGTGTCATTAGCATAAACAGGAGCTTCTGTCTGGGTCCACAAACTGTATAGCTCTGGCCCCCTGTTAGTTATTTTTCTATTGGAGTTTTGACCTATGCACATGCCTTTAACTTCTCTCAGACCCACCTGGCTCTTGTTGACTGGGCTACCCCAACTCTTTACAAAGTGATCTTCTTCAGAACTTCTCTTAGCTGTTTTATTTTCTGTTACAACTAGGAAATGGTTTTCAGTTTACAGACACAGGCACATATGGGTCAGGCCAAATCCATATTGCAGCTTAGAAGTATAGACAGACGTAATACTCAAAGAGAAGAGCTCTCTTATGTTTTTCTTCATTTGCTTTGTATGTTTTAATAAATGTGTGGAGCTAACCATGACAAGTTATAGCATGATTATGCTCTTGAAAACTAAAACAACCCAATTACGTTAACAAGCAAAGCACATTAAAATAACATTTCTTGCATTTTGAGCTGGGAAAACAAACATCAAAATGAGTTGACTTCTACCCCCACAATTCTCCTCTGTAGCCTATAAATAATTCCAAAACAAATTTTGAACATCTAAGAATGTCCACACCAATTAGTGTTAGAATCCCTTTGTACATTTTGTCATACTTCCTTGGGAGGTAGATGAAATTTCTACAGGAAGGGCAGTTTTATGAGGGACAGAAGATTATGTTTTCAATGACATCATCAAATACCTTTCTGTTAGCAAGACTGCCATCTTCAGCAAGTTAACTCCTCTCAATGTGCTCACCAGGTAAAAGGAGACCAGTTTTACCTATTTAATAGGGTAATTGTGAGTGTAGTAAGATTGTGAACTGGGGGCTAGAGAGATAGTTCTATGTGTAAGACATTTGTTACTCTTTAGAGGACTCCACTTTGGTTTCCAGCATGGGCATGCTCACAACTGCATGCTGTCTCAGCTCTAGCAAACCCAACACCATCTTACTGCATTGGGTACTGAAGCTGTGTCTCCAGGCCTCCAAAGAGACACACATATATGCATATTTTAATTTAAAAATGTGCCTTACAAATTTTATTCTTCTCTTAATACAAGTTATGTGCCCCACTGAGGCTTTATGGTAGCAGTGACACTTCTAGATATTTCTGTTTACATGTCTTCAATGATACCAGCAACCTCCTTCCCACTACTGTTTCTTTAACTGACAATCTGAAATCACAGGTCAATCTATCCCATTCTTCAAAAGAAGTTGAATGGTAAATCAGAAATAAATTTGTCTTGTAAGACAACTATTAATTAATTCAATAAGAACCACTGAGTATCTGACATTACCCTAGCAGGCATTTTCCCCAATTATCTACACTGTTGGAAAATACTCTTGACACAAACTCATAACTTAAGAAAAGCAGATTCACAGCAAAGTAGAACTGAAAGGTTTGGGGTACTTCTGCTGAGCAGGGCACCATGAAGAAAGTGGCCCTGGTTGAACGTCTGTCTACATGGAGATATAGAGTAACTGGTGGGGTGTTTTTGTGCTCAGCTTCTTCTTGGAGCTTGAGCAAGTGAGCACTCCTCTCTGGGCTGAGTTCTAGTTCTCTAACCTCACTACTGCTTACACAGTTATGGGGATAGCTGTTTCTTCACACAGAGGCACACTTCTGCAGTGAATACTACTTCCTTTCCTGAAGCCTGCCAATCAAACTTCTACTTCCACTCTTTGCCTCCATGGCATTTTGATGACTTTGACCTATTTATTCAGAGCTTGCCGTTCTCAGAGCATTTCAGCTCACGGTGTCTGGCCACATGGAGTCACAAACAACACTCCATCAGCACTGCCACCGAGTCTCACAGTTTCAATGTCTGAGTTTAGTCAAGACCTCAAGGAAGTAGCGAGCACTGCTACCTCCCTTCTATGGCTGAAAGCTGGGGGCCCTTGCACACAAGACCTCAGAGAAAATCTACAATGAGTATAAGCTAGCTCTTAACATTTGCTTCCTGCTATCATGGGATGCTAGGACACATGAAGGAAAAGGAATGGAGAGTTTGAATGTGTAAGTACTAAGGGACATAAGCGATTATCATATAAACTCTAATCTGGAGTAGTGGCAGAAAGGTAGAAAATACAGAATCCCCACAGGCTGGGGATAAAAATGATTGCATGAAAATTGGCTGTGAAACCTGACCAATTTGACTTCAAGGGAAACAGGTTTTTACTGAATCTTAGAAAGCTCTTTGTTGAGGCCAACTACCAGTCACCTATGACCTCTCTTCAGTCTGTGCAGTGGAGGACTAGACATCAGAAAGCACTTTGGAATTGTGAAAGGCTAGTGGTGAGTTGGAATCCAGCCTCACTAGCTTGTGTGCCATGAGCTGGAGTCTACTCTTACTATCCAGTGTTGCCAAGGCCTTGGAGCACACGTCTTTGCCTGGCTGTTTCCTGAAGAGCCTCTTTTTGTCAGGAGGGTTGGGTGTTTCCACCAGGGTGTGGTGCCTCTTCCTCAATATGCCTTTACCATCCATGTCTTTCTTCCCAAGGCAATGTGAGACAGGTCTATAAGATGTCCTTACCTAGGCCCAGTCCCCTCCCAACTCACATAAATTCTCTTTCATATCTTCCTCAGGTCCAATGACTCACTCCCTGATGATGATGGCTGAGTAATGTTTCCCAGATCAGGCTGTTTACTTGCAAGTTGGACCATTCCTTTAGAATTCATGTGGATGCCATATATGGCCAACAAGCATCAGGACATGTGGGGCCAGTAGAACCTAGAACAACTCTGCAGCCAACAGGTAAGGTTTACCTTGCTCTGATGTTTTCTTCACAGGCTTGAGAGGTTACTCTTTCTTCTGTTCATTCATTTCTTCATTCATTGAGTTACAGGAAGGGCAGTTTTATGAAGGACAGAAGGCTATATTTCCAATGACATCATCAAATACCTTTCTCTTAGTAAGACTGTCATAGTATTGTCCCATGTTGTATCCAAACAGTTAACCCCACTCAGTGTACTTACTAGATATGTAACATGAGACTGGTTTTACCTATTTCACAGGGTAGTAGTAAATGAGTAGTAATGAGATTGTGAACAGTTGGCTCAGTGGTTAAGAGCACATGCTGCTCTTTCAGAGAACTCCAGTTTGGTTCCTAGCACTAACTCGGGGAGGCCTACAAAGGCCTATAACAACAGCTCTAAGTTGTCCTTTCTTCTGTTTACTCTTTACTTAATCCATCAACCTACATGTTTAATATAGCAGAACAGAGATAGTTGCCAAGAATGAATCAGAAATACTGACTCAAGGAATCCAATAATCCTTTGAGGAAATGACATGAAACATGAAGTAGTTGTAGAACATCCCATAATGTGAGCCATGCTAAATGAATATAACAAGGCAGCAGGAGGAGATATCACCAAGCTCCAGGTATCAGAAAGAATTTCTCCAATATCCCTTGGTAAACAATGAAAACACAAGATCAGATCAAAGGAATAGATTGGCTATAAGTGTCAGTGTTGTATTCAGAGACCTTACCAGTGCCTCAATTTTCCACTCAAAAAACTGTGTGTGTTTGTGTGTGTGTGTGTGTGTGTGTGTGTTCCATATGTATGGTTTTTCTCTGAATTCCTCTCCTCCAGATCATTGCCTACATCACTACTTAGGAATATAGTTTACATTATTTATATGAATTATAAATCAAAAATAATCTTGGACAAGGTGTTTAATTTGCAAGGAAATAAAAGAATTCTGATCCAGAAAATGGGATTGGAAATTAGATTGGAACAAATCTCTGCAGAGAGATTCAGGACAGGGAGCCGTGCAGCACAGTCCTCAGCACAGGACAATATACATGCTTTCCTGTTTTTACTCATGGTTTTCAAAAGTCAGATTTTAATGCACTGTCATATATAAGGTCATCTCTGGAAATATATGCACATTTGTGTTGTTCTACAATGAGCACTAGAAAAACAAGCTAACGAACAAGTACACAGTTCCTCTTACCACAGAAAATAAAAAGAAAGGACGAGGCACTGGACCTAAATGAGTAGTTAGCGGTGATGATGCTGAAGTTCAGAAGGAAGGCAACTACTTGAAGAGCAGCTGGGGGATGAAGTAGGCTGAGGATGAACCTGTATAGCGAGACAGAGCTGTGGGCCAAGACCGAAGGTGCACCCGAGTCTGGCTTCTATTGCTCTTTGCAGACGGAGGCTGTTCTTTGTACTACAGATGCTTTAAAAAAGGGAGAGAATAATCTTTAAACAGATTGTTGGCCTGATCTCACCATTGAATGCAGTGGTAAGCTAGCTGTTACTCAAGTTACAGAAACAAGGCAGGTCTCACAGCTACTTAAAACAGATAGGAGTGTGTGTGTGTCTGTGTGTCTTCATTAAAAAAGTGTTTCAAAAACAAAATGAGAAGAAGGGAGAGAGTAAAATAACCACCTAGATGGTTAGCTACAGAGTGACTTGAACCAGACTTTTCCTGGCACTTGTCAGCGGTTACTACACTCGCGGTGACAAGTCAGGACTAAAACCCTGTTTTTCCCTTTATCTGAGAAACTTCCTAATCCCTCTGAGCCTCTTATTTTCATCTATTAAACAGGAACAAAACAATTACTACGACTCTGGGAGGATTTGGTGAGTTGGGAGAGTCCCTAGCAGAGCACGTGATACGTGGAAAACCCTTACTAAACCCCACTGTGGCTTGAATCCGAATTAAATCTGGATCGCTTCCCACTAGCATGAATTGCTTCCTTCCGTTCAAGCGCTCTCAGAGGAGGCTGATCTTCTTGCCCTGCTGCTCACACTGCTGGTGTGTGGCCTTTCTAAGAGCTAGAAGGTCTTGCCACAGAGGGAGGGATAGCTAATGCGGACCACAGCTAACTGCCCACCCGGATGGCAGGGATGTGGCCATGGCCCATCAGGAAGGTGACTGGGCCCAAGTCTTACCAGATGGGGTGTGCTAAGACACTTGGCAGTAAGCAAGCCAAGCCTCCAAGAGCCTTGCAAAATTCTTTCACAAGGAGTCCCCACTTGCTTCTTGGAATGTTTTCTCCTGTTGTTATTTTTCATTCAGTAAAGGGCCTTTCCTGACCCTTTGCAGTGGTTTTCTAAGTTGGTTATATAAAGACTAGGCTCACAACCAAAACTAAGTTGATTTGGATTGTGTGCTTTGTTTGCACATGTTTTTATTCAGTTGCCCTTGAAAGTGAGCAACCTTTTCACTTACTCCTAGTTAGACTAAGTGTCTCTTTGTTTGATTCTTAAATGGGTAAAAGGCTATGATAGGTTGTGGAGGAGAGCTCAATCTGGCATCGTTTCTCCCAGTAAGGAGGCCTGAGATTCTCTTAGACATCTTGAATTCAAAGCTCATTCTCAGGATTCACTTACTATGGAAAAAAAACAAAACAAAACCCCCAAATCTACTCAAACAACATTAACAACTACCAAATTCTCTCATGAAAAGCCCAAGCCAAGCTCTGTCACATAACAATCTGAACTTGGGCTCCAAAAGCCATCTCAATGGGCTGTTTTGTTCCTTCTAGCCTGTGGTCACCTTTCTATGGTGGAGGCTATCAATTAAGAGTTTGTGTTCTTAGGCATTGCCACTTGTTAGTAAATGGCCCAAGTGTCTGTACAAATACTGAGGGCTTATGCCCACCAGAACTGGCTTTCTACGTTGTGCATCGAAGTATGTATGAAGCTCTAGACAGGGTGAGCACGGTGTCATTGAAAAGGTCACACACAGTGTAGTTGTGCAGACTGGGAGGTCTCTGTGCCTCCCCACCCCACTTCAGCTCTGCAGGAATAGTGCTGAAACAGTCATAGCAATGGGAAAATGGTGCATAATTGGCTGTGTTCTCATGAAGCTTCATTTACAAAAGCAGGTGGCAGGATGGATTCAAACTCCTGCTATATTTTACCAGCCTGCTTTAAAGGAAGCTTATAAGAAGTCAGAAAGTATATAGTTAGACACCGCTGTTCCTGTACAGTTAGAGAGAACATTGACTGTAATAATAGATTTTTCTGTTTTTTTTTTTTTTTTGAGACAAAGTTTTCCTGTGCAGCACTGCCTGTCCTGGAACTCGCTCTGTAGACCAGGCTGGCCTTGAACACAGAGATCCACCTGCCTCTGCCTCCTTAGGGCTAGGATTAAAGGAGTGAGTCACTACTGCCTGGCTCAATGATAGATTTTTCTAAGGGTACATAGTAAGAGATCTTCTTAGGCTTAAACTTTCCTTATTTAATTATTGACTAAACAGAGTAATCACTGTAAGATACAAGATACTGAAAGATGGTAGGAAAAAGCTGTATAGATGTGTGCTTGTGGTGTGTGCTGGGCGTCACTATAGATATAGATTACACCCTACTTAAAGCACTTCTAGTAATCTTGCCTTCTAAAAATGGAATGAATCCCCCTCTACCTCTCCCCCTCCTCCCTCCCCTTCCCCCTCCTCCCCTGTCTCTCTCTCTCATTGCAATCTCTATGGTGCAGTTATTTCTTATGTTTACTGAAACTTGCTGTATCTTAACTTCTCCTGGCACAGCACCAGCGCAGCTCACGTCTCTCTGCCCACCTTCTGGCCCTGCTGGCATTTTTAGACAATGCTTCTCACTACTGTTCTCAGCCCATTGCGTTCCTATAGAGTCCACTCCTGTCAGGTCTCCCAGGAACCCCACGTGTGTGGTTTCTCTGCACAGGACCTCTCGAGGGCCTATAGGTCTAGCTGTTCTTTCTGGGTTCTGTGTACTTGTAGCTATCTTTCTGTGTGAAGTTGCTCACATTTAGTGAGAAACATTCTGCTATTTCCCAGTATATTCTGTTTTTTAATGAGATAATGTGGCACAGGGACTGGTGTCACAAGCTTGTAGTGCCAGCCACTCAGATGGCTGAGGCAGGACAATCAGAAGCTCAAGTCCAGTTTGGCTAAGGGAGTGAGACATTGGCTCTATAGTTCAGTGGCAGAGCACTTAGCATGCCAGCATCTAGCTTTTACCTTCAGCATTGACAAATAAGAGGGCAGGGTTGGTAGTCAATTCCAAAGTTTAGACCAGGAAGTACTTTTCCTTGCTCTGTCTTGCTTGGGCTTTAGATTCCTATCACACCCTAAGAGCCTGTAAATTCAGTAGGAAAAAAAAAAAGACACCTCCATTTTCAATGATTATCGCTGCATTAACCTTGGAATCACCTCATTGTTAACTATTGTGGACATGAATACATACATGCAGAATTGCCCAAGCAAGTCACAGAGAACATTTCATATCTTCTTTTAAAAAAAATAACTGCTTCAACTACTGATAGCTTTTGTGAATTTCCTCATTACCTGTTCTTAAACAGTCTTCAGAGATCCTTGAACTAGGCTGACATTATCTATTGTTAACAATCTATTTGGATTTGAGAGAGAGACAGGGGAGGAGGGGGAAGGGGAGGGAGGAGGAGGAGAGGGAGACAGAGATTCATTCCATTTTTAGAAGACAGTTACAGGCAAGTTGCAAGGAGACACCTCATGTGCTCTTAAACCTGGGAGTGACAAGGCAGTTTCCAAGAAGTTCCACAATGAAAATAACTTCAGTCAGGGACAGTGACAAGTCTAGAGACTCTACTAATTAGGTGTGAGGAAGAGTGGAGTGTGAAATGAGGTGGCAGAACCCCAATACTTGGAGCAAACCCACTACAAATGAAAGACGCGTACTCCTTGGTACGTACTCCTTGGTATGTCGAAGCACAATGAATCACTCCAGGAGATAGGAAACCACTTCCTGCCTTCTTGTGCTAGCCTTGCTTGCCTGGTTATCTTGTTAAACCTGACAACACAGGATGCTAATACTGGTGCGGCCACCATGGACTGGGGCATGCGCCTGGAAGGCCATTGCAGGAGGGTCCTTTCCAGCGCCCATTCAGTGGCACGAAGGCAGAGGGCTTGTGGGATGGATGTGTTTCAATAAGCCCTAAGCCCTAAAGTAAGTTTTGTTTTTTACTTTTAAGCTGTCTGTGGGGAGGCTGAAGCCAGAAACTGGAGAAGTGAATGACTCTAAGTGTGTACTTTATGTCTTAACTCAATTTGTTCTGAAGTTGTTTACTCTGGCCCCCTGACAAGCCTTTGCAGCAGAGGAGGAAGGGGGTCGCTCCCAAGGGTGCCATGAGTCGCTTCCAATGAACTGCTTCTAGGCTGCTGAATGACCACTCAGAGAAGATTTCCCCCTGAAGCCAAGAGAGTTTTCTACACAAGCATTTCTTTGTAATTTCAGTTCACTTTTACAGTAATTTGTGCTATTAGTTTAAAACTACTACAGATGTTGTGTGGGTAGAGGGAAGAGTGGGGATGGGAAGGGGAGATAAAGACTTGGAGATGTAGGTGCCTCACTCTTGGAAACTGCAGTAATGCTTTCTTCTATGGAGAAAGCACATCCAGTTAGCGAGAGATGTAGATAGTTCTGGGTACCCGTGCCAAAGCTGCTGGCTGTGGTTTCATTTGGGGAGGTTAGACTGGATGTGATCTCTTGCTCATCCCCTCCCAAAGAAACCTAACTTTTGTGATGAGATTATCTGGAATTGCAACATTATTTTTGATAACATCACAAAAGTTAGGTAGCTGAACTTAGCCACTCATCAAATACTACACTGCTTTGTAAAAGAGACCAAAAACTCAAAGTACCATGGAAGCATTATGAGACACATATGTCTTCTTAGCAACTAAGAATAATTTTCTTCAGGAATGCAATCAATCAGTGGAAATACAGTTGTACATTCTCTGAAAGCTATTCATTATTTCATCTTGATTTAAGGCATTTGGGTGTGTATAGGTTTTACTGAATGCTTGCATTGATTTCAATATCTTTTATAGCAGTGTTTCTCAACCTTCCTAATTCTGTGAACTTTTAATACATTTGCGTATTTTGTGGTGATGTCAACCATAATAATGTTCATTGCTACTTCATAACTGTCATTTTGCTACTGTCATGAATCCTAACACTATCTGATACACAGGACATCTGATACATAACCCCAAAGGGTCGGGACCCACAGATTGAGAACCACCTTTCTACAGCAATCGTACTATCTAAAGGTAGAAAATCATTATTCAGCCTTAATTAGGTTTTGTTGATCACAGTCTAGCCTTGTCTTCATTTGAAAATAGCCTACCATATGGATTACTTTAATGAGATTTTTGCATGAAAAGCTATGCTATTGTAAACTAGTGACCACTTAATCAGTTCATACATTGACAGCCACTTACTGATACCACACATGTTGCCAGCACTGAGTGATAGATGCCATGACAGTGCACTCATGTGGCCCTGGCCTCAAGCTACAGGACTGCTCTAACCATTACCTCTCACAACAGGTCAGAGAGTTCTGCCTCTGGTTAGCAGATGAGAGAGGATTTCCAGAGGATTTTGAGGCTTGAGCTGTACTGTGAAGAATGATGCATTGCTGGGCAGGATCAGAACCAGGGAGAGAAGAGCAAGCAGAAAACTAAACAGACAGAAGTGAGGGGCATGATGAAGGGAGACCCAAATGCAGCTGCTGAATGTCCAGTTACAACAGCGTCTGTGGGAAATGAGATAGCACTGACTAGCAGGAGAGTGACTTCTGAGATTGCAGAACCTCTGCATCAGGGAAAGGATTTGGTTTTTTTTTTTTTTCTGCATTTGTCTAATAGCAAAGGGATGTGTGTGTGTGTGTGTGTGTGTGTGTGTGTGTAGTTGCTTACCCCCACCAACTTTGTGCAGCAGCCTGGTATAAACACATCCTCTCCTAGGTGTGGGCTGAGTGCAGCTGAGAAGCCAGGAGGCACAGATGACCTGAACCTTCCTCAGGTTGAGAAGAAGAGGTGATGTGGCCAGAACTATGAAATAAAGGCTCACATTATTCACAGGGGTGCTGCTGAGGACACATGAACCAACAGTAAGGCTGGATAACTGGAACATAGAGTGCTAGAGAGATACAGAATTGTAAAGCCAGGATTCTGGATATAGTCAAGGCGTAGAAGGCTCTAAAGCCTCAACCCATGGGTTTTGACCTCTTTGACTGACCCTTTCACATGGACCACATGTCAGATGTCCTGCATATGAGAGATTTACATTAAGATTCATAACAGCAGCAAAATTACAGTTTTGCAGGAGCAATGATTGTAGAAAAGTAGTAACTTTATAATGGGGGCGTCACCACAACATGAGGAACTGTATTAAAGGGTAACAGCATTAAGAAGGTTGAGAACCTCTGCTCGGAGGAAAGGACTGCTCTTCTGTGAGATGCCTCCCATCACAAAGACTCCACAAGTCAGTTTTTATTTCTGTTCAGATCCAGTCACCACTACCCAGATGCTAAATACATTTGTGGAATTAATGGCTGGTGAAAGCTGAAGCTTCTATGCTTTCCTGCTCTTGGAAGAAGTTCTAATATTAACTTCAGTTTGGCTCAAGTTACCCAGGAAAGCTTTGTAATCCAAAACAGACCAATTCTGCTGTGGCAGGCTGCATTTCTAGACCATGTTTAATAGCCATCCTCTAAACAAGTACCAGTGGAAATGAAGGAAGGAGCAGCGGGTTCTGGTGAGGAGAGGGGTGGAGAGAAAGACAAGGCAGGCCGGCAGAGGACACAGTTTCCTGGTTATGAGATCAAAGACTCTGATGGAACACAGCCTCTTAGCCCCTCCTATCAATGCAAGGGGAAGTTGTACGAGACATTTCTGATGGTCAAAAAGGCATCTAAGCAGAGAAGCACAAGGTGTCATGGAAATGACATGTGAGCTATCTGTCTGAAGAACAGACATGTCCTCTTTGCTTTTCTTCCAGGGCCTCTGAAAGCACAGAAGCAATGGGGGAGGGGGAAGGGGAGGGTACTCCTGTGAGTTTGAAGAGTAGTTTATGTTCTCTCTGCTTTCTGAGTTTCATCTCCAATTTTATTTATGTCCATAAACACCTAAGTTTTCAGAAGTTTGGATTATACAGAATTTCCAATGAGGATGACATGAAGAACTTTTGTTTTTACGTTAGAGATTTTATTACCCTGAACCATCTGAGATATTTCCTTGTGTTGTAACACTTGGATTTAGTTCATGGAATATTCCAGGCTCTCACAAGAAAATTCACTTATCTCTTTCTGGCATGTAAACCAGTTCAGCAAAGTTCTAGCTTGCAACAAACAGGCAAATAACTTCACCAGAAGCATGTTATCTAATCTGTCAACCAAGGTACCTAGTAAGTTTCTCTCCCTAAAGCTGCCTGGCTTATTCTCATCAATTTTTTCCTTTTTAAAAATATTTAATTTACTTTTGAAAATCTCATTCATACATATTTTGATAGTATTCACCCCTCACTTCCTTGACCTAAACTTTTCTTCCGACACCAGTCAACATATATCCCTCCCAATTTCATGTTTCATGCTTCATCTCCAATAACCTACTGAGTTGAATTACTGCTGCCCATATGTGCATGAGTGTGGGGCCATTGACTGGTGAATGTGGAACTTTCTAGAAGCCACAATCCCAATGGAAATAATTCTTCTTCTCCCAGAAGCCATCACCTGCTGATAGCTTCTTAGCTGGCGGTAGGGCTTCATGGGACCTTCACCAACCACTGAGCCAGAGGGGTCAAGGACACCAAGAAGACCTACAGAGTCAAGTAACTTCAACCTACAGAGACTCACATAGGCTCACAGAGACTGAGTCACTAGCTAAAGAGCATACAGAGGTTGGATCTAGGCCCCCTATGTCTTTGTGCAGCTTGGCCTGTATGTGGGTCCCCTAACAATTGGAGGGGGGCTATCTCTGACACTGTTGCCTGCCATTGGATCTCCTTCCCCCTGCATAGGCTTCCTGGCTGGGCTTCAGTAGGAGGATGGGCTTAGTCCTCCTAGGCTAGATGTCCCAGGGTAGGGTGGAACCCAAGGGGGATCTTTCCCTTCTCTGAGCAGAAGAGAAGGGGGTAATGGGGGAAAGGAATTTGTAAGGACAGAGCTGAGAGAAGAGGAGGGCGGGGGCTGTGAACAGGATATAAAGTGAATAAAAATAAATTATTCAAAAAAATTTTTGACTGACTTGACCCTATACAGGTCTTGTGGAGGGGAGCACAACTCTGTGGGTTCATGAATATAACAGCCAAGTCCTGTGCAGAAGGCAGCATTCTACAGCATTGCTTCCTATCTTCCGACTTTTACCTTGTTTCTGCTCTCTCATCTATGATGTTGCCTTGTGGGGCGAGGCGAGTTAATATCTGCATTTCATTTAGCGCTGAGCCCTTTGTCTTTAATGAGCTGATAGTTCAAGAATGAAGACCTGAAGTAGTTCAGGTTAACCTTTCTCATGGGACCCCTCATTAACCATTGAAAGGGAAAATACATGGATGCCTTTACCAATGGGTCATCACCACATAAACATCCTCATGGTCATATTTTTCTTTCCTCTACAAGAGTGATAACCTTTGAACAAAACAATGGAAGTCATTATTTGTCAACTCAAGAGCAAGAGAATAAGTTCATTATAATTTATAAAATTGCTCAGATCCATGTAGTAAGCTGGATTATTCATGTGGAATACTAGGAAGTAGAGATAGGTTACAAATAACCATTTAGGGTCACCATGCAAAAACAGAATAACATGGGGTGTGTGACGGGACAGGGATTGGAATATCCTCTGTGTCTTGGAGAACATGCTGTTGTAGGTGCTGTCAGAGATGGCAGAAAGTCATCCTGTTAGTAGTCAAAGAGGATGAAGACCCACACCAGTGTCACAGAAAAACTGAGGCCAACCTAGGTGTCTGGCTTTTATTCACACTATCTCTAGTTATCTACTTAGCCTGCCTGGCCCTACTTTAGTAGCTTCAAGCCTGAAAGAATAATTGCCTGTTTATACTTTATATATAGAGAGAAAGTGCACATTCCAACATTAACTTGGGCTAGAAACTTTAAGACCACCTGTTCTGAGATGAGAATATAGAAATAAATCCACAGCAAGAGACTCTGACTATATGGAATTTACAGGCACAATCAGCCAACTGGTAGAAGCCAGTCTTGTGCTATCTCTCCATTTTCCATATTCAAGGCCCAATTCTACACAGATCAACTCTCAAACTAATCCTGGCATCAGAATCATGGCACTAATTTTAAAACTTCTCTATCTACAAAATCTAGCCTGGAAACTTTGGAATCCTCCCATGCCCGTTTAATATGGCTTCATGCAGATCACTCTATGCCCCTCAGAATCTCCACCTACAAAGAGACGCATGCAAACATCAGAGGGCATTCTCTAGGCTCTAAGTGTTTCCTGCAAAGTGTCTACAGTGAATGCTGTGCACAACATGACTTCATGGCTGCCTCCGTCTTACAGAGGGCAGTGGAATAGGTCAGTGCCAATCTTCCTGGGAAGTTCATCTGTCACCCAAATCAGTTTTCTCCTGTGTCTGATGATGGATGCTTCACTAGTGTCAAATGTTCCCTTAGTGATAACACTCAAACCCAGAGGTCACTCATTTTGTCAAGTTATCTTGTTTGTTTTGTTTTTTTGATAAGCTAAACTATAAGGTATCTACTGAATGTGGGAGTTACACAGTAGGAATTTTACCAGAAGAAGCGGACCTACTTCCTTCTGGATGGTGTTGCATCTTTTACTGGCACTACAGATGTTGCTCTTTTACACATTGGTCCAGCAAACATTCATTATCCCACATTCTCATCCCAGTTGAAAAATCCTATCAATAAAAGAATCCACAAATTTCTCTTCAAGAATGATGAACAATTATGTCACTTATTTATCTGGAATATTTAGGCTTTATTGGGAACAACTTGAAAGCTTTCTCATCCCTTTACAGAAACTGTAATTGGTCCAAAATTATTTTTTTTGTTACTGCTTACAAGTTGATTGATGCCTTGTCATTAAAGGCAAGAATACTGTGCAAAGATTGCTAGAACTAGTCAGAGGATTCTGAGTTCTAGTTACCTCTAAACAATAGGCTACCTGTGGGATTCTCTGGAAGAACCAGCTTCCGGTAAAGGGATCCTTGGGTTAGGTGATTGCCAAGCTCTCTGTAAGCATCCCTCTGTAATGTAATGAATATCCCTAGCAATGCTATGAAAGTGCACATCCTCCAGGAAAAGGAAGAAGTAAAAGCAACTTCCTATCTTATCCTTCTGAACAGCTCATGGCTACACAGACACTCCACCCCTTTCCTATAGGGTATCAACATCAGTGTAGTAATAAGGCTGTGTGTTTTACAAAAAATAGACTGCAGGTGAAGGGCATGAAGGACAAAGTTGACTGTGTTTATTACACTTCAGATCTTCTATTTTTTGACATCACATCATTTATCTTTCCCTCCATTGTGTGAATTACAAAAGGAGAAACTGAGGTTCAGATATATTACATATTAAGTGGGCAAGGACAGATGTGGTATTAAAAGCCTTCCTTGTCTGACTCTATGGCTTGAGTATGGCTTAGGGCTCTACCCTGGTGTTGACATCACAAGTTGTTTTGCAAGTGTAAGGTGGAGAACTTTGGTTCTTAG
The DNA here is from genome assembly GCA_902729485.2 of Mus minutoides. Taxonomy (NCBI): domain Eukaryota; kingdom Metazoa; phylum Chordata; class Mammalia; order Rodentia; family Muridae; genus Mus; species Mus minutoides. The sequence goes on along the minus strand of LR749786.1, from coordinate 573,477 downwards.
AATTTCAGGGAACATACTCATCAATATAGGTAAATAAAGGAGTTAGACATCAGCAGGTTCTGGGAAAGATTTAGTGCAACTGAAACTGCCAAATGTCTCTTGGGGAATATAATTCGCATCTATGAAAACTTTTAAAATTGCCCAATGACCCAGTGTCCCCACCTTGGCACTCATCAGGAACAAACACAAAGGTGTTCTAAGAGCACATGTGACAACATACATATCTACCCAACATACATAGCCACCCAAAATGGGGAAACAGTGGGCAAATCTATCAGCAGCAGGATGGATAAACACAACATGTCACTCGTATAATGGGGCCGTCCACCACAAGAACCGAAAGCACCATGACTACATGGAGCCATAAGGGAAGCATTTCTATACTGTAAGAGAAAGAAACCAGAAGCAAAGGAAATGGACTGGACAATTGTTTCCATTTATATACAACACCAAAGCAGGAAAACAGACTTCTGTGAACACTAGGCAAGGTATTAAGAAAGCAGAAAGCATGCTGGAGTTGAAATGGTAGCCTCTTCTTCCAATCTGTGCTGATTGGTTTGTAATAATCATCAAACTGCACAGCTGGCAGATCATCTGTTAATTTTAGATGGGGTCCAGCAGTGTGTGTGCATGGGAAGGCAGTAAGAGACCAGATACAGTATTATAGTTAACAGTACTTCCCAGATGCTCACTAAATGACCTGAAGAAGGTGAGGTCCCTTGGCCCCCCCACCAGAGAACAGCAGGATCACCAGAGGGCAGCAGGATCTCAGTGGCCTGCTACACAGCAGACACAAACAAGGCAGGGAATCACAGATCCCAGAGCTGAGAGTTATAGAACTCAGAAATTGTGTCTTTCTGAAAATGATGCTGCTTGTCTTTATTTCCTAGGAGAATTCTGCTTCTTTTAACATAATTGGAGTCTATTTCCAGGTCACAATAGATAAGGTTATATCAGTAAGCATGAACCACCTTGCAAATTAAAGTACATGAGTAATTGACACTTAGGAATATTTTTGTTTCTAACTGCAAACAGAAAGTGTGGCTGTTGGTATGTACTTTTCTACACATGATGTACAGCTACATAAACTGAAAAGCTCTAACAATCTATGATTCCTGGGAGATCATAAAGCTTACAGACCCAAGACTCCATTACGTTTATGAAATCCAAGGGCAAACCAGCCATACTATTCAGCAGAAAGTCCTGGCAGGTTGTTATATGAATGGAATCAGATGAGAGACAGAGGGACCATGGAAAATGGGGATAGCATGGGCAAATTCCATGTAGAGAACTAACTGGATCTTCAGAGCAGTAACTTGAGCGTGTAGAGAAGACCTGGGATGGAAATGTGTGCCAGATGCTCCAACAGCCCCTGTATCTCCAGAAGACTTCTGGAAAAACCCTGGTTTTTAGAGTATGAGTCAATTCTCTCTCCTGTGAACTGACTGCCAAATCTATTTTTAAAAGATAAAATAGCTCAAATACTAGCTGTTGATTAAACATAAATTCTTAAAAGCAGTAAGGGGATAATAAATATTTGCTAAACAGAAATCATAAAAATAGTAATCACTGACTGGATATTTACTTTGTATGGGCAATGTGCTTGACTCAATTATAATCCTAACATGTAAAATACAATGTAACCAGTTCATAGATCTAAAACTAACAGTGGGCTAAAGTACATTGGGCCCATCAAGTATCTGAGATGCTTTTATTATAACTTCATCCAAGCCACGATTTAGTGACATTTAAGATACTATGTTAAAGTAAATAAAATTTTCATGTGAACTCACCACAATGCAACTAAATTGCTGCACTATTTTTATTACAATTCCATCTCCCAAATTCAGTTACAGGTTACAATATGTTCAGAATTGTCCATATAGTAAAGAATAAATCACAAACGCATGGATTAATACTTTCTTCATTGGTTAGATTACAGTAGATGAGAATGTATTTCCAATCAAAGTTAATGGGTCCTTGTTACAAAACCATATATTTTTAAGTTTCAAAAGATATTTCTAATTATACAATATAAAGTAATATGTTAATAAAATTATATAAAGTAATATAATTATGATCAAATTATATAATTAATAATTTTAATTTCAAATTATTGAAAATAATTGATATTAATATTATAAGTAAAATTATAAAATAAAAAGAATTAATTACTATAATTATAAATTAATTAGTATTATAAATTGATAAAGTTAAGTGTAAGTGTAAAATGTAAAGCTCTAACACAGATATAAAATTGGATATCGTTTAAACTATTGAGTGGAATGGGAATAATGCCTTTTTACATCTTTCTGTATTCAAGAATGACAGTACCTCTCTTTGTAAGTTGAGAAGGGTATGTTAAATGAGGACAGAAGCAGCAAGAACCATTGTTGGTATCTGTTTGGAAAGCATCTTTTGGCATGGCTACACATTAGAGTCACCTTGAAAACTTTTCAAACAGGATGCTGGGAAGAGATCTGTCCTTATGTGCTCCATGCCCTCAGACCCTAGGGTTACAGCTACAGGGTGTTCAGTCTGTTCCCTAGATGTCTGTGGCATCTGAAAAGGACTTGAAGCTACACCCAAGAAAAATACATTGTTTAAATGCCAAAGGAACCCAAACACTGCCCTGCTGCTTAATAAATTACCTTGGGGTCTTTGTCAAAGCTGAAATCCATGAATGTTTTTAATTTGAACCAAACATCACTTTACAGCCAAGCTATGAAAGAAAGGTTGGACTGGTAAATAATGGCCTTGGGTCAAGTACTGTATCTATGTTAATTTCTAATAGCCTTTTCCTTATTGCTGCTCTGTCAAGGAGGCACACTGAAAAGACACTGGTGAAGAGGAGACAATTTACTTGTCCAAAAGGCAAACACATATAGTTTATCTACATCAGAGTGCACTTTGAGATAAAAAATGAGACTAAAATCACTGGGCCCAGGCAGGAGTTCTGAGATGTTACCCCTTGCAGAATCCTTTTGCTATGTGATGGCTTGGAGACAGTCCCTGGGATTATTATGACCATGATACATGATTGGATTCTACTAAACCCTCGTCACCTTGCATCTGGCACAAGCATAGCAGCACTGTTAGTACTATGTCATTATTAGATGTTTAGGGAATGAATTATTCTAATTCATTGAACTTTCTGTTTAACTGAGGTCTAAATCACAAAGTCTCTTTCTAGCTTGACTTTCAAAATTTTTTCTACATAGCACAGGGTTACTGCTCACTGCCACCATAGTCTTCTCAATGATGACTGTGCTAGGGTCTACACACTGCCTATTCTTCACTCTACAAAGTCTACTACAGGGTCACTTTAGGTTTATCAGGGTTAATTTTATCTCTCTTGATGACTCTCTGAGCCATCATGACAATTCCAATTCCTGATGATGATGATGATGATGATGATTATCATTAGTTCGATTTTGAGACAGGATCTCACAGTGTAGCTCTGGTTGTCCCAGAACTCACAGTGTAGGCCAGGCTAGCCTAAAACTAATAAAGACCCACTTGCCTCTGCCTTGTAAGTACTGGGCTCAAAGGTGTTTGCTACTACACTCGTCCTGATTCCTGCTTAGAAGGCATTTGAAGGTTGTGGTTAGTACAACTACCGGTCTGCATGTTGTACAAGACTGCACACAGAGAATCCCAGCGATGACTCTGTTCCTTTAACAAACGCCTCAGGATTTCAAAGAATATAAAATCTGTGTATTGACCACATCTCAGCTGCTTTTCACTCACACTGCATTTTGTTTCGGGAGCTGCTAGGAAAAGCCATTTTCATCTGAGGGAGACAAGAAACCTTAGACCCTGGTTTCTAGTTTGTATTAGCTACAGCCCTCCCCCGCCACTTTCTAGAATTCTCTGGCTGCCTCAGAGACAGACCAATGGTTGAATCTGGACAATGAAAGAAGACCTGGTTGAAAGTGACAATTCTCAGATCAACTGTGTTATACATTAGAACGCATGAGTGGCCCTCAACCATGTATGACCATCCTACCTGACTCAGTCACCTGGCTCCTCAGCTTTTGTCATGGCCAAGACTTCTGTGTCCTGCCTGGTGCCTGTCTTTGATTACTTGTGCAGACCATCACAGACACACTGAACTTGGGAAGAGCTCAAAAGGGAAAAAATACCCACCTGGCTGCAGCTGTCACAATACTCTGACTAAACTTAACGCAGTCTGACATACAGGTGAATCACTGGGAATCCTAGCAGGGTTCAGAGACTAGCCATCAAGTACCTCAATAGCTTTTCACCTGGGAAAGTGTTTGTAAGGGAAGCTTCCAGTCTCCAGCAGGAGAGCTGCTGCTTCCCTACTGCACAGAGATCTTGTACCATCAGCAAGAACATCTCAGATGAGCCAGGAGAGCTCAGGTGTCTTCATCCATGTCACACAGAGCTCTGGTTCTATGTGGAGCTTTGTTCAGTGCGAGCTAGGGAGCTCAAGTCCGTCACTCAGTTTCTCTCAGATCTTTGTGCCTACCCCAGTTCCCGCCCTCAGGTGACTTTCGACTAAATGAGGTAATGTGAAAAAAATCCTTGCACTGAAGAGCATGTCATATGGGAATTCATCTCAGCTCCTTCCTGTTTCAAAAATGCCTCCCACACTTGGCATCACCCAAGGTCTCCTAAGTATGCTATTTACCTGCCCTTTATTTAGTGAGTTGCCAACATAAAAGGATGAATCCTCAAAAAGCTCCTTAACAAAGTATCTAAGGTGCTTCTCAAGTGAATTCTGGCCTAGGTTTGATCCTATCTTACTTATAGCCTTGGAACGAAACTCATCCTTCCCAAGATAAAAGCAGTTCACATTCCCATCCAGAAATCATTTCTATAGGATTATATCTAGTCTACATGGTCACAATATATTGAAGCCATATTTTGAGTGATTTAAAACCTACAAACATATTCAGCATTGCAAGTAAACAGGTAGCATGGTGGAGCCTGCTCTGGAAACTGGACTTCAAGGCTAATAAAATAAAGGTGTGAAGTTACAAAAAAAAATGTCTAGGAAGCCACATGAAAACTGCCTACTTGGGCAGCTGCTCCAAAACTGATTACAGTGGATTGGAAATCATATCCTGGTTGATTGAGCCCCAAACCACAAAATGTCTAAAGAATGAAGCAAAACACTTTAGTTCTAGTGCTGTGAGATGTGACTGGATTGGAGTGAGAGGACCCAGCCCCAGCAGCCAAGAGAGAGCAGGCACACTGGATACCCCCCTACCCCCCAGCTGGCAGGATTTCTTGGGAAGAGTGCAGTCAGCTGTCTGCTAGCATTCAACGACTCCAAATCCAATTTCTATGGCTTCTGAATCAGTTCCTGGGATATAAATGGAAGAGGGAAAAGGCAACAACGACGCTTCCAAGAATAAAAGCAGTTGCAGGTCTGGAAACCCCCCAAAACTCCACTCACTGGAGGAAGCTTTTCAGGAGGCACTTGAATCCCCTTCATCTCTGCATAGCATCAATGGAAAATGAAATCACTCCCATCCTGGCTTCAGAATGCTTCTCCAGCTACTTCACACCTGGGCCCAAGATCTGCCAAGGGCCAGCTGGTCATGTGCAGTCCAGTGGATGACAGCCAGTGAGAGGCAGAAGAAAGGGGAGCAGGCTGAAACCAGTTCGAAATAAAGCACACAAAGTGGTATTTGCAATTCTACTTCCAGATAGGAAGGGGAAAGGGCAGGAAAACACGGAGGTTACAGAATGACGCGGCTGCCTCACTTTGGATTTCTCCTCTCAGCGGTGGTCTTGTACAGTCTTGGTTTGGGGTACATGCTAAGACAATGATAGATGAGTGAATATTTGTAAGACATTTAAGATGTAAAAAAAGGGGGGGGCTTGCAAATCGCTGAGGTTGATGTAAATCAAAGTATTTAGGCTGTTTTTAACCTTTGCCTGCTCCTTCTTCTGTGCTCGGGCTATCCAACACTAAAGGACATGGCCCTGGGAAGAGTGACCAACCTTGGACACAACAGCTCGAAAGAATACTTCTGTTTTGTTGTTTGTTTCATAGAAAAACTATGTCCACAGGACCCAGGATCCTCCTTCTCTCTCCTCTCTCTCTCTCTCTCTCTCTCTCTCTCTCTCTCTCCCTCTCCCTCTCCTTCTACCCCCATCTTTCTTTCTGACTCTATTCCCATTTAAAGAAACATACAGATAAGGAGATATTGTGGACATTATGTCTAAAATTTTATACCATGAAATATATTGTACTAGGAAGTATATTATGTGCAGCTTTAAATAATGAGTTTCACAAATTAAACAAAAATAAAAACCTTAAAAGGTCTTTTTGGAAACTCTTTGAAATTCTCTTAAGAATTGTCAGATTCTTGCTGCACAATAATATCTTACAATGTTTTACTTCTGCAATGAATGCTCATACGTTTTGGAATATTTTCCCCATTTATCCTAAGCCTGAAAGCACTTTCAAATCTGATTAGCTGGGTGATCATGCTCAATGGAAAAGGTCTTTTGGCACAGACACTGCATAACTGATGCCCCACCCACCAGGAAGGAGTTGGCTCCCCTCTTCTTTACAAAGCAGCCTCGAACTCTGTCAGTGCTCTTTGGAAAGGAGGATGCTTGTTTTTGTTTGCTGTAGAGTTTCACAGGTCAGACTTCTATTGCCAGAAAAGGAACACAATCCAAGAGCAGTAAACTGTCTTAAATTTGTCATGGGAAACACAGGTTCACACCTAAGCACAGAGCAAGTTTCACTTTAAGAGCTGACATGGTATCCAGTCTCTCTGCAAAGGTAACTTTCTGACTAACAATGAGTCACATGGGAAAGCAGGAGGCCATTGAATCACTGCCTTAGAACCTGCCCTGTCTTGCTTCAGTGCAGTGCCTGACACTGGATCAGCTTCCAGCCAGCAGCTAGCATTGCTGCTTCAGAGAAAGGCCCTTGTTTTTTTTTATTTATTTATTTTCAGGATCACGAGGCTCTATCTCAAGAGCAAAATTTGCTTGAAGCCAATTACCTGGGAACCCATGCCAACACTGACAGATCTTTCATTCCCCTAGATATACATTTTTTTTCTAATGAGAACCTTTGCATAGTCTTTCGGAGAGAGTGTGAGCACATGCAGGTAAGCTCTGTTTGGGTCACATCCGTATGTTGGGTGGAAAGATACGTAAGCAGCTTTGCAGATCTCATAATAAGTCTTCTCTAGACAATAATATGTGCCCTGTCTAAGTTCCATTTATATGTGCACTGTCTAAGTTCCAAGGTGAAGGAATTTATGGCCAAATAAGGCAACCTATCCACCCTGTGGACTTGTGATGTCTAGCTTATTAAATGCTGTTTCCATTGCTTTCTTTCCAGCCAAGCTTTATCGCGCTATTCTATTTTATTATGATGACTATGCAAAGTTTCTCGTTAGAAAAAATTGTACATCTAGGGGAATGAAAGATCTGTCAGTGTAGGTGTGGGTCCCCAGGTTATATCCTTCCATCTACGTTTCTGCTTTCATCATTAAAACGCAAGCTTCAGGACCTTGCCTCCGTGTTTCTATCACCATGTGCAAAGCTGCATGCATTTGGTATGCTTGTTGCGCACTGTAGAGGTCAAAGCCATTGGACTTTAAGTCAGATGTTGGACCATCATATTTCTACTCACTTATCATCTCTTCTACCAGCACCAGATAAACTCTGAAGGAGTTCCACAGGAGTGTGAAGATGCAGCCTCCTCCCCATCCCTCTGGTCATAGCACACAGCCCTCCGTTCTTTTCCCTGTTATTCATAAATCTCAGGCACTTGATCTTCTTCCCTCTTAACTACACATTATCAGATTCTACAAAGCACTTCATATCACTTAACAATAGTCTTCACTTCCCACAGTTACCCACAGAAGCTGGCCTAACTACATAAACATGCATAATTGGGAGTGCTCATCCAGGCCTTTCAAAGGAATGTGCCAAATATGTGACAACTGAAGACATGACAGGCATACTAGGGGCTATCCACACACACAAATACTGGATAGCTATCAAAAGAGTTAGCTAGGTCTCTATTTCTGCAAGAAAAAAAAATATGCACAAACAGTAACAGGAAGTTAAAGAGAAGAAAACAAGAAAACTTTTAGAATTTAATTCTGAAGACAGTTATCAGCTCTGAGTTACGTTTCAAATGTGCGATTCTTATTTTGTTGACATTTTCCTTAGACAACTATTCTCATGCTATTTAGTAAGCAAAAACGGGGAGGCCCTATACTAATTTTGAGTGTGGGATGTAAAGTTATATAAATTTTAACACTGTCATATTTTTCCATAACTTTTGAGCTTCTACAAAGTAAGCATTACGTTGATTGTCAAAAGTAAACAAAAAAGAAGTGAAAGGACAACTCTCTGCTGTGTCCGAGACCCTCACGGTCCTCATGGACACACGAGACACTAGGGGAGTGTTCTAACCTGCTGTGTCCGAGATCCTCATGGTCGGTCCTTCTATGGACACACGAGACACTAGGGGAGTGTTCCAACCTGCAGTATGAATTTGTATTAGTGTCTGGGTCAGGGAGAGAGTAACTAAGTATGGCCTTCCGTGAAACTGCAGTCAACCACAGCTGCTAGCCTGCCAGCCTGTCCCCCAGTCTTCCAAGTCTGCACATACCAGAATTACTATAGATGACAAAATATTTTTAACACTAACAGCTTTTCAGGTGTCTTATGGAAAAGTGAAGACAAGAGCATAATTGAAGATTTTTGTCCTTTGAATGAGTCCCAGTGTAAATAAGACTCCATTTTGGAAATTCCAACAACGCCAAAGGAATAAACTTTCTCCCCCCTCATTTCAACTTTTGAGGATAAACACTCAAGAATACATATGTTTATATGTTTCTAAGATGTCTAATGGGAAGCAGGGAAAATGTTGATTTTTTTTTTTTGGTAGCATGGACTGTTCACTAGCAGGTATTTGATTATTGACACTTTTATGTTAAGTGCACAATCAGCTTCATGTAATCCCATCATTTTCCTTAGTTTGCAAACCATTTATTTTACAAGCAGATCTTTTTACTAGTTTGTACAAAGTACAGGGCAAAAAGAAACAGATAGTGTGGAGTGCGGCTGTGAGATGCTTCTGCTAAAAACTGNCTTGTAATTGCAAACACAAATATTGTCCAGCTGGCAAATATGTGGCCTTGTGAATTTGGAAGTCAAATGTTCTCTGAAGTCGAGGGAGTCACTCAAGGACTCCATGCAGCACTGTCTGGGGCTCTCCTGTGGGACAGCTACAGAACCTCTGGAAGATCTATGTTCCACTTGTTTCTCAAACATTTCTAACTTCACATCACATTTTAATGTTGCTTTACTGCCAACAGTACACAAAAAATTATTAATCATGGAACCAAAACAATAAGCTGTTCATTGGTTTTACTGCACAGGTGGTATAGAAAAATCAAACATAAAAATAGGTGTATGTCATCGAATAGCTGAGTTTCATAGGAGTTTTTCTTCACTGAGGGAATGATTGCTTTTGCTTATCATGTATGTTACAATGGATATATATATATATATATATATATATATATATATATATATATATATAGTCAGAAATAAAAGATGGGGAAGAAGAAGAAGCAATGGGCAGGGAAGAAAAGTAGTAATCCTCACACCATGGACTGTGTAAACCATGATGTTTGGGTTTCAGTAATCACATGCTACCAGCTGTGCTTTATACCCCGTTTACTGCACGAGTGAATACTTCTACATATATAGCTATATTAAACAATGTCATAAAAGCAAATTTAACAACACTTGAATCAAGAGTTGAATACAATTTCATGATGAAAGGCTAAGGTTTTCCTTGAGATTTTTAACAAGCTCAGTAAGTACCAAATTTAAAACAACCTGAATATAGAGACATCTAAAAAGGTAAAATGCATTTTTCTATTATTTAGATATCATATAATAAGCTATTATGCTATGGTAGGATGTAACAGCATTCCAGATTTGGGGGGAAAATGACTTTGAACCAAAGAGCATATTTCAGATTAGTACATTCATCAGATCCAGCCTCTTGGATGAAATGATTGTTTTGGTGCCATGGAGATGGCTCATTAGGTAAAAGCATTTGCCAAGCAGCCCAAAGATCTGAGTTCCAGCACCGGAGCATTCTGGGAACCCATGTAAAAATCCAGATGTGATAGCACACATCTGTAATCAGATCTGTCCATTGGTGAGATAGGAATAAAAACCAGAGAAGCCCACAGGCCAGCTAGCTGGGAGTGCACGCAATGGGAACCGGAGAGGCTCTGTTTCAACAAGGTGGGAAGTTAAAGTCAACACCTGAAAGTTGTTCTCAAACCTGCACACATGTGCCATGGCAAGAGAATATGCATACATGCACACACACACACACATATGCATAGGCATGCATACATATGTATGTGCGCACACACAAATGTCAAAGGAGTAAAGAGAAACAGACAGTTTTTTTTCAATAGCTTTAGTTACTTTGAGTCTTGACACAGAAGACTAAATTGCCTCTAACTCTATAATGACAAAGCACACATGGTGCCTTTCCAGATGTATGGAGTAATATAAAGAAACATCAGAATCTGGATGAACAATCATAAAACGCATTGATGCCCAAGGAAACTGGTCAATTTCACTCCAAGGAGCAAAGCTCTTTATGAAGTAAGTTGAAGGGAAGGGAAGGGTGTGGCTCACCAGAGGGAATCCCTGGAACTCTGAGAAAGCAGAATGGGTTAACAGTGATTTTGTTTTTGGCTAGGGATGACACTGGGGTACATTTATGGGGTGCAGATAAACTTGGCAGGGGATTCCTTAGCATTTATGCTTTTGTGTTGTATTCTACTAATTATAGCCTTGTAGCAAACAATATTTCTGTTGAGGCTGGGACACATTTATTGCAGAAACTGCACATGATTTTATGGCCTAGTGATGTTGCAGCTGTCAACTGTATACTTCGTGATATTTGCACAACTGACAACTGTGCTAGATTTGTAAACATCTTAGAGTTTCCCGAGCTCTTAGTGCTCAATTCCTCATGCCTTTTGGAAGAGCCATGACCATGGGTTTCCCAGTGGCATGTTTCATGTGCAGTCCAGCTGCTCTTCAGCCTCAGGAACCACATACATCTCTATCCACTGGACCCTCAGCACATGGCATCAAACAGCACTTTACAAAACTCTTCAATTTTGTTTCCCAATAAGAATCCAAAAATACGAAGATGTCAGCCCCTCTCATTTTATGCTTTGAACTTTGAGTATCTCTGCTTGGCATCCTACTTCTTTGTCTACTCAATAGATGACGTCTTTACCCAAATAGCCAAATGTAGTTGAGACTCAATCTCAGAATCAACAAACAGCATGAAAACAGGTTATATACTGGAATAGTGTTTAACATAAGTCGTCATCAGAAGGCCTGGGTCCATTTTTACAGTCCATACTGGATGGCTTCAAACCCTGACCAGCATGTTGAATCTTTGGCCCTCAGATTATTCGCAGCTACATGTAGCTGATGGTAGTAAAGAATGTCATTCAATATAAAAATATCCTAAGAACCATTATGGGTATAGAAGGTTTTGAGATTTTTTTTTTTCTGTAGCTCAATTGAGAGGTTTTTAAGCAGGCACTTTGTGGTTGATGACATCCTTTTGCAGGGTTAATAGTTTGGTCATGTATGCTACAATAGTAGTGAGATGGTCAAATGCACCAATTTTCCCCAGGGTTTCTTAGCTGTGTCCTTGATATGCTGACAAGCATCAATACTGTAGGAGTTGTTTATGTGAAGGAGGCATGAAATAGTAGTGTCCACTATGAGCTCACAGAATCTTCTAGAGCCTGGTTCTCTTTGATTATGAGTGAGTGCTTAATAAGAAATTATCACAGAGTCCTGTATTAGCAGCTAAAAGCCATTTGACAAATATACTGGCTGACAAAACTCCTTAAAACAAGTGAGAAAAAAAGTAACTGCAAATGAGCTATGCAGTTTTATCAAAAATGCTTGAGGCAATCAAGCCACAGTCTCAGTGTTTCTCTCTGATGTGATTTCTCAGTTGTTTTTAGCCACGAACCACACCAATTTATGACATTTTTATGAGGGAGACACATTATAATTGACCAGTAGATCTGGAGACATGAGTCCTTAAAATAAAATCATTGATAATAATAATAATAATAATAATAATAATAACAATTTAAAATAATACTTTAAGATAAATCATACTTCAAGTCAAATTATATTAAAATTTCTAAATTCAGAGTTAAACTTTCACTGTGTGATTTGTCTTGAACAAGGTGTCATTGTAGTGTAAATTGAACATATTTGCAAAAAAAAGATAAAAAAGGACAGTGATTAATATTTCCACCATTGAAAAGTTACTGGTTTGCTTTTTAATTGGATTTAAACAGTTTTCTCTGTACATCTAATCATCATGGTATCAAATGAAACCAAGGTGCCAACAATAAATAACCATAAATCACTCTTTCTGACCCAGTGGTCCTCTATGCTCGTTTTCTGACCCAGTGGTCTATGCTTATTTTACTGGAATGAAACAGAAATAAAAAATCAAGATTATTAACATGGGCATTTTTTTAAGACAAGGTCTCACACTGTAGTCCAGTTGATCCTGGAAGTCATTATGCTCACTCTATAGCTCAGGTTGGCCTCACACGGATGATAAAGTTCTTGTCTCAGCCTCTTCATTGTGGGGATAAGATGGGTGAGTCACCACAGCTAGCTTACTGTTCACTTTTATGTGAAGAAAGTCAATGCTCTCCCAGAGTTGCTGGTGTGTTCTTTGCTTAGTGGAGCGAGCAAGTGGTCCCATAGAGTGACAAAGTACTATGAAGCAGGAGTCATGATGATTCAGGTATCACCAAAAGATAGGCCCTAAAGTTTTTTCAATTCATAGATGGAAAAATAAAGCTCAAGGGAGTTCATTTGCCAAGGACACACAACAAAACATGATGGATATTGGATCAACCCAGCCTGTTTGAAAGTCTATGTGTCTAGGTAGTGGAGCATAAATTGGAGATGCACGGACTAGGGTTTCCATTCAGGTAGGCAACTTAGTTTCTATGGGGCGTTGGGAAATTTAAATGGCTTACTCTATACCCCAGTTCCTTTATGGTAAATCACCCATATGCCTTTTTGTAAAGAGGGCTATTAATGAAAACTCAAAGCCCATAGGAAAATGCCCTCCTGCAACATAGGAAACATTTAATGAGTGCTTCCCATTGTTGCTAGACATAGGTAGTCTGCTCTACTCAACCTTACAGAAATGTTTTTCAAAATGAGTGCACACAGTCTGTTAGTGTGTGTTCTGCAAACTGGATTTTTAGTCAGGTTGGTATTTTTTTTCTCCTTTTTTAAAAAACACAAGCATAAACACTCTATCTGTTGTATATAGAAAAATTAAAATTAAACAATGTAAAGTAATGTTATTTTGGCATAGAAAAATACTATGTTATTTAGCCAGATAAGTACGATATTGTAAGCTAGAAGATGCTTTAACTGGCCGAGCTCCCAGAAAAAGCAGAAAGCTCCAATTGAATGTTCTTGTCCCGTTTAGCTTGGTGAGTGAATGCTACTTTAGAGTAGTATTTTGGCTGCCCTTCTGCTGTGCAGACCAAAGAGGGGGCTAAAGGGAAACAATCAGACACACAAAAGCTGGGAATAAGCTGGCTCAGGGTTCCTGGGGTTAGCAAACCCACAGGTTTGGCTTTCTGAAGTACCTTTCCAGGTTTACCTTGGGGAGACAGGAGAGAGTCAAGAGCAGGAGTTGGGTATGCGGTGAAATAAAGCAGCATTCTGAATTCTGGGGAAGGAGCCAGAAAAAGTGGCATGTTTGTACAGTTGACCTAGATAGGCATGACAGGGGCATGTGGCTTCTCAGGGCCCTAGAGTGAGGTTATAATGTCAGTCTTGCAGGTTTTGATTAATATACTAACACATGTATGACAGGCTTTAAGAAAATGTTTACCTGTGTATGCATAGACACCACCAACCCCTGGGCTGTTTGCAAAACCTTTAGCTGTATGCAAAGGTGAACTAAGAGCAATCAAAGTTACTGAAAAGCACTGTTCAGCCTGAGGCCATCCTACAACACCCACAATGTTGCTGAATTGCTGTCAGGTCAGTTTGTCCCATCTTCAAATAGGGTAAGAGTATGCAGATAAATATCTATCTGATGGAAAATAGAAAAAAATATAAGTAGCTATTAAGACTTGATGCTTATGCATTTACAGGTTTAGTTACTAGTATATCAAGCAACCCCAGTAAATGCAGATTATATTATTGAATTAACTTGATTCATTTTGGAGTGCAAATACAAAGATGGTAGGTCAGTGCACTAGCTGAAGCCAGCAGTATAATACATGGATGCAATCTTTTAGCCCGTCTTCTAATTCACCTGCACTTTAAAAAGAAAACAGGAGGCTGGAGATATTAGGGCAACTGGTACAGCTTATCTCTAGCATGCACGCGGTCCTGGGTTCTACCCACACAGGACTGTGGTGGGGAGAGGGGTGCCGATAGTGCTGGGAGGGGAAGGATTCAAAATGGAGGTGGGTGAGAGGATTTCATGGATTGACCCCAAAATAAACACAGCATGGTAGTAAGAGGTCTGACTGGCACACGACTGCTTGCTTGATGCCATAGAACTCTGCTTTCTTTTTGTTTTCATCAAGGTTCAGTAAATAAAGCTACAGGCAACATCAAAAAGAAGTGTGTGGGGGCTGGATGACAAGGGCCATCTGTGATGGTCTCGGAAATTAGAATGAAGAAGTGATGATAAAGTTTTATTGATTTTTAAGGTGGGTAGATAACAAGTGTTTACCTCAGTCACAAACTCCACGAACACAGGTGTGTGTGGGGGTGGACGGATGCAGGCACTTCTGCTGGGTTATAAGTAGCCACTAACCCTGCTCTGAAGGCCGAACACACTTCCTAGCAGCTCTGAAACAACATTTTAGAACAAAGAGTATTAATCCCACAGATGTGGGGAAGATGAAGCCAAGTTTTCGGAAGAGGACAACCAGTTGTCTTCAAATTAAGCAAGCACCCAAAGGAGGGGGAGGGGACAAAAACAAACAAAAAAACCAAACCACCACCACCACCAACAAAAACTATATGCCAGAAAAAAAGGTGACAGAAAGACATAGGCATCTTTAACAAAGATCTTAGGGAAATACCAGCTAGCATTGGGACTGGTCATGGTTAAGTTGCCTATCAGAAGTATTCAGATGAACTTCAGGGCTCCCTTCCTTTTGGTCCCCCCTTTCCTCCCCTCTGCAAACAATAATGATATGTATTAATTAAGGCTCAGCTGTTACAAGCAAGGTACAAGTGAGCTCTGGTGTCTCCTTTCTGGGTTGCAGGGTGTACAGCATCCCCAAGAATGGAGTGTGTAGATTATACTGAGGCCTTGGAAGAAGTCAGTGCTCACACATGCTTACTCTAGAGAGAGCGGAAGTGGAGGTCCCCCTTTCATAGCCATGCATAACCGCAGTTATGAACACGATTCCTCTGCAGTAAACAGCTGTGGTGAGTCTAAAACAATTTAGACAACAGAAGGAATGGCAGGAGAGAATTTCCTGCCGGCTTTTCTCTCTTCTGGGCCCTGACGCCCACCTCAAAGACTGCACCCAATCTCAGAGGACCTGGCCCCAAAGATGTTTCCAAGATGTAGCTAATACAACTGTTTACATGGAACAGCTGTCAGGGAGAGCTTGCTGTTGTGTGTATAATAACACAACTGTGACTGCAGCAACCTTATGACCATGAGCTCATGAGTCCTCCAGGAAACTACTGCCTGTGTGAAATACTTGACATAATTAAAATTGGAAATCTAGGTCAGCCAGACCCTGGGCAGTTTAGGAGAGAGTATTTGTGAGTTCCTAGTCGTGTCCTAAGCATGATCAACTGTCTAGAGAAGGACTGTAGTTGAAACTAGAGGGCATCACTAGCCTCTGTTCAGATGGTTCTTCAGGGGAGGTCCTAGAGAAGAAACTCTTGGACACTAGTCTCTCTCAGTTGGTCTGGTTGCAGAACAGAACAGTGAAATAGGGCCTTGGTGCTTCTAGGCCCAGAGTCTCAGAACAATTATAAAATAAAGGAAGATTATAAGCTGGGCATTATGAGTATGCCTGTTGTTCCAGCTCCTCCAAAGACTGAGGCAGGAGGGTGATTTGATTCCAGGAGTTCAGGATCCTCATAGACAATATAACAATATCCTATATTTGGGCTGGTAAGATAGCTGAGGATTAAATGTGTTTGCTATCAAGACTGAGGAGTTGAGTTTGACCCTCCCAAGATTCACATGGTAGAAGCTAACTACTTCTTGACAGTCTTCTGACCTCTTCATGGCCACCATGGTATGCGTCACTCACTAGACATGCGCAAACACACATGCTATAGGAATAAATAGAATGTAATTTTAAAATTTAAAGGATTTTTGTCTCAAGAAAAAGAAGAGACAGAAGGCATGGGCAAATGTAAGATATCAGTTAGCCTGTTATTAAGCACAGAAGCACGTAACACAGCCATTCTGTTTCTGAGATCTTAATTGAATACATTGGTTTGTCTGAGTTTTCATTGATAGCATTAATGGGAATGGAGATTTTGCTTGTTTCCGGTCAGAGAAGTCTGAGAGAGGTACAAAGAGACACTGTGAAGTTCATATTATACTTTTTGTGGGAAACAGACCCTGAGAGAGGGCACACAAGGAAGGGGATGCTGTCTCTCCATCTTTTGAGGGCTTGTTGTGCAACTTACAGCCTGGTGAGGAGAGACTGCACTTAGAGGAAAGGCAGAGGAATGGCGCCACTGTTCACAGTTAGTACTTTGACTAGGGTGGAGGTGGCAGCAATCCCCACTGTCTTGATTACAGATCTAAAACCAATGAACCACCTAGAGCTCTTTCCTCCCATTCTCAGGGTTCTGGCTGGCATTGGGAACTGGGTATACTACCCAGCCATGCCAAGAGATATTGTTTTACCATCTCACAGAGCACTCAGTGTCATGGCTCACAATCATTCTGACTTTTAACTTTCAGAGGCCAACTGTAACTTCTAGGTCTTAAAGGAATGTACCACTAACAACATCGCCCATGCTGTGGCTAGAAACAAAACAAGTCAGATGTGAACGCTTGCCCCAATACTGGCATCTGTTGTGCAATCAGAAATCACTGTGTAATCTAATGAGACAAGGGGAAGATGAAGCTCATTGGTATTGTGGGAATGGGGTCACGATCTGCCTAATGCCAGGGAACACTAGAGGGCTGTGCAGAGAACATTGCATCTGGGAGCATGAGAGCAGACGGGAGAGAGGATATTCAAGTATGATAGAAGTGGATTTTCCCTTTCTCAGTGAGTCATGTGAATGGAGAGTAGAACAGATAGAAAGAACCAACATTTATTAAGACCCAGGAGCACAGGCTCTGCTCTTCTGCCTCCTCCTGGATGCTCTTTTGGCCACAGTGAAGCTGCCTGGGACTTCTGCTTAATCTGTTACTGAGGGAATCTGAAGATTTGGGGGAGTGAAGGTTCAAACTGTTTAGTAAACTGGTGCACAGATAACACTCACATGGCTTCATAATTCACCTACTCTCTCAACTCCTTTCTGATTCTTTTTAACAAGTAGAAACTTTGATTCATGAAATCCCCACAGGGTTGATGGCTGGGTTTGCCTGTGCTTGCTTTGTTTTTAGTGATTACTGATAGTTTAACTATTTTATATTTATGCCCTTGAATGACACGTTCTTTGAAATAAAGTTAGGAAAGTAGATCTCAGAGGCACTGAAACTTATAGAAGAGAAAGTGGGGAAAAGCCTCAAACATATGGGCACTAGAGAAAAATTCCTAAACAGAACAGCAATGGCTTGTGCTGTAAGATCAAGAATTGACAAATGGGACCTCATAAAATTGCAAAGCTTCTGTAAGGCAAAAGACACTGTCAATAAGACAAAAAGGCCACCAACAGATTGGGAAAGGATTTTTACCAATCCTAAATCTGATAGGGGACTAATATCCAATATATACAAAGAGCTCAAGAAGCTAAACTCCAGAAATTCAAATAACCCCATTAAAAATGGGGTACAGAGCTAAATAAAGAATTCGCAAGTGAGGAATACCAAAGGGCTGAGAAGCACCTGAAAAAATGTTCAACATTCTTAATCATCAGGGAAATGCAAATCAAAACAACCTTGAGATTCCACCTCACTCCAGTCAGAATGGCTAAGATCAAAAATTCAGGTGACAGCAGATGCTGGTGAGGATGTGGAGAAAGAGGAACACTCCTCCATTGCTGGTGGGATTGCAAGCTTGTACAACCACTCTGGAAATCAGTCTGGCAGTTCTCAGAAAATTGGACATAGTGCTACCAGAAGATCTAGCAATACCTCTCCTGAACATATACCCAGAAGATGTTCCAACTGGTAAGAAGAACACATGCTCCACTATGTTCATAGCAGCCTTATTTATAATAGCCAGAAGCTGGAAAGAACCCAGATGTCCCTCAACAGAGGAATGGATACAGAAAATGTGGTAATTTACACAATGGAGTACTACTCAGCTATTAAAAAATTAATTTATGAAATTCTTGGGCAAATGGATGTATCTGGAGGATATCATCCTTAGTGAGGTAACCCAATCACAAAACAAGTCACTTAATATGCACTCACTGATAAGTGGATATTAGACCAGAAACTTAGACTACCCAAGATAAAATTTGCAAAACATAAGAAAATCAAGAAGAAGGAAGACCAACGTGTGGATATTTCATTCCTCCTTATAATAGGGAAAAAAACACCCATGGAATTAGTTACAGAGATAAAGTTTGGAGCTAAAATGAAAGGATGGACTATCCAGAGACTACCCCACCAGGGGATCCATCCCATAATCAGCCACCAAACCCAGACACTACTGCATGTGCCAGCAAGATTTTGCTGAAAGGACCCTGATATAGCTATCTTTTGTGAGGCTATGCCAGTGCCTGGGAAATACAGAAGTGGATGCTCACAGTCATCTATAGGATGGAACACAGGACCCCCAATGGAAGAGCTAGAGAAAGCACCCTAGGAGCTGAAGGGGTCTGCAACCCTATAGGTGAAACAACAATATGAACTAACCAAGCTGAGTTCGTATCTCTAGCTGCTTATATAGCAGAAGATGGCCTAGTAGGCCATCATTGGGAAGAGAGGCCTCTTGGTCTTGCAAACTTTATATGCCCCAGTACAGGGGAACTCCAGGGCCAAGAAGTTGGAGTGAATGGGTAGGGGAGCAGGGAAGGGGGAGGGTATAGGGAACTTTTGGGATGACATTTGAAATGTAAATGAAGAAAATATCTAATAAAAAATTTAAAAAAACAAAGAAACAAAAGACACTCTACTATTCATTTCAGATGTTAAGGGGTCTTCTTTATAGAAATAAGAGAAGAAAGGGGTGGGTTCTAAGAAGTGTAAGAGATTTTCAAGATGTAGAATCAAATTAAAATTGAAGAGAAATAAAAAATAATACTCTTGTATAGAAATTTCAATCAATAAATTAAAATTTGAATAAAATAAAAAAGAAATGTAAATAAAGAAAATATCCAATAAAAATTTTAAAGTCAAAAAAAAAAGAAAGAAAGAAAGTAGCTCTCATGGAGAGTGGGCTAGCTAGAGAAGGGAGTGGGAGAGGGAAATGGAAGAGGGAAGGAGACTAGGCAGAGATGGATAGAGTTGCATGTCCTCATCAAAGTTTATATTTATAGTACAGTGTCTTATATAAAACAGCTACAAGGGAAGACTTTATATATTTCA
Source organism: Mus minutoides (assembly GCA_902729485.2). Classification (NCBI taxonomy): domain Eukaryota; kingdom Metazoa; phylum Chordata; class Mammalia; order Rodentia; family Muridae; genus Mus; species Mus minutoides. The sequence goes on along the minus strand of LR749786.1, from coordinate 553,694 downwards.
GCAGGAAGAAGAGGCATATGTTTGTGGTGCTGCATGTGATAATTACCCAGTTTGATCATTAGACAATGTACAATACAATGCAGTCTATAAATCTGTACAGTTATTGTGTCAATTTAAGATAGAAAGGTGAAGGGGGAAGGGAGGCAGATGAAAAGGGAGAGGCAGAATGAAGAAAGCAGCAAGTGAGAACTGAGCCCAGGTGTGTGGGCGGGCACAATCTCCCTGGCTTGAGCATCCTAGCAAGCGAAGGAAAGACAGTAAGACAGCACATGGAGGTTTTCCGAAGAACGGAGGGAAAATAATTATAACATGTTCATTCCATTTCTTTGTCAGGATTACACTGGTTTGAGACACGGTGTGTTGGTCATTATCCAATGAAGGCAAACCCTTCAGAACTTGAGGAAGGGGTTGTGAAGACAATTCTCCACCCTAGACCTTTGCCCTGTCTCAGACAGCAGGAATCCTCACAAACAACCTGAAGAGTAGAGACCACAGAGGAGAGACACAGTTACTAGAGAAAGCAACAGAAAGGTTTCTGGTTTGGGTGAGCCAATACATTTCCCCTTCCCAAGTGTGGTCCTTTTGTTTTCCCTAGTCCCCGAGATGACAGCGTTTCACAGCTTCCCTAAAGTTAAACAGCCTAGAATAGAACACTTAGGTTTAAGTAGGCGGCCCAATGCTGCTTCTTTTATGAAGAAGCAGAAGAAATGAACAGAGATTTCATAGACAGACCATGTGATATTCCCACCATACGTGTGAAGTTCCAGTTCACTGCTGCTGTACATTAGCTATGAATACACTGATACACTCTGGCCTGCGTCACAGGAATGTCCGTCATTACAGAGTAGCCCAAAAGTAACAAGACAGAGGTATGATGGTGACAGTGCGAACATTTCACATAAGCTCCGAATGAGAGGAACAGGGGGCTGAGAGTGAGGAGCTCTGGGATCCTCTGGTATTTACTGAGTCTCACATTAGCTTGCTTTTTTCCATTGTTGAAGAACAGGGAGAAATAAGGATTTGCTTTTCTCTAGTTCATGCTCTCTCTCTCTCTCTCTCTCTCTCTCTCTCTCTCTCTCTCTCTCTCTGTGTGTGTGTGTGTGTGCATGTGTGCACATGTGCATGTGTAGCTATGTCTGTGTATGTGTCCCTGTGTGTACATGTGATCCTTTGAGATGGGTGCTAGTTCTTCCATTGTATAAATTAAGAAATGGAGGCTCACTCACACAGCTGTCCTGTGGTAGAAGATATGCATGTAACACACTGTCTTGTTGGAGGATGAGCTAGACTGCTTCCGGGTGACGAATCCTCTTCAGTGTAGCCATATGTAAGACAGAACCTTGATGGCTGGTACCATGGCTGGACATTAGCTATGTAGCCTCTTTCCTTCAGTCTTCAGAACTTCCTAGCACTATTATGGTTTAGGGGAAAGGTGGTTTGTACTTGAGAAAGGGCAGGTGACTGGAACTTGCAACTATAGCCGCATAGGAGGAGAGGTAACATACCACAGAGGGGCGAAGGGCCTGTCAAATTTTGTGGGGCCTGGAGCTTGTGCAATAGGAGGTAAACAGAGGGAAGTAATAGTAGATTATAGAATCAAGGTGCACAGTATAAACGTATGAAATTTTCAATGAATTAGTAAAAATAATCTTCAAACTTCTTTATTTTGCGGTCATGTTAAGGATCCTAGCCTTGGACACAGAAGTGGAAGAACTTGGAGACACAAGCTTCTTTAGCTGCTCAGCGTCCATGTCTGCCTTCAAAGATAGGCCTCTCCCATTCCCCTTTCTCCTACCCCTTCTCTCTGTCTCTTACTGCTTCTCTCCTTCCTTTCTTCCCTTATACTGTCTCATTAGAAGAACACAGAGATAAAGAACCCAGAGATAAACCTGCTATTTTATACTATTTACTGAGTCATAAACTTTAACTCAGCACACATTTCATTTCTAAGTTTTTCTGATTTCTTTGCAGCAGAATCTAGTCAACTAAATCCCCAAAGCTTGTTTCTCTTCAGCTGATAAGCATGATGGAAGGCACAGAGCCAGATGCTAAGGGGAGGAGAGGCACCATGGCCATGACCACACCATCTTTCTTGCCAGAAGGTGACAGTCCTCAGTTATCAAGAACATAAGACATTCCTGGCACGTCTACACACCCAAAAGCGCAGAGATGCCTAGGGAGCTCATGTCATTCATTCAGGTGACTCAATTCATGCGTCAAAGACTATCTTCTGCCCTGGAGAAAGTTGCGAAAGGACATGAACAACAAGCTGGCATTTTCATCCATCACAATCTCATGGGCAGTAAAGCAGGACTCGTGGGCTCTCCCTCAAAATTCCCAGAGTTACTTTGGACAGCTCACTCAGTCGTTCAAAGCTGAATTCCCGTTGATATGAATCGTGGTTTAAGATGGCCGAAGATGCTTCTGCCAGATTCTTCTGTGCTTTTCTCATTTTCCAAAAATAATTGCTCTACTTGCCAAAGAGTAGGATCTGCCCAGATCCTGTGAAATGAACCTCAGTTAAAAACTGTGATTCTACAGCAATGAAGACGGACAGGAACACACCAAAAGCACTATATATTTCTTTTCACCTTCATTTCCTTCAAACTGATCCAAGATGAGCACATGAATGTGAAGCCTGAAAGTCTATCATATTAGACCAATAAAAGAAAACTAGCAAGGTGCTTTGAACAAGTCACTGTCCCTATTCGCAGTACACACTCTGGGTAGAAAGTCAGGCCCTACATGTACATGGCTTCCTGGTCTGTAACCCTCGGTCTCCTGGGTAAGTATTCTCCCCAAAGTAGTGTGCTCACTGTCCAGATAAGTGGCCTGTGTGAGCTTTCTGATGACTGCACATCCTCATGGGATGTGCTAGTCTCCCAAATGACTCCTCCACATGTGTGGATACACCTACATAGGCAGTTTCCTGCAACCCACTGCTCAGGAAGGGCTGACAAAGCAAGCCACAGGAGCTTGGCATCTGCACAAGGCAGCTGCCTTTTATGACTGACTGAGCTCTCTCCTGAGGATAAAGAGTTGGATGCTGGGTTAAGCCAATTCATTTTTCTCCCTGTAAGTCAGTGGAAACTTCTTTCCACGGATTCATTTCCAAATGAAGGAATGTTATCACCAGATGTCACCCCTTCAGGATAAACATATTCTTCATAATAGGGAAAAGTGAACTTCATGGAGCCGATCTTGGTTCTGTAGAATAGGTTTTATTTTTTATGTCTAACATGAGTTGTGCTGTGGGTTTTTGGTAGATATACTTCCTGACTCACACATGGTTTTGCCATCATTTTTAATAGAACTGATATTTTATAAAGCAATCTGCTTCATGTCCATTGGCACTTCTGCACCTCCAAGGCCTGGACAACTCCCAGAGCTACCACAGCCTTCAAGACAAGATGGGGGAGACAAAGGACCGATCTTAACCCCATCCTTGTTCTCACCCACAGGATGGCCAAGTACAGCACCACCTTGGGGAAGATGTACAGATAATTGCACTCATTTCTCTCACTCCCTAAACCAAGAAAAGAAGACAACACTAGCTTCCAGCTCAGAGTTTCTATTAAAGTTTAAACTGAGGGGGCTGGAGAGATGGCTCAGTGTTTAAGAGCACTGACTGCTCTTCCAGAGGTCCTGAGTTCAATTCCCAGCAACTACATGGTGGCTGACAACCATTTATAATGGAATTCAATGACTTCTTTGGTGTGTCTGAAGACAGCTATAGCGTACTTATATACATAAAATAAATAAATTAATTAAAAAATCAAAATTGAGAAAAACACAGAATTTAAAAGTTCCTTGGTTTTATTATTGTTGTTACTGTTTATAGGCCACAGATATACTTAGAAATGACTATTTCTAAATAAGAACTTTTACATCACAAAAGTCCAGGAGAAGTTCAACAGATGTACAACACAGGAAGGAGAAAATGTCCCCTTTGGTTCCCATAAACAAGGACTCAAACTTGCAAAAGAGAAACTGACCTAAGATTTGAACTTGCTTGTGGTCTTCTATGTGAATAATGGTGTTTTACCATCAAGCCAGGATACTGCTCAGGCTAATAACTCAGAATGCAGTGGAATTAAGAAGACCAACACAACTCCAGTAGGAAACAATCTTCATTTTTGAAAGGCATACAGACCAATACAAAGACTTTAGAATTTCAAACATAGGAAAAAGAATTAAACAAAAGACAGTGCAAAAAAAATCAGAGAACGCTCATCCTGGGAAAAGCATATTGAAATGCCTAATGCCAGCTTTCGAAAAAGTATTTATAGATATCACTGAACCATTTAGCTCATCTGTATTTTAGCTACTGGTCGAGGACCAAGAGACAGAAAAACTGGCTAAATGAATGTTAGAATCTCTTTTTAGTTTAGACTCTCCTTTGTTTTTAGGGTCTGTAGGTCAAACTCATAGTCTCAAGTATTTTACTACTGACACCTCAGCTCCAAGGCTGCAGTCTTTTATTTAAAATAGAAAGGTACAGTTGGAACACTCTGTGGGTTATGACAGGACACACAGAATTTACCAATCAAGTGAACTCTTTAGAGATGAATTCCCAGACATTGGAACTTAATACTTTTATCTGGTTATTCTTTTGAAATCACAGACACTAGGAGTTCTCCAAATCCATAATCTCAAACCCTATCTCCAAACAAACTAGATTTTAGCAATGACATCAAAACCACACTTATCATCTGCAAAGTGCTAGAGATACTTTGCTGGTGTCTCCTCTTGGCGTGGCTGACGCAACAAGAGCACAGTTGTAATTAGACCAGCACAGTAATGACGTCTGTTGTCACCATGCTTGGCAACATTTGATATTGCAAGCTTGTCTTAACCCTTGAAAAAAGGTGTACAAACTCGATTCCTTCTATGTTTGAGCTTTGTATGATGACAAAAACAGTTTTCCTCCCACACTCACTTGAACAATAACAGGGATGGTGGTAGGAAATGTAAAACATATCATGTGTGTGGGTGGACACAACTTAAGATCATTAGGCGCTCAGCTTAGATTTGATTTGCAGCATGAATGAACATGAAGTTGGAGCCTGAGTGTGGCCTCCTTCAACTGCAGGGCTCTGCATGAGACTGGGGTCACAGTGACACAAATCCCAGGGCCATATCAAGTTCATAGGGAACCTCCTGAGTGCTGTCCTAAGCACTATAGACCTCAGCACTGATTGAATTGCCAGCCCAGTTGAAAAAGAAAGAGGTCTGGGAAATGAAGTTCCATCCCCCACTATTGAGCAGGGTTGCATGAGACACCTGGTAACGTGCTCTGAAAATGATTAAAGACTGCCCACTTAGGAGTCAGGACATCATTTTAGTTGGTTGGAACAAGATGCTTGCTTTTTAATGATTTATTTTTATTTTATGTACCTGGGTGTTTTGCCTGCATATATGTCTGTATGAGGGTATCATATCCCCTGGACCTGGAGTTACAGGCAGGTATGAGCTGCTATGTGGATGCAGGGAATTGAAACCATGTCTTCTGGGAGAGCAGCCATGTTCTTAACCACTGAGCCATCTCTCCAGCCTCCAGAACTTCCTTCAGGAAGTAGCGTGGAGTAGGGATTAGTCATGGTGCTTAAGGATTTCAGGGAAGTAAGGACTTAATAGAGTGTCTTCTTCAAAGTCTAACAGATACACGCTCAGATGACACAAGCATACACACAGACACATGCACACACACACGCACACACATACACACCATGTACATATACACATATATTCATGCACACATGTGCGCATACACACATACATACACACATGCACACTCTCGTACGTGCATGCATGCGCGCACACACACACACACACACACACACACACACACACAGACACACCACAGCTTGGCAAAGCAATGCATATCTTACCAACATCTCCACTTTATGAACAGTTCTCAGAGGCTAAGGCTCTGGTCTACAACAAACGCCCTCTGCAGAGTAAGCACCTTCATAGCTCTGGCTTGCCCCCACTCTGGGCAAATAATGGAATTTTTGATCACTTTTCCTTGGCTCTGTTCTGTAGCAGGTGACAAGAAAGAGGTACACATACCAAAGGAGGCTGGAGGGGACACAGATAACCATCTGCCTCCTCTAGCTATTCCTTTCCCTCACCTTTTGTGGCTGCTACCAGTTCCTCAGCCTACACACCTCTCTCTCTGTATCAGGAACTACTATCATCAGGACCTTTCAAGATAGTCACTGTTATGTTTCCCATTACCCAGATCTTAATAGCCTGTTACAGTACAAGTGTCTGTTTGTCTGTTTATCTTCCTGACTTTGCTGATGGTTTTAGAGCAGAAGCTTTGCCTTGAGAGACTGAAGGTCTTCTCTATAATGTGCTGTTGTAGAAAGAGAAATGGTGTTTAAATTAGAGATCAGGGCTAAAGTATGACCAACTTAGGATATGGGTACACATACCACTTTAGGAGCAGAATTTAGCTGTTGCTGAGGTCAGATGAAATCATATTCAAAAAGTAAACAGTGTCTCACACAGGGAAAAAGCATATATACTTTAAAAACTCACATTTTTAAAAAAAAGCTTATGAACCCAAGTCTGTTCTGTGTTTTATAAACTTCCAAACTAGAGTCTTTAAAAATTGAAAATGCATTAAGTTTTCAAATTTAAAAAACAAACAAACAAAAATCCCAAAACAGAAATTCTTTCTCTTGCACGTGTGAGTATTTCACAATTCACTGCTCTCATTCTGCAAGCCAGGATGATTGTTTTCTGCAAAAATTAAATAAATAAAGAAATTAAAAATGGGTTTTTTTGATTTTTGTTTGTTGTCTTTTTTTTCTTTTGTTTTTTGTTTTTTAAAGACATACTTAGGGTCTGGATCAGCAGTTAAGAGTGTTCATGGCTCCTGCAGAGGGCTCAAGTTCCAGTCTTGTAGCCATGTCCAATGGCTCACAATCTGTAAATCCAGCTCAAGATGATCCAGTGTCCTCTTCTGGCCTCTCTATCAACACATATACTGTCCACTCACAGACACATACAAAGAATTAAAAATAAAATAAGTCCTTATAAAACTACATTTAAAAAGTTTTATTGTTTTCAGAGGCTCTTTCCATGTGTGAGGCTTGCCATAGCTTGCATCCTGGGTCCCTGGTCAAGTTCTGGCCTTCAACTCAGGTTTATTGTGGAGGACTTTAAGAAACTAGATGATCTTTCAAGTTCCAGGGTTGATGTTTTTAGTAATCTGTATGTTTTCTGTCATCTAAAGTGCTTTTCTGTTATTTTACCATTGATTTAGCACTTAGATCTGAATCTTAAGAAAACAGAAACTTCTAGAAAAGCTGGACATTAAATACCAAAGAAAGCCTGCTTCTGTGGGCTGAAGGGACAGTTGCCTAGAAGTATTTCTTGGTTTTGTGACCTGAGTTGGTGGCAGACTCCTAAGTTGGCTTACACCTCAGTGTGCTGGCAGTTTTGTGTCTTAAAAGTATCCAAAAAAATTTTTAACGACAGAGTAAAGGTGTGAGCATAAGAGCTGAGAATGTCTGAAAAGGCCCTGAGACAACTCATAGTCAGCATGAGTAGAGATGCAGCCGGGCTCACAGAGAAAGTCTAACGAGGCAATGCTCTGAGCCGAGGTAGGAAAGAGGAAGCCTGGAAGCCCAGAGATATCAGAAAGCACCATGAAGCCACCTTGCTGTTAAGGAACACTGGGTCCAATACACTGGAGAAAGGGGAGGTGTGCGCTTAACTTTTATAGATCATGGTTTAAACACAACACATAAGAGGATGCTTGTGAGACAGTAGAGTCTGTGTGAGCCGGACTAGTTGAAGATGATGCAGTTAAAGTGTGGTAATGTTTAAAGTGTAAGAACTGTGATTACAGGAGGAAAAAAATTACTGTAGAGAGATGCATGGCATGTAGGATAAAATGGCATAATTTCTTCCGTCTGGTTAGCTTTGAAGAACTTCAGACATGCAAGCACACATGGCAGAAAGAAAAAATATGGCGATTTCAAGTCTAGATGCATATGACAGCATCTGTGAATAATTGAAAATTATAGCAAAATTTATTAAAAGTTTTTGTTTGAAATATCAGTCCCTTCCCTTTTAGGTGTGACCTGCACATCCTGCTTAACTGTGCACAGGAGGTTTGTACAAACAGGGCCACTTAAAGTGGTTGGTGTACTAGCTAAAAATTCCAGAACAATCTAAGTCCCTGTTACAGACAGCTGTGTGGAAGTTGGGGCAGCCACCAGATAAAGGAAGCTGATTTATATATACTGCAATTGGGAAAAGTCTCAGCTAAAGTGAAATTGTTTGAAAAATAAGTGTCTAACAATGTACATCATATGAACTCAAATCTGTATGAAATATATTTAAACCGATTCTATTTTTAATTAAATATATTTCTATGTAACGTCCACAGAACAAAAACCTGGTATCTCCCCAGCCCTGACAGTGAGTCAGGGTAGGGTCTGAGAAATTATCCCTGGTTTTCTACAGTGTATCTTTTTGAGGGGGGAGCAATTGTTGAACTTTAACAAAGAGAGGATATTTTTGTATCCTGTAATTAAAATCCAGCCAAATAAATAAATAAATAGAGACAGAAATTCTGGCAGAGTGGGGGAACAAAAACAGAGGCAAGTCTGTCAACTTCCAGAGAGGGATGGCTTCAGAGCCAGAGAGAGAGAGAGAGTGAGAGAGAGAGCGAGAGAGTGAGAGCAAGAGAGAGAGAGAGCAAGAGAGAGAGAATAAGAGAGCGAGAGAGAGTGAGAGAGAGAGCAAGAGAGAGAGTAAGAGAGCGAGAGCATGAGAAGAGCAAGAGAGAGCGCGAGAGAGTGAGAGGGAGCGAGAGAGAGCGAGAGAGAGTGAGAGAGAGAGCGTGAGAGAGAGAGCAAGAGAGAGAGTGAGCACGAGAGAGAGAAAGAGAGCGAGAGAGCATGAGAGCGAGAGAGCATGAGAGAGAGAGAGAGAGAGAGAGAGAGAGAGAGAGAGAGAGAGAACATCTTAGTTTCATCATAAAGGCCTTTCATTAAAAAGACAAATGGCAGCAATGGGCTGATAACTTGAGTAAACTCCATTAGCAGAACGGAGGAGGCTGCCCCCAGTAATCACAGGCAAAGTCAAGATGACTGCAAAGGTCGCATGGTCACTGGAACACCCCTGTAATTTGTATTGTAATGAACTATTACCTCAGCACAATCATGTGCCAGGCATTTGATTTACAAGCGCAGATGCCTGGCGGTTGACTTTTAAAGTACTCTGGAATTACCCCCATGTAATCTGAACAACTACAAGTGTAGCCAGGGCTTCATGATCTATAAGGTAGCTGTGCATGCAGGCGTTGGACCTACACACCGGTGGATCTCTATTGATTATGCTCTGTGCAACTGTGTTCTAAAGCTTCCAGTGGCATCCTCCTAAAACCTGCCACCCATCTTGTCTTTAATGGACTGCAGACTCTTCCTGGGGTCTTCTGGACAAAGGGGCCCTCCTCAAGTCTACCCCACCTTCGATCAGCCATAGCTACAGTAGAACACGGACTGGAAAATAAAATGATTTCCTTTGCTTCTATTTCCCTGGTAGCTCTTCCATCTGTTTCCACTAAGGAAAGAAGCACAAAAGAAGGGAGGATACGACTTTCTGAGCTGCGGATGCTTCCCTGGGCTGTGACTCAGGTCTGCCCAGGGCAAGAATGTGCCAGGGAGGCTGGCCTTAACTGGGTGCGTGCTTGTTCGTCCGGATAAACCAAGTTGGGAGGGTTCCAACCTGTCACACCACCACAAATGGCATGTTAGAAAGAACAAGCTCTCTTTTCCATCGAGGTTGGAGCTTATATTTGCTTCTAGGAATCACGAATCCTTGGTGCCAATAAAACACTTTACCACACGTTTTAAATGTTTTGCATGCAGGCCAAGCTTTGGTGAGAGAAGGCTCTTGCTTTTTCTTCTGCACAGTATCTATGGCCAGAATGCACTTTCCTGAGAACCATCTCTAACCATGTAAACCCAGTAGGTAGGTACCTGTATGACCAGGGATGTGCTGGTGCTAAGTGAGCACCTTTACTGATGTTGGCCAATTTAATGAGCTATGATAAGTTAAGAGGCTGAGCACTAGTGGATATTAGCTCAGAAGCTCAGATACAGATGGGGGCAGGGATGGTTCCCATCTGCGCAGGCGCAGTGATGACGGGTTGGGGGTGGGGTGGGATAGGTTGTGTTCCCAGGTCTCAGTTGCACAGTGAAATAGTAAAAAGGCTAAGTAAACTCTGGCCATCAGATAATGGGCCATTATAATTCTGGATGACTTCCTGAATAGTCTAAAACATGGCTTTCTCATTTCCTGCCTACAAGACAAAGATATATTCTGACAGCGCTGTGAGCAAAGAGACACTGAAGGCTGGAGCTGGTCTGAGGGAGCGAGCAGGCAGCAGCCAGTCCCTAGCTTGTGCAGTCAGCGTCTAGCTGGACCTACCTGCCGGGCAGCAGCCCAGGCACAGACAGCAGGGCAAGGAAATCCAGGCACAGAGGTGCAAGGGAGAAAAGGGAAGGGCGAGCCACTATGCGGCCGCTCCCATTAAAACAGAAAACTCTGCTATGGTTGGTTTTAGTCCAAGCTCCTGCCAGGAAGGAGCTGGCTCACAAAAAAAAAAAAAAAGCCACAGCTTCATTTTTTCCCATACTCAAGGCTTTCAAGGGCTCTATTCCTCTAAGCTAGCAAAATCATCCCCCTACCTCACCCCTCACCACACCCCGCCTTCTTCCTCCCTTTCCTTCCATGTCTCCCTCCTTCTCTTTCTCTCCCTGACCGGCTCTTTTAGGTTACCACAGACGTAAGAGTGTGTAGCCATAACCTTGTTAAGTCTCCGAGTGTCTGCGTCTGGCTGTGAGAATGCTCTGGTCTGAGATTCCTGACCACAAGGTCTGTGAAATGACTCTGAGCTAACTGCTTAGCAATAAAATGATCAGTGTGGGAACCAGGAGGCAATGAAAAACTCAGATAATTCATTTTTAAAAGTCTCAATTTCGGGGCCTGGTATACCTTAAGTACTTGACACATAGCTACTGGAATGCGAGTATTAACTTTTTAGACTATTTCTGAGCCATTATGGAAAAAAATATTATCAGCTATGGGAGGGGATACTCCCATTTACAGAGTACAGCAAAGTGTATCAAATATACAGGAGTCATGGTGGGGCCCTTTGAAGACTTGGCATTTGTGGCGGGGCCAGTGCCTGTGTAGGTCTAAAGCCCGGGAGCCTTTCCTTTGTGCATGCTGAATCTCTGAAAAGATAGATGGATGCTTGCAAAGGCATGCAGAAGAACTGCATGAGGTTTTGGAAAAATCAAAGAAGCCTTCATGAATGCAGGATATTTGGCCACCTAGAAGAGCAAATGGCTGACTGTAACCTCTGAGACATTAAGTCTTATACTGCTAATGCTTAAGCCGTTAGCTACAATCTGATATACGCCTTCCCATTTTTCCACAGGAAACGTTTGTGGAGATGCTTACAGTTCAGCAGGATGATGGTCACTGGAGGAGCTCTCCACTTGTGAAGGTTGTGACGCTCTGCCTTCTGCCTACTGACTACCCGAGGCAGAAGGAGACGTGAGACTCATCCTGGATTTGGTCTGTCTTTCAGGGGATCATCTTCTTGGTTAAGTTTTTGTTTACTTAGTCATCATTTTGTGTCTGACTGCTGAAGACATGTGGCTAAGCTCCTTTGGGGTTTAGAGAAATGATTCATTTGGAGACCCTCAATGGAGGGCAACGGGTGTCAGAGCCTGATGGGTTTCTGAAGCCTGCATACCATTTCTTTCCTTGGAAGACCAAAGTCCAATACATCAAATTCCCACCTCAGAGCAGCCTTTCAGACATCTGATGACAGCTCTTACAACATCCTCAATGGTTTAGAATGTAAACATCTGTCAAGGCCCCAGTGCTAAAGCCTTTCTGCTGTATCTTCTTGTGCAATTGTGAAGCAGAGCCTTGTGGAGGGAGGCTCACTAGTGGTGACCCCTTTGCTGTTCTCCCTTTTGCTTTATGGCCACCATGTACATGGCTACTGCTCTTTGTACTTTTTCACCACAGGCTCCAAAGCAACCGAGTGACTGAGCTTGGATAGAAACTTAGGAAATTGTGAACCATGACTTCCTTTGCTTTCGGATGCTGGTTTTTATAGGTATGAATCCCCCGTGGCATAAGGCTGACCGGTGAGCTTCCTTAATTTTCTCACAGGTAAACATTCCAGTTCATGGTTACACTGTGGTTTCTTCCTAGTGACTTCATTGTCCTCTGACCATTCTGACTTTAGACATCCCTAGCATAGCCTCAGAGTTTAACACTACTAAGACACAGAATCTGGTCCAGTTCACATTTCTGGCTTATCTCAATGTGACTTGGCACAAATTTGTAGATAACACTCCCAGGGTTAGTCAGTATAGAGAAGTTAAAGTTTTGAAATTGTAACTAAGGTTCCACGTGAGTTAGTTTTGAATTAATGGTAAGTTTAATCTGGTTGGGGTTTACTTGATCAGGTGGGAAGAAAAGGCTGACCAAGGCTTCCTAGAAGGAGATACTTCCCATCAGAAAGAAGCTTTTAAAAGCAAGATCTCATTCCTACGACCCCAAGAAACAAGATTTAGCCGACAGCCAGAATGATCTAAGAGAAGAATCAAAAGTTCCAGATGACCCCAGCCTTGTAAGACCCCAAGAACACTGAGAACAGAGGCACCTCTTTGATTATACTTCAGTTAAATGTTGTTGCCTTTGTAACAGTGACCTTTTGTGTACTTCTCTCACTACACATTTACCAATAAACTGTATCTCCGATGGTTCCAGATTGCTGACAGGGCATTTGCAGCAATCTCTCTGGACTGTGGGAGGCCATGGTGGAGTGAGTCAGAAAGACTATCCAGAGGAAACTGTTCCTGGAGGTCAAGGCTGCCTTGTTAAGAAAGATAGTCCAGTGTTTTTATGCCTTTTAGAAATCAGTTCTGGCTGCCTTAACGATGTGGGTGATATCTGCAGGGCTAATACCACCAAGATCAGCCTTTAAGGAGTGCGTAAACTTTTATGTGTTGTGACGTGAATTATTTTAACAATGTGTGCACACATCTTAACTCTGGTACATGTTATTTGGAAAGAGGGTCTTTGAAGATACAGTCAAGTTGCAGTGAGGCCACACTTGATAAGGGTAGGCTCAATTGCTGGTGTTCTTACATGACAAGAGGAAATTGCATATGCACGGATGTTCAGAGAGGAGAACACCATGTAAAGACACAGAAACAGACACATAAGAAAATGCCCTGTAAGACAAAGAAATTCAGAGGCTGGGTGCGGGGCAAGGAGAACAAGTGTTGCTGGCAGCACCAAATGCTGGAAAAGCACGTACCCCCCTTTTAGGTTTTAGAGAAAACATAGCTTCAATGGCACATTCATTTTAGATTTCTGGAATCTAAAACCTTGAGAGAATACATTTCTATTGTTTGAGACCAGAAAGTCTGTGGTACTTGGTTGCAGCAGCTGCAGAGAATGGTATATTATAATTGCTCAGAATTCTGCATGCACACCAGACATTTAAACAGTGTCTCAGGCAGGAACTGATGTGAGCTCCCGAGCACAGGAGTGTGTGGTCTGTTGCATATGCAAACCAAAAGACTGACAACCTAGACAGTGATCATTCAAAGATACAGGAGAAAGCAAGTCTTTGTCTGTGTTGTTAGGTTGCTAAGACATTGCACTGTCTTGCTGCAGCTAACCAAGTCTTAGAGTTTAGCTTAGAAGTAGACCGTTCTTGGCAAACAGTAGACAGGAGACAAGGAAACAAAAAGAAAACAAAGATGCTTATAAAGAAATGTGAAGTGGTGTAAAGTACAAACAGAAACAAGGAAAACAGGGAACACTGACGATTTTCTACAGAAGTTCAAAGTTCACTAACCACCTTCCTTCTCATTGAGGCATGAAGAAAGATCTAAGTTTCTTCACACATGTTATATTGTCATTTTTCTACTATTGGCATTTCTGTTATGTAACTTTGAATATTCTGTTTAATCTTGAATCCACCAATAGCTTCAGTTTCATACGTTGGATGTAAAAATGACCACACTGAAATGGAATTTCAAACTGAGTCTTGACCCAGTATTGTATAGTGACATTGTTACTGTGAATTGTGATGAGTATAATTTAAAGAAAGAAAAAGAAGTAGAATAAAATAAAAAGACAGACAATGGAAAAGATCAGAGTAACTCCATGAAGATAATATGCACTGAAACTATGTGGAGCCACGAGTATATGTCAAAATAGTAAAAAAGCATTTGCCAGGAAATACTATGCAAGCTGCCCAGGGAGAAAAGCTATCAATAGTCACGCCCAGCTATAAAGACTGAGAACCACAACAAGGGCTAGAGTGGTAAGATACTCTCAGTAGTGCAATAATAGCCACTTGTATCTTAGGAGTAATCAGCACTTGGAGTCGTCCAACTGAACCTAAACTACACTGAGTTTACAGGAATTCACAGTAGTCTGTGGATATGGCAATATTGAGCCCTAGGGGAGAACCAGTTACTATCACGTGACTGAAGTCTCCAATTGACTTTCAAATATTCATCTTATGTCCATAGGTAGATGTACTTCTCAGCCGTTACCACAGAGGCTTCTTCCTAAGATAGTCAGAGGCTATTAGAATGATTTACAGCTGGTCCAAATGAAGAATAAAAGGCACTGTAAGAGTCAGGGAAGTTCCTGGAGGTGGAGGCAGAAAGATTTTTAAGATCCCGATTACCAATGTGTTTTCCTTAGGCAGTATAGGAATGCTTCACCCATGAACATTCACCAATATGCTTGCAATCAGCATGCCAACATGGAAGAGAAAATGTCACAATGCTCTCCGCTTAAATGAAGAGCTAAAGACTTCTTAGGAAGAGGAAATCAGTTGTTTGTTCTTTTAGGGACCAGAGCATTCCTAAGTGGTTAGCCTTAAACATAGGCAAATATGGGCAACTTTAATCGAACTTAGTAGGCTGTGTATGTGTGTCTGTGTGTCTGCATGTGTGTCTGTGTGTGTGCATACATATATATTTAATTATAGAAGAAGAGGTAATGAATTTGAAAGAGGATAGTGGGGGGTCATAGGAAGAGACGGAGGGGAAGGGAAAAGTAATAATGATAGAAATGCAGAAAACTCGTGCATGTAATTCTCAAAGGATTTTTGTAATAAAAACATTTCCTAACTTAGACAGGTTGAACTTATTTTGTAAGTAACTAAGCTAACGTTATAGAATGGTTCCCATGTTAGCTATTTCTGAACTATTGACTGGCTCAGAATACTTTATAGAATGAACTGGAACACACCAAGGCATGCTCTTAAGTGAGGGGCAAGAAAGGTCTAAAAATTAAAAAACAAAACAAAAATCACTTTTTCAGAATCGCCTCATAACCTGCCTTCCTTCCATCGGGGTTGAGAACTATGTGGAGGTGACCATTTCTAGCCCAAGTTAAGTGGGTGTATCCGAGATGAACTTTTTGCCCGGAGAAGTAGATGTGAGTCTTGCTTTCCCAGTGTCAACAGAGAGCCCTTCAGGAGACACGCCCACCTCTATATAATTAAAGGTAGTTGGGGATAGGTCACCTCCCAGGTCTTGAGCTCTTGTTCTTCTACATTGTACTTTGGACCTGGCCTGTCCCAGAAGTGGGCAAAGTCCTCTGAGAAAAGGAAAACTAGATCTAGTCTAGACAAGATTCCTTCATGCCAAAGGCATGAATGGGCCAACCAAAGATGCTCATCACCGTGCTCAGTAGACCTTTCTCCTCCCACTGCTGTGGTGAATGAAGAAATAAACAGCACAGAATCCGTCATCTAAGGGGTGGGTCTTGTGTGCAGATGGCATCAATGGGTAACTTCTCTTGCTGCAATAGTCCACAATCAATAACATTCTGTTAATCATTTCTATTCCCTGGGCACACACAGTTCTGCCAAGAATACATTTCAAATGATTTCTGTTCGAAGCAAATTTTTTGTTTTGTGTGAAGATCTTGCAGAAGTGTGGCAGTCAGGTGTACGTCTTTAACATCTGGGATCCACAAATGTGTGTTTGTCTTTACATCTTGCGGAACACATGTGAGTGTGCAGTGCTTACGAGAAGTGCCTCCTCGTGTAAGGGCAGGGAACTCAACCTTCCTGACAAATGACCGATATCACTGGGTTGTGTCCTAGCTCAACAGAGAAGACTGTTCCATATTTCTCATTGTTATATAGATTCTATGGTAGATGCTATTTATTTTAACTAATTTTATTTTCAGTTGACAAATGAAATTGTTATATTTATGGTATATAATGTGATATATTGAAATTTTCATCACTGTGGAATGGCTAACTTAAGATAATTAACATATATGTTACTTCATATAATTTCACTTTTATTTTGGAATAGTAAAAAGATATTTATTTACTCCATTAGCAGTTCTAGAGTTTGCAACACACTGTTATTAGCTGTAGTCACTATGATTTGCCATAGACCTGGAAGGTATGTCCTCCAGCAAACTGAAATCTGGTTGCTTTTCCACGGCATCTCTTCAGCCCCTGGGGACTATGCTTCTCTGCCTCTATGGGTTCTGCCCTCCTTTTCAGATTCTACATGTAAGTGAAGTCACACAAAATGGCCATTGTGCATCCAGCCATGTGACATAATGTCCTCTAGCTCTGCTTGTGTGGTGATTCGACAGGTAGGATTCCATTTTTTAATGTACTAAAAACAAGCAGAGATGGGTACTTATTACACAATGCAGCCTTACAGTGTCTTACATTAAAATATGAGTCTTTTTAAATCAAGTGGACATCACAGCAAAAGTGCGCACCATGATGTAACTGCTTAAAATTTTAAAAAGGAAAGAACTTCATACTTAAATCTAAAACACAAAACAAAAACCTTCTAGAAGATACTATGAGAAAACATGAGAGCAAAACGCGTAATCCATGAAAGGCAAACACTTCCGAGATAAGATTCTTTTCTTTTATCTAGCAAATGATGTGTCAAGAGATTGAAAGTGAGCTAGATACTACTAGTAGAGAGCGAGTCACATAGACTCTATAAAAGAACCCTGAATGTACAAATGTCTGTCTTGGCTGCATGCCTATTTCAGCTTTGTTGGAGTTCTTAGATGCACACAGCGTTTCTTTCTCACCAGCTGTTGGCTTCACTTCCTTTGCCTACTCAGGTTTTGAGGTTCTATGAAAATAATAGCCAGTAAAAAGCAAGCAAGTTAAGCATACTTCTTGCACACAAACTCAGAAGGCCACCAAAATTCTCCACAATCAGCAAATGAGAGTGCATAGTGTGGTTTGAAAGACTCCATCAAAATTTAATGCTCACTTGGAAACATTAAATGGTGGCACCAGGGGAGGATATTTAAGAGCTGATTCAATCACAAGGACCTGCTTTCAGGAGTGAATTAATCTGTTAGTGAACTAATGGGTGATTTGGCTAACTTAAGAGTAGTCCTGTCCCAAAAGCTGTCTTGCCTATCCCTTGGATACATCTCTTTCCATGTGACTGTCTGCACGGCCTTGAGGCTTGGCTGAGTCCTGCCCGTCACAAAGGTGCTCCCCAGAGGCAGCTTCCTGTCCTTCACTCTTCCAGGCCTCCCAACCCTGTGCTAAACAAAATCCTATATTTTATATATCATCCAGTCTGCGGTATTCAGTCATAGCAATGACAACAACCTGAGACAAGACGGTATTTTTATTCAAAATTATCTTGAGAAAATCAGCAGTAAATAAAAGAGTAGAAAATAAATGGAACGGAGATTTAATTTGCATGCGCCTCAACCTTCCCTGGAGTCCAGACTCTGGAAAAGAATTCATACAAAGAGCCCATCTCTGAGGGGAAGTGAAGTAATGTGCAAGTCCACCCTCTTTTTCTCAACATCTCCTCTCCCAGATTCAGGACACACAATTCTTTTCCAGTTCTCCCCACTCCAGCATCCACACTCTGGCCATTTGTCACCTCTGCAGAATCCACATGGGCACATCTGTACCGAGGCACATCTGCTCACCTACTGTCGTCTCTAATGCAGAGCTGGGACAGAGCACTACCTCTACAGCCCCTCAGACTGCTGACCTGTTCCCTCCTAGACTCTGCCCCTTCATGCTAGACTGGCATGGGCATTACTTCATTCATTCATTAGCTGTAGGGAGCATGTGGTCCCCAAACTACTTGAAACTTTTGTAGGCATGTAAAGACACATCACAGTTTATAAAACCTATTTCCCCAGTCTGTCCAGAGCAGAAGGAGGAAGAGAGAAGTGTATAAACTTTTATGTGCTAAGCTATTTTAGCTGACTTGGTATAACTGATGTATATTTCTTATCATTTAAGAAATAAAGTAGAAAAGGTTTCCCCTTTCTGGAGACAGTGTCAAGTCTAAAATCATAATGTAAAAGAAACTTTCTGGTGTGGTAAGTGCTTCAGGAAAGGTATTGTGGGCAAGTGTTACTGGAAGCCTGATGGACAGAGTTCTGTCACCTAACACTGGAGGAGCACTCATCCTCACTGCCACCACCTAGTTCTTCGTTTCTTCCTTCCTGAATGCCCGTATGCAAATGTAAACATGTAAGATCCTATCAAAAATGGGAGCAAGATAAGTGTTGCATGGTTTCCAGAGTGTCAGGCGTAAAGCCTGCTTCTGACTCACTCATTATTTTCAAATGTTCTTCACAGCCATGTACTTTGCCCCAGCAGCCCTGGTCGCCTCCTCCCCCATCTGCACCCACAGTGTCACTGGGTCACTTCAGATAGTGCTTAGCTGGAGAAACATTACAACTGTGCCAAGCTTTTCTAGCTAAACAAGACCAGGCCTGATGTGTCAGAGCCTGCTCTCCAATCCCAGCTCAGGACGCAACCTCCAGCTCTTCACAGCTGCCTTAGGGCGAAAGACAAAGCAACTCTGCAGCTCACCAGCCATGTCTCCAGAACATTTCTTCTAGAAGTGAACTCTAGAGGAAGACTTCATGTAGCCCTGGAGCAGCTCCTGGGCTTCCTGGGAATGCTGTTTTCCCTAATTCTCTAGTAGGTTCAGATCTGTTAGCCTAAATAGCTGCCCTGCTGTGAGTTCTTCTGAGTTGTTCCATGTGAAAGTAAACACTGGTGTTATTAATCACATCATAGTCTTGTAGAGAGAATTAGAGGGGAATGTGTGAACCAGGGTGTCCAGCACAGGCACACAGCCCTTGTACATCCCTGTAAGGACACAACACAGGCAGCAGTGAATACAATCAGGCTTCCTGTGGGACACCAAGGAGAGGGCAGATTTTCACTTTCATGTGTAGATGGTATGACCAAGGTAAGAACCAGTCAGTAAGAAAGCATCATAGTTCTAGCTGTGGTCTCTATATATCTTCAAGAAAACATTCCCACAGCCATAAATAACTTTTTCCTCAGAAACTTTACTTAAGACTGTCAAGGAATGCGGTGTTCGAGACCAGATTCTTGGCTCATTCACATCACCATGTAAGCAGCCTACATCTGGCAAAGAACACTAGTCATTCAAACTGTCATATTTACCAAGACTTCCTAGAGATGAAGGAAGGGCTGAGCTGAATGTGCACTATAGAACCTTAGTCATCTCACCAAAGCATCAAATGATTCTTCATGTCACACATTACTGTGTATGTCCTCAGTAAGGGCACACACATATTGGCAGTAATGTGCAGTTTTATCTAACTTTTATTTATCTGTTATTGGTTCTCTCTCTGCAGTGACTTCCATTTTCTAATTTCAAAGCACATGCTGATTCACGTCCTCAACTGTTTGCCGTTTCCCATTTCTCATTGTCTACTCTTTATGTTTAGTGACATCCTACAACAGAATGGCCAGTGACAGGGACCAGACCTATCGATGAAGGTGCAAACCATATATGAATTCCTCAGAGCTCAGACATAACATAATCTGATGTACTCAAGTGGGTCAGTACAATGTGTGTACAAGTAATTCTTTGAGAATGGAGAGCCGTATGCTCCACTAATGGCATTCAAGCAGGCAGAAGTCTTTCTCTGGAGGCTTCTGTGTGAAGCAGTCATGCTTTAATTGGGCTTTATTATAAGGAGCATTGGAAGATTCATACAGAGCTCTAATACTAATGAATTAAATCATATTTATATCATAGATCAAACATACCTACATTCCTCCTGAAGCTTAGGAATGTATTCTTTTGAACTTGACTATACTGGGCCACTTGAAAGCCCAACTTGCTGTCATGAGAATTCTTAGGAGGCAGAACACAATGGAAGCAATGAGAGCTGGCCAGCTCACTCATCTCTAACAGATGAAGGGTGTGTGTGTGTGTGTGCGTGTGTGTGTGTGTGCACACTTGCATATGAAAATAGGGATGCCCAGCAACAAAAATCCAAAAGGAAAATCTTTCTCTCAACATTAGTTGTGTAATCTGGGTCACACACTGTCCTAAAAACATTTTTAAAAAAATCTTTAAACTTTTTTTATAGTCCAGTCTTCATCCCCCTCTTGCTCTGCTCCCTGACCATGCCCCATCCCATACCTCCCCCACATTATCCTAATAACTTAAATCAAGGTGCATAACATAATGTTTATTACAATTTTGTCTGCCAAGGAAATTAGCTTTTGCTGGTAGCATGGAGCCTTCATATTAAAATCTTTATGTGTTGTGACTCATTAAAGGAGCCTGCAAGGCTTTCTTGAGTTTTAAGTATATTTGCTTGATATTTGTTACCATTTCTATTGATCTGTTCAGTTATGGTGAGGATTTTATTTCAGTCCAAAATTTCCACAAGGTAAGTTGTATGGAATGTTCATTAAGCTCCCGGATAGGACGGGTTGTAATGCTTTTAAAGCTGATAGAACAAAGCTAACCAAATTTTCAAAATAAACCACAGTAGCACCTCAAATGAGATGTTTCCATATCAAATGTGCCATTCATAACTAATTGCTAATGGACAATGGCTAGGCTGTAAAAAATGGACAAGAACAATTAATTGAGTTAAATAAGCTTGGATATTTCCAGTTGAATGGAAATGCCCAGTGAGTCTGCTTGCTTATTTTGTAAAGAACTGTTATGTAGTTATAGATTGCATTCTCACCAACTGAAAGCCAGCCCATCTCATTTAGTGCTCTTTTTAGCTCAGCAAATTCTGATTTGGAGACTTCATGCGCATGGGTTATTGTAGAATCCTATTTGCAGACCAACTGAAAGAAGAAAAAAATAAAGAGTTCCAATCCCAGAGAACATGGTGTAGCTCAGAGCTTGCCAGAGACAGCAGCTGTGATCTCCTGAGAGGCTGCCTGGGCTCCTTTCTCACCATTGTGCTGAGATCTGCCTCTTAAGCAAACATGTGACCAGGATGCAGGCTTCAGGTAGCCCAATCTCATGAAGTCTGAAGGATGTATTCTTAAGATTCAGAAGAACACAGCCAGGTATAACTTATGACATAAATAGGATTTAATCTAGGGGGTGGGAGTCAGATTAGTAAATTCATCCTAAATATATTGCTTGCTGTTGTTTCTAAGTATATTCCACAATGGCTATATTCTGAAGTTAAATATAAACTGTTTGTGCTACAAAAGAACTTGTGTCTCAGTGGTGACGTTTACAATACAGTTGTTAAAAGGGAAGCTTCCACAAAGGGAAGGTCCAGAGCAAAGTTAATGATTGCAGGTGCTAAGAGGCAGGGTCCGTTGCATAATGTAGGAGTAGGGCAAGATGTACATACAATACTGTCCGGGTTAGCAGAGACAGTGTGCTGACCTGATACTGCGATGCTAGGATGTAAACATTGGATTGTTCGTTTATTGTTTGTACTTGTGTTTTGGGGAGAGGTAGTTCGCACAGGTGGAGGTCAGAGGACAATTTGTGGGAAGCCACTCCTTCTACCATGTGTCCTGAGGCTTGAACTTGGCTCAGAAGAAAAAGATGCTTGCCACCTACTCTGGTGAACTATCTCTCCAGGCCCCTGTGGTGTTTCTAAAGAGTGTGTTTCTTTTAGCTCTTACTTCTGCACCGGTTAGTCTTTGGGGAAGAATGCAGAATGGATCATGTGATCTATTCCTCCAAGGGTGGCCCTTTTGTGCTACCAACACACCTGTGCCTTCTGTTCAGCTACCTATACCTGCTCTTTAAAGATTTGAAGCACTTGACAAAGTGTGTTTAGAGGCACTGAAAGTCTCTTGAAGTTCCCTTTTTGATTTTCCACTAATATGATGGTTATAGCCAATGGTTTCCAGAACAGAGCTCTAAAATAATATGGCTTTAATTTTGGATTAATTTCTGAATAAAATACATTTTTAAAATGACCTTCCCAAAAGAACTTTTTAGTTGTTTGACTGACATATTATACATCATTTCTTAATTTGACAAGATAATATTGACATTGTCAGTTAATCTAGTTGATTAAAAATGTCCCTTGATGTTAAGATATGTATTAGAAATATTACACATTTCCTAATAATATTATACATAGAAACTAAAAGCAGAAAGTATGTGGAGAAAAGAGGAGATATTTTTAAAATGTTAGGTGATTTTAAAAATCTGTATTAATTTTTTTCTGGAAAAACTTTCCATGCCTTCCATCTGGAGAGAAAGTGTGAGATCACCATTTACACATTTTGTTTCTGACATGAGCTAACTATGGAAGCCCATAGTGAGCCAGTGTTTGCTAAACTTTGTCACAACTTGCAGTTCTTATTCAAGACATCTAGAATGGAGCATGGATATTAACGCACCTGGTTAAGTGATCAACCAGGAAGGGAATTAAAAATCAAGTCGTAGACTGAAACTGATCCTCCTCAAGTTCTTACTGGATCCATAACGGAACTTACTGTCAAAACGTGACTCAGAGTCTGAGACGGTGTGTGGATTTGGAGCACTTTTTTTTTTTCCTCACAGGGAAGATAGCATGCACCTCAGAAGAGCCCACATGTGAAAGGAATGACAAAAAGCACACTCACACTCCGGAAGAATTAAAAACCATAAATAAGCCAGCACTTACAACTTCTGCACTCATGCCTGAGGGCTGTTGGAGCAGCCCATAAAGCATGCAGATTGTGTACAGTGCCTGTGAGGGAAGGGCAAACTTAGCTCAGAAAGAAGCATACCAAACAGGGTGCATTCAAATTCCTGTTAGCAGATTTTCAAGTTGTACAAACTGGGGGCACCTTTGACTTACTTACTGTGGAAGCATCTCCCACAAGCATGCCAACAGCACACACTCTGAGGGATACTTGATTTCATTCTCCCCCAAAATATCTTCTCATCCACCATGTTGTGCCACGTTCTATATCAAATCTCCCCCTGCCTCATCCTGGATATGGTTGCGCTGAAGGGATTCCTTCAATGTTTAGAAAAAAAAAAACTCAAAGGTGACTAAATGGTTATATAATGGTGTGGGGGTGGAGCCCATAGTGTCAGATATTTGTCATTCTTCAGGAGGGGAAATGATGACTGACAGGTCAGGTAGCCAGACGGTTGGCTCCCAGGAGAGATAAGATACAGCCAAGCCTGAAAACTCCTAGTCTAAGTGTAGTAACACATTCTGGCCTTTGGGAGTTGAACAACCCTTTCACAGGTGTCATCTATGAGCATCAGAAAACACTGAAAATTTTATTATGGTTTATAACAGTAGCAAAATTACAGTTATGAGCTAGCAATGAAAATAATTTTATGGCTGAGGGGCATCGCAACATAGTGAACTGAATTAGATGGTCACAGCATTGGAAAAGTTGAGAACTGCTGCCTTAAAGTAATAAATATTATTAGGTCTGTGGTGCCAAGAAGAAGGCAAAGGTGCATGTGGCTCAAAGTACCTTCTGTCCAATCCCTTAGCAACTAACTGGGCAAGCTGGGATGTGCACCTCATTTGTGTAACTACAGCATATGTTCTCTTATCTCTGTATAACTCCTCGAGACGCTAGAGACTCACCTTGAATAGGTCAAGTAAGGACAAAGCCGGTTTGTTCAAAGTTTCTTAAACAAAAGGTACAAATTACTTTGCTAACAGCTTCTGATCATCGACAGATGTAACACAAATTGGAAAGGAAGTTTGAATTTTAACTTTATATGCAACATTTAATTTACATTCTTGTGGGTCACGTACAAAAGGAGAGCTTTATTTAGGGCCATGGCTGTGGGGCTTGGGGTGTGATTCAGTGTTAGATAGTATGTGAAACTTAGTGTTTCGTCTTCAGCACCAAGGGAAGAAAATTTCCTGGCTGGGAACTTGGGACAATTTGCATGTGACACTGCAGCTTGTGCACAGGACACTACACTGACCACAGTGACCTCAGCAGGACAAGGTTAGGGCTGTCTGCTTTTTTTTTTTTTTTTTTTTTGCCAGTACTTAGTGATCCAGCCCAAGAGAAAAATCTGTAGTAATGCTGGCTCTTTTCTGTTTATGTTGCTAAGTTACTGAATATTTTGTCTTGCCTCATCCAGAAAACTGTGGTAATTGTCTTTAAACAGATAAGCAGCACACTGAAACATAGTTAATGTGGCCTAAATATGCTGAGATTATTTTTTGTATTTTTTTTCCTCTTTTAAATACAGTCTACAAAGAATGGTGATTCTCCATCAATTTAAAACAGACTTCAAACTTGTCTGTATTTAAGCAGAAATATGTCTGTCTGGAGTCTCTGTGAACTACAGATGCTCGTGTGTATACACATACACATACACGTGTGCTGCTCTGGACATGTGCTTAACACAGACTGTTAAGAAAGGAAGAGCTTTTGAAGTCTGAACAGAGTAATGGAGGCAGGTTATGCTGGCTGTGCCATCTGTACAGGATGGGTTTCAAGGAAGAGGGTAAACAGATTCCTAAGATGTAGTATGTCCAAGCTATCTCTCCAACTCCCTTTTAAAAGCAAAATATGGACAATCCCTAGATTGGGGCACACTAGGACTTGTGGGGCTCAATGACAGAAGTTAGCAAGGAAAACAGAGGACTTTCAGGATAGTTGTAGTACCACAGGACCCAGCGCTTTGGCTATCATTGAGAAATGATTGGGTAAAATAGTTAAGGTAACAGAAAATGTAACATACATTCAAAATGATTGCTTCTTTTCTCTTAGGCATAAGCGCCTAACAACAACAACAAAAATGTATATAGTTTAGGAAACAAGTGTATCCTGTCATGCTCTTTATGAGTTTCCACTCCAGCATACACCAATAGAACAGGAACTATGGGTCTCTTCCCCCATCTCTTACTTTTGAGCAGTGATGTCTATGCCCTGAATTCCTTTCCGCTACTTCCTAAGAAACTGAGACCTGCCTACACACTATTTGTTCAGTGTGAGTAGGTAGCAAGAGGGAGATCCCAGGCCACTCAAGGCACAAAGAAAGGGCCGACATTCAGATCCAGGCTTGTCTCCACATCTACCAATAGCAGTTTTGGCACAGACTTAAGCTACTGAACCCTATGTGGTGTGTTTAGCCATGTTGCCATTGAATAAATGTAAATTTTATGAAAGGAATAAATGGGCTCTTTCTCAGACCTGTCATCATCGGGACTCACTGCCTGTTCTCTCTGCATCTTGGATGTCTTCCTACAGAGCACTTCTTCTTTCATATGTGTGTCAATTTGCTTCTCAGATCAGCATGGGCTGCCACCAATACTGCTAACCACAGTATTAGAAGACATTCGCAAAACCCTCTAGAGTGTCTGAGCATTTTCTTCTACAAAAGGAGCTGAGGGTACTGAAGCCTGAGTCCCCTTCCATCCCAGGATCTCATGCCTTTAAAAACACACTCTTTTATACGTGTCTTCTCTCTGTCTTCACATTCCAAACTTGTGAGGGAAATTGGATCAGTACTCACTTTGGCTCTCTTTCTTCTCTAAACAGGTCAACTTTTAAAAATGAATAACTCTGCTTTATGCTGAGCCCTGATGGTCCTATGAAGCAGCAGAATAGCTCTGAATAGCTGAAAAAGAATAAGTAAGCTGATATCAGGGGGACTCAAAAGAGTACAGTGCTATTTACCAAAACCAATGTTCTGTCTAAGCAGAAATAAAGAATAGTATTGTCTGCTGTGAAGGAGGGGAAACTGGAGCTTTCAAGACTCCAGAGAGGGTGCACAGAGAAAGGCCACGGGAGTTCAGAGAATGGTGGGATAAGGCATGGGGCAGTGTTCTTTTTTGAAAACAAAAGAAACCTGTTTTTCTAGATGTCTTGGTGTTCACGAGCTTCGCAAGTGTGATGCTTGAAAAGCAGCAGAAACCACATCACTCTCTGCCACAGCTAAGGACACAAACCGCATTGCTCTCTGCCACAGCCAAGGAAACTCCAGGCGACTTCTTGTTTCATAAATACATGGCATAATTGTGAGAACATCCCTGGAAGTCGGCCGCCTGGAATTCTTGGAAGGGGAAAAGCATAAGCAATAGCTTTCAGACCCCCTGACCTCAGAGGTGACAGACAGATAACTGCTGGTGTGTCCCCAAAGGACACCGACTGGAATTCTGAAACCGTCAAAAGCCTACTCAGGTAAGCTTCCTGCACTGTAAACAGCCCATTTAAATTCCTGAAGACAATGACAGTACAGGGGATATAATGAGAGTATGTCTTTCACACAAGCAGCGAAGTTTAAAAAGAAAGAAACCACCATACTTTCACTTAAGCGATTTGCATGCTCTGAAATAAGCATCTCACTTAAAACAACACATTAAAAATAAAACTTTACCATCCATCTTCTGAACAAATCAGGAACTGAAAGTCTCAGACTGCTTTCCTAAGACTTGAGTCTCTTGATATTGCTGAGGAAATGGTAGCAAGAGGAAGATGTGACTATGCAAGGAGACCTAGCTGTCTCACAGAAGATCTCCCCATGCCAAACAGAATGTCTCTCCCTCCTTGTCCTTCCCCTCCCCTCTTAACACTGTTGTACAGAGCTAATGCTGGAGTGGAAAAGCTCTTCTCATGTGGACTGTGTCTCTGTGGAGCTTTATATTAGTTTGCTCTTTGGTGCTAATATGACGCCTGCAGTTGGCTGACTATCTCTTTTCTTTGGACATAAACAGCCTCCCTCTGCTTTGACCTTATTCTGGGTTTCATTCTGTTGTACCCACATGGGAATGTGTGGTGGGGACTAGAACTCCAGCTTTAGGCCTGCCTCCTGAAATGATGTCCTCAACACAGAGCTCTGGGGTTTCACCTCTGTGTGGTTTGGGAACACCCGTAAACATTCGAGCATGCTTGTTTTCTCTCTGCACTGTTTAAAACAGTCAGGGCTGTACATGTCATTACTTCTTGTTACTGTTAAATTCAAAGAATATACTGTACAATTGATGTCGGGGGCAGCCAGGAAAGATCTGTGGTTGCACAGATGAAGGTTGGTGCTAGGCCATCACTCTTACATGTGAATCCTCCACATCTCAGTGAAGAGAACCGGGATGTTTCTAGCTGCAAGCAAAGGTAGAACCAATTTTGTGTTCTCTTAATATCAGTGTAACACCAGGGGTTTAAATGGGCTCCCTTTAACCCACCAATCCAAACTGATAGCAAAATGAAATGACTTTATGACACTGGACACATGGAAGGTAATCTATTTTTGTGTGCTCTAAATCAGTTACTTGAGAGCACAGTCCCAATTTTAAATTTCATTGACTTGGAAACAAGACTTGTATGACTCAGTTTGCTGGCCTTCCTTGTCGAGGAAGGATTCAATACCTTGAGCTAAATACCACTGCTCATAACAAGTGGCCGAAGCACATTCCACAAAATGTATTTGTTTTCATTTAGTAAGTCTGAAAATAATAGAAGACACAGTAAGGGAACAATTTGATAAC
The DNA here is from genome assembly GCA_902729485.2 of Mus minutoides. Lineage (NCBI taxonomy): Eukaryota > Metazoa > Chordata > Mammalia > Rodentia > Muridae > Mus > Mus minutoides. The sequence continues at coordinate 525,908 of LR749786.1, read as the reverse complement.
CAGTGTGACAATGTTGTGGACACAGTAGTAATGCTTCAGTGTCAGGTCTGTGGTTACCTTAAACACAGAATTTAGACTGGGCTATGGTTATTTGCAAGCATGACCTTATTGATAAGGACAGTATTACCCGCTGGTGGAGTCCTGAGCAAAAGAGAGGAAAGCAGGATGACAGATGTACATGTGACTGCAGTTCCCACTATATCCATGGAGACACTTCTACCAGCTTGCATACATGTCCCTCTGCACTGGAATTTATCTCTGTAGTCACTGGTAGGAGCAAATACATTTACACCCAAAAAATCTACAGCCTTTTGGAGACTGTCTTTCTCATGACACACAGAGGCAGGTGTCACACACACACACACACACCCTGAGGCAGGTGTCACACACACACCCTGCCCCAAAGCTGTAACAAGAAGAGTAAAAGGAATGTGTAGCAGAAAATAGCTCTACCTTGACAAACGCTGTGTGACTCAGCTTCGTTTGGTCAGAAGCTGTAATTGACTGTGCTGGCCCAGTGTTTCCCTCACCATGAGCTGTGCTGGTCCTCAGGAGAAGCAGCAGCAAGCACCCACACTGCTCCCTAAGGGATAATCCATCTCTCCAAGTCTCCCAGCACACTCTGGCTTGCTTGATGCCTCCAGAGGTAAGCTCTTCACCATGCTGCTTACTTACTCTGCCAAACTCACCTGACTGTCTCCTTCCCTTTGGAACCAATTTCAAAATCAATGGCTTAATCAATTCTTTAAAAACGGGAGCACTGTTAGTCTCTAGTGTCTCTAGTGACTTTCTGTCTTCCTTTTTTTTTTTTTTGATATTTTCTTTATTCACATTTCAAATGTTATCCCCTTTCCCGGTTACTCCGTTACTCTCCCTCCCGGAAACCCCCTATCCCATCCTCCCTCCCCCTGCTTCTATGAGGGTGTTCCTCCACCCACCCACCCACTCCCACCTCCCCGTCCTCGATTCCTCTACAGTGGGGCATCTATCAAGCCTTCATAGGACCAAGTGGCCTCTCCCACTGATGCATGGCAAAGGCATCCTCTGCTATATATGCAGCTGGAGCCATGTGTGCTCCTTTATTGATGGCTTAGTCCCTGGGAATTCTGGGGGGGGCTGGTTGATTAATATTGTTGTTCTTCCTATGAGGTTGCAAACCCCTTCAAGTCCTTCATTCTAACTCATTCTTTGTACTCTTAATATAAATCATAACCCGCGTTTTTAAACATACAAATGTGTAAGTATCCACTCAGATACGGAGTGAGTGAATGTTTCTCTGCGACTGAAGAATTAGAGGCCTTGGAAGCTCGTTAACTCGTCAGTATCACCCAGTGCGATTCACTGGCCCAGGGAATTTCCACAGGGCTCATGAGTCACTAGCTAACACTCTTTGACGACTTCTTCCTTCCCTGGAAGTAATTCACTTAGAACACGGTGAGTTTTTATACATTAAAACTCAGAATACAGCAAGATTCTCCAGGAAAACTAAGAAATCCCAGTTACATTTTTCAGAAAGTACAGGGAACACCTGAGTTGGAGCCTTCCACTTATCAGGAATGTGCAATCGGAAAAAAAAAAAAAAGTCACTTTCCCACTGACTCAGGTGGACACCTGGAAGCCTGGGGGGAATGTTTATTGAGGTGAATATTTTCACTCCATGCCTCAGGCTTCAATAGATGTGGCTGCAGTGTGGCTCACCAGGTGGACCTTCCCCAGGAGGCTGCCTTGCTGAGCAGTGGTGGAACGTGTTCCTCTCCCGGGCTTTGGTTTGTAAATTGCCTGCTGTTACATGAATGGTAAAAACCATTAAATTTCCATCTATTTTCTATCTCCTTTTTTTATACCCTGATGTTGGACTTTCTATAAGTCAGAAGTCTGAGACCATTGGGTGAAAAGACAAATGTAAGCCATTAAGTAGCCTTTGTCTTGCTGTGTAATTACCTCACAGTCTCTTCATGCAACTCCCAAGCATTTTTCAACTACTGTGGAAAATCAGAGTTGCTGGTCACTAATTACTTATATAAAGGGTGAGTGCTGATTTTGAGTTCAGAGGACACAGTAAGAAAACAAGTGTATACATGCTACAGAGTTCCCTTAGACTCATGTTTACCCACAGTCTATGTGTGTATCTTCATATACTTCAGGAGTGGGAGAAAGGGATTCTGAAAAGACCCAGTGTACTTTCTGCCTGTGTGTCCAATATAACAAAGCAACACAGGATACCCTGTAAAATAATCCAGGTCTAGATCAGTGAAGGTGAAACAGTTCCTCTGTTAATCCATGGATGGACGTGACAGCAAAGGTTGCATAATTGGAACATGTCACAAGTATTATGAATTAAAACTCTGTTTGGCTAACGTGACCCAAGAATCATATTAGGAATTCTTCCATGGAAGATGCATTATTCTTTCTGGATATAATAAAAAGGCATCTGTTCATCTAAAAAACAAGACAAAACTTAACACATTTTTTTTCCTATTAGAATTTTACTCCCCAAGAGCTACATGAGGAGGTAGAAGGTCATCACAAATGTGCTGGTATCAGGAATTACTGTGGTGTTAGCTTTCTTTTAGGTTTAGGGAAAAGGCATGTGAAATTTGGAATCCAGGGTACTCCTCCCATCTTGAAGTGGAGGCCCTTCTCCCTTCTTTTGTGTGCAGGAGTAACTCCTCTTTGTAAGTCACTATCCCCATCACCTCCTCTCACTGAACAAGTCCGGCACAGAGATAAGCTTCTCTTGGGCTTCTGAAGTCCCTTCCATGAGCCTTGTAACCTGGCAGGTTACATGGTGGCTGGATCTAGGTAAGCTGTGACTTTTTGTGTGTGTTTATGCTAAAATACTTCAGGGAGATCTTATTGGGACAAGGCTGTTCTCATAAGTGTAGATTTAGCATTCACTTAAACATCCTATTTTGGCTCATTAGTCTTCTGCTCCCATACCTGGTCTTTTCATCTCATTCTCCCACAACTCTTCCTCTGCCCAAAATATTCTCTATTGTTTCACTCACATCAGCACATGTGGTTCTACCTAAGTGATGGAGCAGAGGAAAATAAAAGACTAGAACCAAATTGCTTTCCCAGGGAAGCGCATTCAAACAGGAAACTCGGGGGAGAGAAAATCAACTGAAAGGCAGAAAAACACGGAAATTACAGGAGGTAAAAGTGGAGCCAGGGTAATGAGGGTTAGACGGTCTTGCTTCCAGGCATAGATTTCTTCATTTCTCTTACTTTTTTTGTAACTTGACCTCCATCTGTTACTTTGATTTTATCTCAGGTGGAGTAAATGGAAACGCCATGTGGTGGTATGGAGCAAACAGGCTTGAGAAACTCCCAACCCTGGGCTTGAACTGGCAGCTTTTGAATTGGTTGAGAGACTACTTCACATTTATGGTCCTCTTGGGCTTTCTCCTCTGTATAAAGAGACTGCCATGCTGCTCTCCAAGCTAACTGCAAGCACTAAAATGGAGAAATATCGCCTGCATTATGATGCATGATGTGAGACAAGCACGGAGAAGGTGGCCAAGTTCGGCTGGTGTGTGTAGCAAGTGTATGGTAAATTATGAAAGCATAATTCGGAGATGAAAGCGCAGCTTCTCACTTGCAGCAGCCTTTCAAAAATTCCACCAGTGATTTCTGATCTTTCAAAGAATTGCAGCAAGAAAGGAGGCAGCTGGGTCTCCAGATCAAGCCCCTTCCATGTAAATTAGTAATGGGAAAGTACAGTAACGTATGGGTCTCTGCCTCCTTATCAAATATGATACCACTGGCACAGATACAATGGAAGCAAAAACACACAAAATTATATTTGAAAAGGCAGGGCACACTTTTCCATGCAAATGATAGATGATGAAAGGGAGGGGGGAAAATGTCATGCAATTGAATGAGCAGCAGTTAATTATTCTTCAAAGTATTCCAAAGGCTCTGATCTTAATTAAAGGGTTAAAAGTACTGAGGTGAGTCCCTTGCTTCTCTGCTGTTTAACCCTTTCATGCCTGAATGTTATTCTAATTTTGGTATGTACAAATCCAAGCATGACATTCCCCAAGCCCTGATGTGCCTTGAGGTCTTTTCATGCTTCCAAATCTTACTCCAAACTCTTTCTTTTCTCTTGCCTTTTTGCAGATTTAAGTTCTGGAGAACTTTTCACTCTTCCTCCAGGGTCACAAATCACCAGAGGGCTAATACCAGCAATCTATGATCTCAGGCAAGAAGAAGTATCTCTAGCTGTACTTTAGCAGAGTACATAAGGAGGTACTTGGCACTTGGTACTTTAGCCCTCGGCCTACTTCTACTCACTTATAGAAACTTAGGATTCCTGAGCAGATTCATTTCTTGGGCACTGTAAAAACAATGTTACTTGAGTTGCTCTCTGTCTGGTAAGTTAGTAATAGTAGGTGATGGCTGATTTGCCTTCTTTCATCCTTTGGCTAAATTCCATTTATCTCATTTGCAAAATCCCATATATAGAAAATGAAATCCCAGGGGTATGTTTACCTTTGTGTTGTTACTTAGAGTTCTTCCTTGGTTTGGGTTAATCTCTCTTGGGAGGGGGAATGTGTGCCATGCCATACATGGAGAGAATAGAGGAAGTTGTGAAGAAGTCATTTGTCTCCTCCAACTATTCACGAGTTTCAGGGATCAAACTTGGGTTGCTACCCTTGGTGACAAATGCCTTTACCTACTGTCCCATCCTGCCAACTCTACATGGTCATTTTGACATAAAATATCCTCTGAGACCATCATTTTTGGGAGAGAAAAGCTTGTGTTACAAATGGAAAATCCTATGAAATGTGTTCATTTAACCAAAGTAAAAATACACAGGCTAGGCAAGAAGCTAATAAAGGAGAGGGCTAGTTTAAACCAGTGTTGACTTCTGTAGTTTAAAGTTTACAATGACATAGGGAAAAATGTACTGATGAAGACACACCATGGAAAGTAATTGGAAGCAGCTGAAACGGTAAGAGGAAAATGATCTCCTTGGACAGCTTCCTTTATTGTGGGTGGCCTAGTTTGTCAGGTTGCTGTAGCTTCCCCAGATCTGTGTCCCAAAGGCTGAATTGCAACATATACCTAAAATAAAAAAGCAGAGTCCACATCTACAAAAGATATGTGTGCTTCCACAGCTTAGGCGGCTATTAAATAAAAGAATGAAATTCCAAGTAATTTATTCAACGGCTCATCTTGCTTCTCGTACTGTTTTGTGTGCGTGGAGGTAAGGTCATCAAGAGCCACATGTGTTTACCTTCTTTAAGATAACTAACATGGATTCGTGACAGAAGAGAAAGCATAGTATGCAAGTCATGTGTGAGTAACACAACAACGAGTTCGTGTGCTACCTTTACTATCAAAATGCATTCAAGATTGAAGCCCCGGGACACACAGCAGCCAGGGTTCTCAATGTCTACTCCTTCACTTCCACAAGGAACTACCATCATTTTACTGGTGACAAGCTCACAAGGTCATGTGAATTCTACTATCTGACAGGGACCCATCCTCCTCCTAACCATCTATAGCTTCCAGAGTACAAGGTGAGAAATTACTGAGATGATTTCCTGAAATTAAGGCAAAAAATATGAAACTGATTGAGGTCAAGCGTACCGATAGATAGATATTCGACTAGATCATGACTCCTTGAATTAGTTTGAATTCACAAAGACTGAAGGAAGGGATACTAAGGTAATGTTGATTCAATCAATTCTTTCCTCATTCTAACTCTAGGAAAAAATATAAGCCCCTGAAAACACTATCATTAAGCAAGGAATGGTAGGAAATAAAGAGAGACAGATCTCTAGAGTTCAGAGTCTATCCAGGTCTACAAAGAGCGTTCCAGGACAGCCAGAACTGCATAGAGAAACTCTGTCACTAAAAACCAAATCCATAAACAAGTAAAATTAAAAGGCAAAAAGAAGAAAGAAAGAAAACATCATCATTATCCTGTGAAATTAAAAAAAAATACCAGTAAATATCACTTTTTGAATTAGTCCCCAGGAAGAGAACCCAAAAGAGAAATATAATTTCCTGCAAAGCTAAAGCGCCACTGAAGGCCAAAATACCAGGAAACTACACAAACTGGCCCAAGAATAGTTTAAGAAAGCAGAGCACATTAATATAACTTACCATGTGACTTTCATGGACAATTCAGTGTCTAAAAGCATGCAAAATGGTATAGTTATGAAAGGTAAGAGACATGGGATAGAGTGACTGACCTTAAGAAGGATTAAACTGTCCTCTTAGTGGCAGAGGGCATCTTAGCATCTGTTAGAATCCCCTGCAGCCTTTCTTCATGTGACGTGAGATGGGTCAGCACCCGACAAGTCCTTTGCACCTAAAGGGAAGACCACTGGGCCATTTGCTCCCTGGTTGACCATGCATAGAGAGAGTCATGGGTTACTGTCTGTTTCTAGATAGACCTCCACACAGACTTTACCTGGCTTGGATATATCTAATATTCATTTGGTACATCTCTGGGAAAATGAAGGCAAGCCATATAGTGAGATATACTAATTCCATTTCCCCACTGTGTGGCATTTCCACCCCAGTAGGTCTCTCACAGCCCCCAGGAGTCCCCTTATGCAGTCAAGTATCTAACATGACCTATTGGACTGAGGACAGGAAAGCTGACAAATCTCACTCCATTTTTCTTTATACCAGAAAGTCAAGTGAGAGAAATGTTAAACAAAATAACTTGGCCAACCTTAAGGAAACAGTGCTTGAGGAGATAGACATGTGTGCCTTGATTTGAATATTAGACACAGTTGAGAGTAGTGTCTCCCAGCTTCCCTAATGCTGGAGTCCCTTAATTATTCCTCATGTTGTAGTGACCCCTAACCATAAGATTATTTTTGTTGCTACTTAGTAACTGTAATTTTTCTACAGGTATTAATAATAATGTAAATGTCTGTGTTTTCTAATGGTCTTAGGTGACCCTGGTGAAAGAGTCATTTGACCCCAAAGGGGTTGCGACCCACAGGTTGCGAACCACTAGTCTATGTTTTCAAAACATCTCCTTGTACTCTATAAGTGTGTATAATTGTTATAGACCATTAAAAATGTAAATAAATGACTCAATCAAAACATGGGAGGCGGCTGGTGAAAATGAACATATTTGAAGTCTCACTTGATAGTGAAGTCAAACAGGGCATTATAAGGTATCTGACAAACTCATTCCAATCCTTTTTGAACCCAAACTCTTAGCATTTCAGAACGCCACTGGAATAGTGGGTAGGGTTTTTATTTAACCAAATTGCCAAGGAAGCAAAGCTGTAGAAGAGAAGAGGTTAAGAAAGCATCTGCTTCAGATCCCTGAACCTAGTTGTAGTTCTAGAGTGAGTATTTAGCTCAAATTCATAAGAACACATTCTTCTCTTTGGAAAGGGGTTCCTAAGGGTGCATCTTGACTTTGCTCAAACACTTCCAGCCTGATGCAGTCACAGCTCTGAACAGTGCATTCTACAGTTAGGTCTGTTCAGCTGTTTGTAACATTCTTTCTTAAGTTGATCCAAAATTTGCCTCCCTCTGAACTTCAGACCATTCATCTTAGCTTTTTACTCTGGAGCCAGAGCACACGTCCACTTCCTTCTCTGTATCACAGAATCTGTGCTAAGTGAGGGCAGCGGTCCTATCACCTCATATCTGTCCCTTGTGCCTTTGGCTACTCTGCACAGCTTTTTCCTTCACCTCTAGAGAGATATTCCATTTTATAAACTTCAGCTCACAATAGTTCCTTTAACACTTTTAAAATTATAGTGCTGGAAGTTAAACTGTACTCCACACACATTCTAAACAGCACAGGACTTGGACATATGATTAATTTCTGACTGTGAGACACTGTGCTTTTATTAATAGAGTCCAACATCAGCACCCCTCTGTTGTTGGCTCATACTGACCTGCATCCAATCCAAACACCTGGATCTTTTCACACTTATGTAATTGGTGTTTTTCATTCCACCAGTCACTCAACAAATATTGCCTCCAAGAAATTATTTCCACACTAAAATCTGACAAGTTTCCATAAGATGATTGAGAGACAAATAGACCAAGTAAACACAAGGAATTTTGACCTACAGTTGAACCTGAATTTAACTTCTCCATGAATTTAAAAGCCATATAATTTATCAGTGAGTTGTTAAGGGCAACTAGATTCAATAGTAACTGAACCTGGAACACACTGGTCAAATGAGGCTAAATTGAGTCACATTTCAGTTGTGTGTGCAAATGAGTTTGTTCGGGGGGACATGTAGGGATTCATGAATACTTGATCCTATCAACAGCTTGATAATCAGTGGAAACAAATCTTTAGCTGTGAGTCAGAATATGCCATATTTAGAAATTATGTAAATAGTGTTCCCTGTTACTTTCTGATTAAGCCAGATATGCCCGTTAGTTTTAAAACAACTGGATACAACTTAGCATCACCGGGGAAGAGAGTTTCGCTGGGGATTGCCAGTATTAGGTTGTCTTGTGGGCATGTCTGTAGGGTATTATCTTAATTGATGTGGGAGAACTCAGCTCACTATAGACAGCACCATTCCTAGGTAAGAGGGCTTGAGCTCTATAAAAGTGGACAACCAGAGCTGAGCCCACGTAGGTAAGCAACATGTATGCCTTCATTTGTTTCTGGCCTTGATGTGGATGTGGTGTGACTAGTTGGGCAAGTCCCCATTGCCTTGACCTCCTCAAGTAATGAACTATAAACATGGAATTATGAATCAAATAAACTCTCCTCTCCCCATGCTGCTTTTTTTATTTTTAATAACATCAACAGAAATGAAACTAAAACACAAAAGTAGAATTCCTTGATTTTTGATGTACCACATATTCATAAACATAGATATATTCCTACTGAATATAAATACCCCAAATCCTCATGTGTTTCCCAGAAACATCCTAAAGCTATCAAAATTTCCATATGTAGCCTTCACAATGTAAACATTATGTTTCAAAAAGATGCTTTTGTTTTATTCTTTATTAATTAGATTCATCCTTTCAAAATTTCATAAATGTGTACATCACATTCTCTGATCTCCCATCCACCCCTGTCAGCTTTCCCAGCCCTCTCTGCAACGCCCACACCGACATCGTTGTTTGTGATGCACTGAGCTTAATCTGCATCATGTATGTTCACCACAGGAGCTGGATGGGTTTATCAGTGAAGTTTCTTACACTGACAATGACTTCTCCCTTTCCAGAATTTATCAAAAGCAGGAAGGGCTAGGGCTGGGTAAGCCTCTCTCTTTTCTCTGACTGAGAGTTATGGCACCAGTGCACATAATCGCAACTGCTGAGTTTACCACCACAATGCCCAGATGTCTATTTGCAGCCCATCTCTCTATTTTATGAAGACACTTTTATTCATTTGGGTGATCATTTGTTAAGAATCAGAGCTTTAACTCATCTTTTGTTTTAATTGTTATCCAATCCGTCAATTATAGAATCAATGCAAGCTCTCAGCTAGACACAATGAGTGGAATCTGCCAAGCCTAGGCTTTTTCTACATGATGAGAACAGAGGCCTGTGCTTACTCTGGGTGCCCTGGTAAGCAGAGAAAGTGGATGAAGCACCAGGAACTGGACTCAAAGAGGGGAGAGCAAACAGAGAAGAGAAAGCACAGGTGAGCAAAAGGTAGCTGACTCCAAATGAAGCTGTCCAAGGTGAAGTTCTACAACATCCCATTAGTTCTGTTGTCTGAGGTAGGGAATTAGTGGAACAGCAGGGAGAAAGGTGAGAAGAGAAGTTAGAAGTCAGACATGAGTTCGAAGAAGGGCCTTTACTTATGAGAAAAAGGTTCAAAGGCACCATTGTGCATATTATGTGTCGTATACAGTTATAGAAAATGCTTCACACTGAGGTATCATTGTTGTTGCTGAAGTGTAGACTGATTCTGCGGATGTTCAGTTTTTAATTTAGTAAAAGTAGTTAACCAGAAGATTTTAAGTTGCCAGTAGCATGTTAGGAATTGCATCTAAATTACTTTTTATAGCGTGGGGAGCTTTGCAAAGGTATCTATGAGGTACCATCCCAAAGCACTTCTCACAGATTCGCAGCTTTGGGGGTCACCTTGTGATGATTTTAAGGATCACAGTATAATTCCAAAGAATAGGTGGAGAAGCGCTGCTTTGCGGACTGCCCTGGCTGCCCTCGTGAGAAGCTCTAAGTAGGAGCGAGAGAGGCAGAAAAGATTCAAAACCCTTTTACTGAGGGAGGGGCCTGAAATAGTTGGGAAAGCAGAATACTGCCAGATTGCTGCATATGCACAAGTGCAGCTTGAAAATGTGCAAACAGGTTCAGCAGGCTCTACAACAGGTATGGGAGAGGCCCGAGCAAGGATCCCATCTTCTCCTTAGAGCCCAGGTAGCCTCTAACTGTGAATGAGGGGCTCTCTGCTTCCAGGGCAGGGTCTTACAGTCACACTTGCTGCAGACCTGTGGGTCAGAAGAACTGTGTCACTCTTAGGAACCAGATAGATGATTGGCATGCACCTGCTTGGAGCCAGATGCTCCCTGACCAGTTAGCAGCAATTGAAGGATTTCTCGTTTCTAAAACCCTGTAGATAAGTCAGGAGAAAATGGGTGCTTAGCAACTGGTGACCTGATAGAATTGAAGCTGCACTATTTACATTCACAGCACTCTTGTCTAAACACACACCAACCTTCTTGCTGTCCTAGGAGAGAGTTCAAATCCTTAAGTGGTCTTTTCTAGGCAAATGTAGTTCCATATTGCACATTCTAACGAAAGTGCTGGGATTTGAGACTTTGGGAAAGTTGCCTAATGGTACCTGTGCCTGGAGGTCCTACAAGATATCAATGCTTAGAGGTCCCACTAGCTGCTGGTGCCTTTACAGAAACAAGCCAGGAGTTGCAGATTGGTGGAAGGTATAGCTTTATTGAAGTCCAAGCTTGAGAAAATACCATGCAGACTACGCCTCACAGACTCTAAGCATTCCTCAGTTTTGAAAGAGTAAGCAGTCTCTGGGGTTTTCTGGAGTGATAAGCAGATGACTCCAGCACCTGAACATTTTTTGTTCTTCAGCAAAAATTCCTTAAAGGATGAAGACTTGGTCTATGTTTTCTTCAAAGGTATTCTTCTTCCCTGATCCCATGTGCTCGTATAAACACACCAATTTTGCAAATGAAGGTCAGTGACAGGCAACTGGATGGTGTGTGCACCATGAGAGGGGATTTAATTTTTGAAGGGAACACAGATAATAAGAACACGGGCATAAGAAAGAGCTCTGGGCTTTGTTTATTCTGCATATCCATGCCCAGCTGAGGAACGGCTAATCCTTCAATACAAAGTTATTGTTTAGCCTCTCTGTCATTTAAGTCTGTCCTGTCATAGTCTCCAAGGTTGAGAACTGAAGGCTGAGAGAAGCACTAGTTCCTTTACAAAGAGAACTTGAGAGAGAAATTCTGGTTAGGGGATCTGGGCAATGAATCTTTATGGTGTAATGGGAAATCTTTAGTCAACTCCACTTTCTAGAAAGGAAGTGGGGGTAGTGCTCACAAACAAGAACAGGCAGGTGGGGGCAGGCAGACTTTGGCTGGCAACGTCCATGATCCACAACTGTTAATATGCATAGGGCAAGAGCTTGTGTGCCAGGAGAGAGGAAGACAAGAAAGCTTTCTGTTGCAAGCTGAAGAAAATAAGTAGGGACTGAGGGAATGAAATTTCAGGATTCCTCCCAACCCCCACAAGAAGCAGGTTAGACAGCTTCAGCCAGAATCAGTTCATTGTGGCTGGGCTCACATGTTTTTGGGCAAGCAGGGTAGGTGTTCACATCTTTAATCCTAGCACTTGGGAGTCGGAAACAGGTGAATCTCTAAGTTCCAGGCCAGCCAGGGTTACATAGTGAGATCTTGTCTCAAAAAAACCGAAAACAAACACAAAACCTCACGACAGAAAAACACCACAAACACCCCAAAACAAAAACCCAGAACAATATCCACCCCAGCAAAAACAAAACAAAACAAAAAACCAAAAATCAACTCTAATAATACATTGTAAAGCAGCTCAGAGGAGAAAAAGATGAAGAGAGAGGAGAAGAGTGGGTAGGAAGTTGTATAGGAAAGAAAGCATTTTAGTTTATCAGAACTAGTTCAGTGTCTCCAAAGGAGGCTGAGAATCAAACTTCCTCCCAGGAAAGCCCTACCAGGGAGACGAAAGACAAGAACTGGCCTGGCTACCAAGAGTGCTCAGCTTTGCAATGTTCACATTTTAGTTGCAACCGTTCGTTTTTTGGTCCTCGCCAAGGCCCAAAACTCTCAGGTTTATCAAAAAAGGACAAGGTCCAGGTGGGTCCTTAGGGGTTCCCACTATGCAGGACCATTGGGTTGGGTCCTATACTCTCTTCTTCCACCCTGCCCTACTCTCTGCTCCCTACCCAAGACAACAGTTTTGTTTCTGAAGAGAAGTCAGTGTCAGTTTCGAGGGCCTATGACATGGGTATTGTTCTATAATCCATTTGTGAAAATCCCGAGAACAGAAATCATGACAGTCAAAGGTGAAAACACGGAAGCCAAAGACCCCCAAGGAACAGAATGACTGTAATTTGCCCCAGAAGACTCCGAAGGGTAAAATGGCAATAGGCCAGTCATTGCCCTTTGTGTGCCCACAACTGATTTGGCCAACAGTTACTTCAGATGTATACTTTGTCTTTTTTCTCAAGATATACTGTTGCTTTCCGGTGGTTAAGGATGTTTCCCAGTCGCTTGCTCAGAAATCACACTGTGAGGTCTTATTTACCCAAATATGAAGCTGTGACATTGAAGCATATCACGGAGCCACAAGGATTTTCCTGAAATCAGCAAAACACTCATGAAACTGGTAATAATTAAAATAGTCTGCCCTGAAGAATGTGCAGTGGATTGCATTTTCTCCCCAACCAAGGAAAGCAAATATTCCTCTAAGAATCAGTGAGCTACAATAACAATATTTTCTCCAAAATCATGACTATAATATGTTTGATGGGAATTCCTTCTAGATGCTTACGTACAGAGGAATTCTGGTGCTACAAATCAAGTCATGTTTCTGTTTTCTTCTGCCATCTCTGACTGTGTCAGCAATCACGGAGAACTGCACTGCTTAGGTGAAGGAGGAACAGTAAGAAGAGGAGTCAAGATCTGTGCAAGCTCTAGCCTTCTGCTTCTGCAGGACAGCTCCTCCACCCTTTCAGCCTCATGGTAGTGGCTAGGAGCTCCTGTGATAGCCCAGAAGGCTGATGTACGATTCTGCCTGGGAAAAGACCCATATCTTAAGTCTTGATTCTGTTGGCTTGTTCTCTATGGGTTGTTTTGTTTTGTTTTGTTTGTTTGTTTGTTTTTGAGAAGAGATTTTGCTTGTGAATGAGGGAATACATACAGTCTGTCAGACAGGGAGACTGAATCCTCATGTTAACAAATAGCAGCAAAGAAGCTATGGAAATGCCAGGCCTGGCTGTGGACAGTGAGCAAGAAGAATAGCATCTGAGGGGCAGAGAGGAGGCCTGGCAGTGGCGAAAGAGAACAGAGACAGGTTTAACCCACAGGTATGGGGAAGCTGTTCAGGGTTGAAGCTAAGACTGCTTAGATTCGGGTTTTAAAGAAGAAAGCATCTGCCCATGTGCTGTGGCAATAGGGCAGCAGTCAAAAAAAGAAAAAGAAAAAGAAAAAGAAGAAAATTGAGGATGGAGAGATGAGAGAACAAACAAAATGTAGGAAAAACTACATGCTGAAGTTTTGCTCTGCATTAAGAAGAAAGGAAATTCTGACAAAGACTACAACCGGGATAAAACTTGAGAATGTTATGCTAAGTGAAACAAACAGTCACCAAAGGGCAAAAGAAAACAAGTTTACTGGGTAGTACTATGCATCTGAGGTCTAGGGAGGTTGCAGTCATAGAGGTAGAAAACACGGTGACTGCTACGGATGAAGCACACCGGGTTCAGTCTGATAAAGTAAGGCCTCTAGACTGCAATGGTGGTGAAGACCTCACAGCAGTGTGAATAGACTTCACACCACAAAATTTCCATGTTCTGTGTGTTTTAAATAATAAAAATAAATTTAAAAGGAGAGAATTGCTAAGGAGAGGGGTTTTCTAGTGAGAGACCCCAATCTACAGGAGGGATTTGGAAAAGGTTCTTGAAGAGTTTGAAAGTCAATGTGGGAGTGGATGTGAAGTCTCAGTAAAATTGATGACTAGATTCTATATCTGGAGCTATTTTTCATTAATTAATTTATATAATCACTTTACATCCCTATCGTAGACCTCCTCCCTCCTCTACTCCCAGTCCCATCCTTCCATTCCCCCTTTTCCCTTTTCACCTTCCCTTTCCCCTTCTCCTCAAAAAGGAGACACCCTGTGCGCCTGTATCAACCCGCCCTGGCATATCAAGTTGCATCAGGACTAAGGGCATCTTCTCCCACTGAGGCCAGAGAATGCAGGCCAAGTAGGGGAAAGGGATCCAAAGCCAAGCAACAGAATCAGAGACAGGCAGGAAAAGTGAAAGTGGAGGCCCCCGAATAAGGAACATCTAATCTGCAATTGTTGGGGATCCCACATAAAGACCAAGCTGTACATTTGCTACATGTGTGTAGGAAGCCTAGGTCCAGCCAATGAATGCTCTTTGGTTGGTGGTTCAGGCTCTGTGAGGCCCCATGGGCCCAGGTTAGTTGGCTCTGTAGGTCCTTTTGTGGTGTCCTTGACCCCTTCAACTTCTGGAGCTATTCTTAGGGACGTATTTAATATGTACTGTGTGCCGAAGGGACATCTGCTCCTCTGACCCTGCAGATACACAGTCCAGATTTTCCTTGATCTTACCACTCTATAAATAATGTATCAGTCCTCTGTGGACCTATTGCTTAGCTGGGCTGGGCCAGAAGTCTCCACAGTATTGCTGCTCACAGAAGGATTCTTGCTGAGAGCTAAGTCAGGGAAAGTGAAAGTGGAGGCCCCTGAATAGAGAACACCTAATCTCCACCTGTCAAAATGAATTACTGAAGTATTACATTTCATGTTATGTAGATGCTTAATGGCTGATATAGCAAGCATTCTCCATGAAAAAGCCAAAGACTGCAAGGCACAGAAGAAAGGAAAGGACAGCTAAGTCTCCTAGACTTGCATTTCTGCTTAAATAATGAAGAATGGGGTGGTTTGGTAAGGAGATACACTAGAAGAAGAGAATGCCACCTTTACAGTTACTCTCAAATTCTGTTTTTTGTACTTCCTATGGGAGATTTTGTAGAATGAGCTTTTCATGGAGAAAACCATGATCATTGTTCCTTTAGTCAGTGTATGGACAGGATGTAACCACTGATATTGTGGGTGGAACTCATTCTTATACTAATGTGTATGAGAGTTTCTGGAACTTTCCATTGCCTTGGCAATGTGGAGGACTTCCTGCTGTTGAGGATGCATAGTGGAGGTATGGAGCACTTCTACCGATTTTTAAGGAGGAGTGGAAATATTATTTAAGAATAGGCTTAGGGACTTCAAAGCATCTGTGTTTCCATTTGCTAAAGTGCTGCTTCTCCGCGAGGCTATTCTTAGTGTGAATTAAGCTAGATGGGATCTATCAGGATTTTACAACCACCAACATTCTAGGCTGTTTAAATTCTTACTCATTCAAAGGAAGAACATGTCTTAGGAGTTTTTCCATTTCTTTTAATCCCTGTTTAAACTTTGAATGCATTATCCACTCATGCCACAGACTGTGACATAATGGTGGTAGTATCTGTAATGAGATGCATGCTTAACCCATCCCATGATCCCAATAGCCAAATAGTATACTGTACCCTTAAGTTAAAGTTAGCATTACCAAGGTCAAACAGCCAGTAAGATACAGCCTCAGTGAGAACCTGGTACAGCACAGAGCTGCCACTGAACACTCCACCCACTGGCTCACATGAGCACGTTAATTAAAAAACAAACAGACAACCCCCCCTTTTAATATATCATGGAATTCCTGCCATAAGAAACTCGATGCGCACGAGCATCCCCAGGGAAAGTGGCAATATACAAGGTCACCCAGAGGCCACAGGACAGTCCCAGCTCTGTTTACCTAAACTTCACAAACATCTCTGGTGCTTGTAACTCTGTAAAGCACACATCCCACACAGGACCATCTCTCTGGTCGAGGCCTTTCCACATAACATAATATATACCTGTTACCAAGGAGCCTACCTTGTTCCAGAACAAGGCATGAGGTAAAACAAACAAAAAGATAACTTAATTTCAACTTAACATTATTGATTGAAAAGCCAGGGGCTGGAAAGGAGCATAAAGTGTGTCTTTGATACTCATCTCTGTTATGAAGCAAAACAAAACAGCAAAAGACAGTATCCTTTTAAAGCAGCTATTTGACCACAGTAAACACAATAAGCATATACTAGAGTGGGAGCACACAGTTCAGTTACAAAATAGCCACAAGAGAAGGTAGAAATGATGAGACAAAGCCCAGAATTTAGCAGTTTCTGATGTTCAAGGAAAGGTTTATTATTCATTTGTTGGAAATATTTGTTTATTTTGTAGCCATGACTGAAATGGCAGAGCACATAGATTCATTTGGTGTCAATTTTAATGTTTAAAAACAAAGCATGTAAAATATTTAGATACAATGTAATTTTCTACTTAAAATTATTTAAAATTTTATTTTTTGTGTTATGCATGTATGTATGTATGCATATGTATATATGCATGTATGAATGTGTATGTATATGTGTGTATGTGCCTATGTGTATGCATGGTGGGTGTATCCATGTGTATATATATATATGTGTTTGCATGCATATGCATGTGTGTCATTTTTTGTGTATGCATATATGTATGTATATGTGCATGCATATTGAGTATATATATGTATGTATATATATATATATTTATATATATGTAGTTGTGTGTTTGTGTGCATATGCATGTGTGTATGCATTTGTGTATGCATGCATGTGTTTGTATAACTGGATGTGTATGTGTGTATGCATGTGTGTGCACATGTGCATGTTTGTGTGTGCATATGTATGCATGTATGTATGCATGTATGTGTGTATGAATATGCATGCATATGTGCATGTATGTATTCATGTATGTGTGCATGTATGTGTTCATGTATGTGTGTGCATATGTATGCGTGTGTGCATGTATTGTGTATGTATGTGCATGTGTGTTATTCACATGTTTGGTACATGCCTAGAAAGGTCCAGTTGTATCCTAGTATGCAGTAAAATGCAGAAAGCACAGCAAGGTTTTGGGTGTTTCTCTAGCTCACGCTCCACCTTATGGCCATGACGCAGGGTCTCACACTGAACTGGAAGCTCTTCATTTTGGCTATACTGGCAGACCTGGGAGGTTGTAACCACAGGCTTTTCCACCCATGCCACAGTTCCCTAAATAATGACTCTGAGACTTAATTATTTATGAATAAATACCTAGGCCATAAGCTTGGTCTTTTTCCCCAACTAGCTTGTAACTTTATTAACCCATTTATTCTTTTCTATGAGTGCCACATGGCTGGCTATCTCTCCTCAGTTTCAGGCATCAGTCTCCTCAGAGTTTGGGGGTGAATCTGTTCTCTCATGTGACTCTATCCCAGAGTTCCTCTCTTTCTACCAGAACTCCCACCTCCTATTTCTTGCTTCAACTAACAGGTCATCTGATTTTTATTGAAAGGTGATATTCCATACAGTATACAAGAGTTTCTTTCTACACTGCATGTCAGCTCCACTTTCCCCCGAGTGAATGGACCACAGCATGTGCAACCTTAGTTAAGTGTTTAATGTGAACATTGGGGATTTGAACCTCAGTCCCTACACTTGCACAGTAAGCACTCCTACCAGCTGAGCCATTTTTTCAGTCTCTTCGTCTTTGTGGTATGCTTGCATTTATCAGTATCACCACAGGACTTGGTTAAAGTGAACTTACTTACCCTATGTGCAAATTTTCTCAGTAGTCTTAATTATTCGCAAGAGGACTGGTCACAAATAAATATAAGTTAAAGTCACATCTTCTATAATTCATGCTAAATATCTAAATGTGGCATTTCAGTTTTCTAATATCACTGAATATACTAAGAGTAAGTGCAGCTTTATTAAAAATATAGCACCTACATTCTTTTGCCCTTATATTTTTATGGATGGCTATGCTATGCTGTTGATCAAATACAGGATCCAATACATGCTAGGAAAATTCTTTAATGATAAGCCATATCCTCAGCTTTTGATATTTTAAAAATTATTTCTTTCAGTATTTAAGATTATAATATAATCACATCATTTTCCCTTCCCTTTTCTCCCTCCAAGACCTTTCATACACATGCATACATGTATTTTGATTGAAAAGGTTGTATATATGTATTTAGGGTTATAAATTGTTTTTATATTGTATTTATGCAATTTAATATTATAAATACACATATTATGTATTTATGTATTATGTGTTTAGGAATTGTCAACATTTTATATATGTATATGTCATATACATATATTATATACATATATATATAGTACACATACATTGTATAAATATTTCTAAATACATAAATACAATCTTCTTATTTTTATTGGATATTTTCTTTATTTACATTTCAAATGCTATTTTCTTTCCTGGTTTCTCCACCCCCAAGAAATCCCCTATCCCATCTCCCCTCCCCCTGCTTTTATGAGGGGGTTTCCCCCACTCACCTACCCACTCCTGTCTCCCAGCCCTGGCATTCCCCTCCACAGGGGCATTGAGCCTTCACAGGACCAAGGGCCTCTCCTCCCATTGATGCCCAACAAGACCATCCTCTGCTACATATGCAGCTGGATCCATGGGTCCTTCCATGTGTACTCTCCAGTTGGTAGTTTAGTCCCTGGGAGCTCTGGGGGTGTCTGATTGGTTGATATTGTTCTTCTTATGGGACTTCAGCTCCTTCAGTCTTTTCTCTAACTCCTTCATTGGGTACCCCGTGCTCAGTCCAATGGTTGGCTGTGATCATCCACCTCTGTACTTGTCAGCATCTAACAGAGCCTCTTAGGAGACAGCTATATGAAGAAAGCTCTTGTCAGCAAGCACTTCTTGGTATTCACAATAGTGAATTTGGGTTTGGTGACTGTAATTGGAATGGATTCCCAGGTGGGCAGTCTCTGGACAGCCTTTCAATTTGGATGTTACTTGAATATGTATGTTTTTTTGGGATGATTGTTTGGTATTGGATAATAAACTTGGTGTGTTCTTCTTTGGGTAAGACTATTTCTCCTGCTCTCAGCATTTCTTAGTTACCTGTAGTTCTTTGTCTTAGGTTGAATATGGGCAATACCAATAGATACGTTAACAAAGAAGGGGAAAGCTCCTGAGGCCTCAACCCTGATCATCCAAGTCTGGCTTCACAGTCATGCTCTCCTTTCTGCCCCTGAAACCCTGCAAGGTCTTTAAAGAAGCATGCTTATGAATACTCTCTTCCAACAACGGCAACTGACAAAGTCTCATACAAGCATTTCAGAAGGAATATTTTAACTGCCTTGCCCCTATAAGACTGGTCAGGTAAATGTACCCACTTTTGAGAGATTCTGAAATGATGTTCAACAGCCTGGTAAAGATAGGAATATCTACTGGGTATGTTTAAAAACATTTCTGTGTAACTCGGGGAGGAAAGAACAACGGACAGGCTGCTTTATTGCTCGATGTGGAATCTTTTCATCCCCTAGTACTAGAAATGGAACCCAGGGCTTGGCTTATAGTAGTTGAGTACCTTTCCCCTAAGCCCGTTTCAGAATCTGTAATCAGAAATGAGCAGTGTGCTAATCATATCAGTGGTATGCTTTCTAAGCAACAGGCTGCCAGCTGCTTCCTTTTCAAGAACATCTGTCAACAGCATCGTGTGCATAAGAAGCTGAACTGGGAATCATTGGCTAAGATGAACCAAGCCAAATGCTGTCCTATAGAATGAATCCAAGTGTCAAAAGGCATAGCCTATAGACACATTCAATGGCCCTTCCTCAGAAGGATAGGTCAGTTCATTTTGAGCAGTTAATTATGATTAACTATTACATCCCCAGGCTAAGAGCAGAGTGTCAGAAAGCAAAGGAAAATTGTATTGACCTATACACTTATTCCTTTCCCTCCATTAATGCCAATCTGTCATAGAAATAAAGCTTAACATGGAAAAGATTCAGACCTAAAGACCAAGAGCTGCGAGCACAGGAGACAGGAGATGTGATGTCTAACAAACACAACCTATTTCTGGGACCCTTAAGAGGAATATTCCTATAGTGCAGTTGGCATTTTACTTTCCAATATAAATGTAAGGAAAATCATGTGTATAGCTTGAAACTTACTAGTAGCTACAACAGTAAACATGTTAGAAAGAAGCAGATGGTGCTAAATTTTATTTTTGTGGTATTAACCCAAATATTCATCACAATTTTCATCTAAAGTATGTAAGAAATTCAAAAATTGTTCTTGCCAGGCACAAGGCCACACCCTTTTAATCCTAGCATTAAAAAGGTGTACAAGAGTTTGAAGCTAGCCTGGTCTATGTAGTGAGTTCCAGTCCAGCCAAGGCTATATCTTGAAACATTGTCTCAAAAAAAAATTACACTTCTATTTCAGGCAGAGGAACTCAGCAACATTTCACAAATGCTTGCCAGGAGTTCTGGTATAGAACTACGGACAGTCCTTAGCTTATAGCACAAATTAATTTGAACTAACCACATTTAAATGCCCCAAAGCCAGCACATGTGGCTCGTGGCCTTTGCCATCTTAGGCTTCAATGACCCAAAAACCACATAGCAACAATAAACAACTAATGTTTATAAGCACTTGCTGCATGACTGGCCCTCTCTGTAGAACCTTCAAGAGTCCCCTAGGCCTGAACTATGGTTATAATGGGATTTGACAGGTGAAATTGTGGCACAAGAACGTCTAAGTGTCCCTGACAGAAGACACAGCCATTAAACTGTGCTGCACACTGGGATTCCATGAACCAGCTGTCAACAAAATCTAACAACTTCCTTTTAGCCTGCTATCATCTATTTATCTATCATTAGAGGTGGAAGGCACACAGTTATCACAGGTGAACATAATTCTCTTTACAGGAAATAAAACCAAGGTCTTGAGAAAAGCATATACAAGCTCAAGAGAAGTCTAGTCAGATATTTAGTGAGAGACAGTAATGATGAAATTTGTTAAAATGTACCTAATTAAGAATACATTTAGTTTGGTGGCGAAGACTTAGTAATGTGTTTGGAGGAACAGTCACATTAAATATATAGTTAGAGCAATGCTAATAAACATGGTAAGCAAGTATATTAGGTCTTTGTGAGGTCAAACATTGTAAAGTATTTTGTTGTATGTATACTCTATGTGCATGTGTAAGCATGTATGTGTTAGTATGCATACACATATGTATGTTTGGGATGTTATTCTGCCCAGCTTAGTTTTTGAGACAGAGCTTCTCTCTGAGCCTTGGAAACAACCACATAGACAAGGTGTGCTGATCAGTGAGCCCCGGGGACCTGTCCATTTTTGCCTTCCCAGCAGTGGGATTCCAGAAGGAACTACTTTTGGCTTTTTACATGAATGCTCTGGAATGAACCCAGGTCCTCATGCTTGTGTGGCAAGAACTTTTCTGGCAGAGCTATTTCTTAAGCCCCTGATTTTCAAACTAGCATTTCAAACTAGCTGAAGAGGCAGAAGCAGAAAGACTGTGAGTTTGAGGGCAGCCTAGGCTACACATTTTAGGGGCTATAATTATTTCTGGAGACAGGAAGGCAAGAAAAAGCAAATCCCTGGAGCTCACATCAATCATTGAGCTATGGGTTCAGTGAGACCCCGACCTTGCAGAAGCATTTACGTATGTACTCACCAACACACACATTCGTGTACACAGACATACAATACACATAGTGTTTTTTAAGCTGGCCACAGAACTTCACAGAATGCCATGCCAACTGTGCAGCTCATCTGCATGTTCTTTCTAGACGGTCAGAATGTCTGTATGCTCTTTCTAAATCGTGAGTATGTCTGTATGCTCCTTGTAGATGGTCAGAATATATATATATATATATATATATATATATATATATATATATATATACCTTTTAGATGGTCAGAATGTCTGTATGCTCCTTCTAGATGGTCAGCATGTACACAGCTTATGGTGCCAAAGTAAATCAGTGGCCAACCTTTTCTCTTCAGCAGTTCCAAACCCTCCATGGACCACTATTAAATGAGAAAGCTGGATAAGAATCTCATCTTATTCTGAACTTACTCACTCATCCCACAAATATTTCTTGTGCACCTACCAGCCACTGTTATCAGCATATACAGCCTGATGTCAGGAAATTATAGTGCTTCATGATGCATGTGAGCCGTGGAGTGCAGGGGCAAGTGTTGCTGAAGTCATGCTCAGAGTCAGATTTGTTTGTTCAAGGTGGCCTCTGATTCAACCAGGACCTTTGGTCACCTGTTCTGCTCAAACACTAAGAGAACACCTAACAGGTATGCAGCTATCTTCCAGGACTCTGGTAACCCCTTCACACACAACCAAAGGCAGGGTGACTGGCCAGAAAGCTGTTGGGTCAGCCTGCCCCCACCCATGTCTGGAGTGACGTTTGCCTGGTAGAAAACTTTCCTTTCTTTTTCTAGGCCATGCACATAAACAACATTGTTTTAAAGTGCTGTGAAGCAGACAGAGGCAAGGCACTGTTCACTTGTGTAACACCAAATCTACTTTCACTCTTGGGCAGGCTGCTACCAATTTCAGAACAGAACAGCTGCCCTCTGTGTGTGTGGAAAAGCTGGCCTCAATCCAGCTGGTTTACCCCTCCCCATTCCACTCCACCCGCCTCCAGCTCTGACAGATTGGTACTCTGGAAGATTTTGTTACCCAGTAGTGCCCTTGAATAGACAGGAAGGAGGAGTAAATAAAAGGAAGAAGAAAAGCATATGTTTTACACTTAATTTATTTTTTTTTCTTTTCAGCAGTGCAAGAGCTAATCTCTAACATTGGAGCCCTACTGGCTCTCTGTAAGCAAGTTTCTGGGTGGGTATAATTAAGGTGTCCTCACATGGCTCCTGCTTTCACTTGGTAAGCTTTCAGGTGGAACAAGCCGGTGCAGGTGGAGGTGGAATGTTGGCCAGAGAGCAGCTGAACAGGAATGCCAAGCTATGGGCTGACTGGGGACTTCTGAGCCCATGCAGAAGCCAGCAAGGCAAGGAAGAGCTTCTGAGCAGCAGGCATGGAGCACAAAGTCCTACTCGATCATTATGTTAAAGAAGATGGGTAAGCATGAGCTGTTGGGTATGCCTGGCTTAGCAATGAGAAGGTAAACATTCCCAAGACTGACATTTCAAGCTCCAGCCATTCCTGGCAGGATGCTTCCCCAGCCCATTAAAGAATGTTCATCAGCATCCTTGGCCTCTGTCATACAGATGCTAGTAACAGGGCTCAGTGTGACTTCAAATACTTTCTTTAGAGATTACTAAATATCTTCCAGGGTGGGGATGGGAAAGAGAATGTACCTAGCTGGTAAGTACTGAACTAGGCCTCCATATTTCTAAAGTGTTCTATTCCTGATTCACAAATCAAGTCCTACATTACATTTTTAGTCCTCATGTGGCAGTAAGACATTGGATGTAGTAAGTGTGAAAGAAAAGGGCCATTTCAGTTGAAAGAGATATTAAAGATACGCCAACCAGATGGAAAGAAAATAGCATCTGCCATTGCCATTGCTGAGTGACTATCACATTCCTGACTCTTACCGTTTATGATACAGTGAATTTGTTCACACGAGAAACACTTTTGAAATTTAGAGTCGAATTCTAAATGTTCAAATAAACCTCATACTTATTTAACAATATAAAGTATACACAAAGGTTAAAATTTCCTTGAGCCCCATACACAAGATCCTATTTAATGATAACCTGAGATTTTTCTGTGAAAATACATGCTGCCATTAAAACAGAGTAGTTTACCCCAGAAAATTTAAGTTGATGCTGAAAAACAAACTGTATTTTTGTTTTTCAGTAAACCACTCATCCAAAGTAATAAGGGAGGCTGTAAAGCACATTGTAATATTTGAGACTAGATCTGAAATGGTAGTAACGAGAGAAGCAGCATGCAAAGATCTAATGCACCTGCTTCATATTTACTGAAATTTATTTTTCATGGGAAAAGATAAACTTCAGAGGAATTACACAGTTGCATGCCTTCCAAGTCCATCTTTTTCTTATTAATTATCTCTGAAGTGTTGCTGTGGGTGGAAGGGTTAGTACTGCTTTGAAGAAGTGTAGCACATGTGTACCCTCATTCTTTGAGAATCTGTAAGCAGTTTAACACACACAGAGGCATAACACACTTTTTACATTTCCTGGAAGTGGGAGAAAGAAGTTATCTGACCTCTAGGCTTCCCAGAGAACCCTGCACAAAACATGCCAATGTGCAATGCTCCTTCCTTGAAGAAGGTATAATGCACACAGCACTGAGCGTGCAGGGAACTCTGAATTTATACTTCACCATCTTGTATGAGTGAAGACAATAGTGCAGGAGGGGCAGGAGCACAGCTTAGTCAGTTGTTTCAACAAAGATAAGTATTAATGCTCAGAGAATGCTCCAAGAAGACCCCATTTCTCTCCCCAGTGATACTTCTTTTCCAATAGCTTAGAAACCATTTCGTATTTGCTTGCCTGTTCAGGATCATAGTTTAGGGATGTGTCCGTCAGTGTTTACTGCTATAACAAATATCAAAGATGATCATCTCACTAAGAGAAAGGCTTATTTTGGCTCAGGGTTTTACACACTTCCATCCATGATCTCAGATAGACAGAAAGACAACAAGGGTGGAGAGTATGCCTTAAAAAGAAAGTCTCTCACTTTATGTCCAGGGGTACAAATAAACAAACAAGGAGGGTACATTTTTCTTTCCTCCCAAATCAGCCAATGATTTAAAGATTTCCTGTGGGTACCCACCTGATAATGGGCTTGGTTCTAGATTGTCCTTCTCACCTTTTTGTCCACAATCTCTTGCTTTCAAAATCAAGGTATACCTCCCTAGTCTCCAATCTGTTTCCAGACCTGGAAACAGACCTTCTAAGAGTTACACAGAGAAACAGCTGGTAGTGCTTAACAGTGAGCTGTATCCGTATAGGAAGTGTTGAGGGTTTGGAAAGCTGGAGAAGCACAGGGTGTCATACTGGCTCTGGGTTGCCTCCATGACGCACCCGCTCAGCACGGTGTACAAATACCTTAAAATTAGCATTCACAGTGGACACAACCTCCCAGGAAAGACCACACAGGTTTTCTTCTCTCTATTTTCTCTTTTCCCCTGCTGTGATAAAAATCTGAGATGAGCTGCTTTGATAATAAAGACCAGCTTTACTGTAAATGTAAATTATAGTAACAATAAGATGCTTGAATATCCATCCCAAGTTGAAAAGGATCCAAAAAGTTTTGAGTTCCAACATGCTGTTCCTAAGGTTTTAGATTTCGAGGTATTTTAAAATTGGGACTTTTGGTTTGTTGTTTTGTTTTGTTGTTTTTTGGGGTATTTATTTGTTTGTTTGTTTGTTTTTTAATTCAACTTGTTCAACTGGTGAAGTCCCAGAAAAAAAAAATCTCACCTCTGAAAAGCTCCAAAATCAAAATGCTCTGCTTCTAAGCAATTCAGATAAGGGACACTCAACTGTAATTGAAATTGTACACCTTGCGACTATTAAGCTTACAGTAAACAATGCTGATGTCAACAGAGCACACAGATTTTTCGCACTGATTTGGTTCTATCCAAACATAGAAACTTGAAGCTTACCTACTGTGTTGCCTTTATCAAGCAATCACAGAGGGAAATAAGGCTGTGCTCTTATGTTTATTCAAATAAGACAAAGTGTGGCACAGGCCATGCTGTGTGAGAACCCTGAGCTGCTCTGCAGAGCCGAGGTATGGGCAACATTTGTACACACATTAAGTAAATGCAGCCAGGCCTTTTACAGCTATCCCTATCCTCAGTGCTGAGGCATTCTCAAACCTCACTGGATTTAAGTTTCACTTTCAGAAATGGAATGCAATGAATGAAGTCTGGATTTTAGGGTTTTTAAGAATAGAGATTTTACTTCTCATGCAAGCCATAGTTAAAATTGTAGCAGTATGCAGGAAGAATTTGATGCATACTACTTGAGTCAACTATCCTGAAAAATGAAATGTACATAAAAGGTTCTTCCAAAATTTATTAATGTAAACGATCCCTGCTAGTAAAGCAACACACTGTCTGGTTTCACGCTGTCATGGGTGTAGGAATCAGGCCTTAGGAGGCTGGGCTGGCACAGAGGCTCAGGAAGCTACCCAGGATTGACAGCGTGCTGCGGCTTGACTCTGTGAGTTGTGTGCTTTCTTGCCTCACAGTGCTGATGATCAAGCTCATATCCACTTATCTATCTGAATATGATGTCTCTGAATACAGAGGCTGAGGCTGGGTGGGAACAGGTGAGGAGCGGAGCTGTGGGTCCTTACAAGAGGATACTTTCTTGGCAGAGTTTCTGTAGTTGCTGTGTGTCTGTGAAAATACAAAGCTTCCAGTGGTGAAATTTACACACAGGGTGTTATTTTGTTGCTACCTTACTTCTTGTCCTATCTCTGTGTAATTTGAAATGAGCTAAGTGTAAATTACAGTAACAATGCAAGGAGGATCATTCTGAGTTAAAGAGGTCTTGTAAGTCTTTATCCTTAAAGATAGAGCAGGAGCTTGCTTTTGTCGCTGATGTCCAATACTTTATATAAGATTATGGACTTTCTGACAACATTTGACTTGCCCAATAACCTTCCTTTTTAATGTATAGTTTATAGTATGTGTGTCATGATGTGTGTGGAGGACTAAGGACAACTTTGTATAGCTGGTTCTCTTCTACCTTTGCACGGATCAGGTTTCTAGGCTTGTAAAGTAGATAGCTTTCCACACTGAATCATCACACTGTCTGCCCTGTGTCTGTCTTGTGCATCTGGTGACTGTGTCTATAGGGGCATCATAGACAGTCTTAAAATTTGTTTACAGTGTAATGTCCATATAAAAACGAACCTACATCAAAGTGTGCTTTAGAATTGTTTTCAGGAATGTTTCAGTAAATTCATATATCTGTGTATTCAGCACCAACATATCCCCAGACACACGATATCCCCAGATTTCCAATGAACCTCATGTAGCACACTTATACCTGTAATAAGGACACAAACCAATCAAGAAGCACAGGAGGAGTAGACTGGCACACAGGCCCCACGTGCCTTGTGCAGGAGGAGTAGATGGCTCCCTTGTGACTTGAAGAGAACATAAACTTAGCACATGTAAGTCAACGCAAAGACTACAGGGCTTGTTCAGTTCACCAGTTCCCCTCACCATCTCTTTGTCTGCTTGCCCTAATTCCTCTCCACACCTCTCGTCACAACACCATGGCTTTGAATTATTGCAAACCAGAAACTTTTCCTTACAAAATTTCTATAGAGTATTGTGAAAGAAGAGGTCTTTGTGCCATTACATCTCCAGCCAATTAAAACAGCAAACTCCTGGCCTGGGCAAGCAACAGGCAGAGACATGGACATAAAGATGCATAAATTTTCTGCTAAGATAGTGTGCTACAGGGGGAGGGGGAGGAGAACAGAAGATAGTACTGAATCTCCTGGAAGAGCTTTTACAAGCTCCTAGAAATCTGTCATTCCTTAAAAACAAAATGTCTAGAATTTCAACATTCAGGAAACTGAGGCAGGAACTCACAAGTTCAAGGCCAGTTGGACGTAATAATGGTACCCTATCTCAAACAGGACAAATAAAACAGCCAGCAGAGGTATTGTTACCCCAACAAATTATGATTTTTAGTCATATAAATTCATCTTTATTGTTTTCAGAACTACTTCTAAAACCAACAACAGTTGAAATCTTAATTTCTCCATTAAAATAAAAAATTCAAGGGCACTTTTGGGATGATTACAAGCTGAAGAGTAATAATAGCTTTTCCAGAGAAGATGGGCTTGATTCCCAGTATCCACATGGAGGCTTACAACTCTATTAATTCCAGTCCTAGGAGATCCAACACCCTCACCTGGTCTCTCCCGACACTGCGCTCATGTGGTGCAAATACATACATTCAGGCAAAACACCAATACACATAAAATAAAAATAAATAAACCTTAAAACAAATAAAAATACTAATCTTAAAAAATAAGATCAAATATTAAATTCAAGCAAAATGTGACTGGAAAGTGATCAACTTGAAGCTTGCAAACCTGACAGAGAGTGGGTCTGTTACCACCAAGCTCCCCCTTCCTAATCATACCTTTCCTTTCCCTTTCTAAAACTTCAAAAGTAAAATGTTTACCACAAATGTAACACTGGAAAAAGGTTTCAAACCAACATGTAAAGCTTAATTGCACTCCCCTTTGTGGCGCAGACACCTCCCAATAAAACCTCCAAAGTGTTTGACCTCCCCTTCCCGTACTCACAGACAGTGGAGAGCAACCAGTATAAAAGTTAAACTACCCGTCCTTGTATCTGTAAACCACATAGCTAACAAATCCTTTCACAGTGTACAGCATCTGTGCCACCAGCAATGAGTGTGGGCTGTTAGTGTCAGCTTGGAACTGTTAGCTTCTCCATTTTTGGTGTTGCTTACAACAAAGCAATTGATTTTTATTTATAGACTTAAAACACCTTTAAAAGTAACATTATATGGGGCTGGTAGAAAAGAAGCCTCTGTCATACCTTAATCCCTCACGAGTCTGTATACCACATGTGTGTCTGTCCAGTGCCCACTGAGGCCGGAAGTGGGCATCAGATTCCCTGGTTCTGGACTTACATAGGTTATGAGTGTTCACACCTCCTTGTGAGTGCTGAGAATTGATTCCTAGTCCTGTTATGAAAGCAATCAATGCTCTTAACCTCTGCCTCATCTCTATCACCCGAAATCTATATGCTTCGTGGGTGTATGTAACATTAGCAACCTTTTTCGTTGTGAATGAGTTAATGAGACAGGAAACCTAGTTAAGTTTGTGAGTAGCCCAGATGTTAGTGGCTCTCTCCGGGGGGAGGGGGTGAGAAGGGAGTGGCTCCAAACCCTCCATCTTCAGTGCTGAGTGGCCTCAAAGGTGTGTGTGTTCATTGATACTATCTCCAGAACTGCAGCTGTTGGGAGATGGAGGATCTTTTAAGAGGTGGAGCCTAGTGTACCAGTTTTTTAGGAAACTGGAAATGCAATTTCAAAGGAGATGGTAAGGTTCCAGTGTCTTCCTTTTGCTTTCTGCTTCTCTGTCTGGAGATGAGCAGCAGCTTTGCTCTCTCCTCTGCTTCACACCACGACGTACTTCACACCACGATGTGCTGTCTCACCAGATCAAAGCTACAGAGATAACTGATTATATGCTGGAACCTCCGCACTTTCTGTCCAAACAAATCTTTTCTCCTTAGAAGCTAATTACCTCAGCTATCAGCTATACTGATGGAAAATAGACCAAAGTGGCCATAAATATACTAAGCATGACCTGAGCCACCATTTAAGACTAGATCAAACAGTGCTGGAGAGAGGAATCGAAGTCTTTTCTTGTGTCTCTTGAGGAAAGTAGATTGGTGCTGTATATGCCAAGCACCCAGGCAACATTTGTTGGCTTCCCTCTGTGTGAGGCTGAGATGGTTGAGGGATCCATGAAGAACCAAAGGCTGTATGTACACCACAAGGCTGAAGGGAGTGGTGTTGAACCTGTCTCCTGTCCAGGTCTCGCTAACCCTCTGAGGATTTAACCATAGGACAGTCATCTGGGACAGGGCACAGAGCTGCTGAGCTATCTAGAGCTGCCTTTCCCAGTCGGGTGGCTTTGGGTCAGGACAGTGACACTGTGCAGGGTCATAAAATAGGCACAATGAAGCGTGAGGGTCCTAGAATTAGTCCACAACTTCCTATGGTAAGAGTAAAGAACACATGAAAAGTGCTTTTTCCAAGAACAAAACATTCATCCATTCTCTTGTGAATATTATATTATACAAGGTGAGTATTTGGAGGCCCATGCATGTTTATCACCCTGGCCAAGATCTTCCTGGACATGGAGACTCTACTGTGGCACCAGAGTCACTCTCACCTGTTACTCTATGACACTTTTCTGTCCATCTGGAAAGCGAAGATTAACAAATGATTCTTCTTTTTTCAATTTTAAAAAAATATTTTATTAGATATATTCTTTATTTATATTTCAAATGTTATCCCCTTTCCTAGTTTCCCCTCTGAAAATCCCCTATCCCCTCCCCACTGCTCCCCAACCCACTCACTCCCATTCCCAGTCCTGGCATTCCCCTATACTGGGGCATAGAACCGTCACAGGACCTAGGGCCTCTCCTCCCATTGATGACCGTCTTAGGCCATTCCCTGCTACATATTCAGCTAGAGCCACAAGTTCCACCATGTGTTTTCTTTGATTGGTGGTTTAGTTCCAAGGAGCTCTGGGGGTACTGGTGAGTTCATAACTAGTGATTCTTATTAAGAGGTTTCTGCCCCCCAAAAGCCAAATCATAGAGAGCATATTTTGGTACAAGCATTGTATGGGGATATTCATCATTTACTTCCATGTGTGCATTTCACTATTCATGCTTACAAAGATTTATCATTCCATAGGTGCTTGAGATAGTAAGGTATCTTTGTTTTTCTTGGAATAATAAGAAGATACCCATCAAGACTAGTAGGACCACTCTTAGGATGGCTTACCTAATGTATTCCCTAGACTATTGCAACTTTGAAAAAAATATTTACAGACATGGTCATTTGGAGACAAATTTAGAATCAATGGAAGTTTTCAAGCATCTGTCTAAGAAGTCTGAACTCTGCACAAGTGGTTTCTTTTGACCTCTGACATGGTGAGTCCCTTTATCCCACAAATAGTAGTACATTCCTGGCTGAATACGTGTGTTCCTGTACCCCTTTTCTACACAGAAACACCTAGCTGTTTTTTCCCTTACCGTAAATGACAAAAAAACAAAACAAAACAAAAAAACATTCTATTTTAGAATCAGAACATACAGAAACAGACACAGGTTCTGTGAGAAAAACAGTTCTGGGCATCCAAGCAGACATCTGTAACCAGCAGATGACCAGACACATTTGCTGTAAAATAATAATAGTAATTATAGTAACAGAGCATTAGATAGCCAGAGTCCACACAAAAGTGCAAAGCCAGCTTTGTCTGCCATGTGCACAAATGGCCACTTAGCCTGGATTGCAGTGTATGTTGTATATTTGTGTCGTGATTCCTATTTGTTCTACTTGTTAGACGCAATCAGGAGCATGTCAAGATTCTGCTAATTATACGAGACAGCCCAGAAGTTTGTGCAGATGAAACTCGGTGGAAGAAACCTTAGAGACCCATTGCACCTGTACACAGCTATGCTAAGCTGCTTCCTCGGCAGACACTGACTTAATGATTTAATTGTTCTCTCTGCCTGGTAAGAATGATGCCACTAAGGTGGCATGCTTGACGTCTTTTGTCCAAACGTCTGGGTGTTAATTAAGTATTATCTGTTCTGTTTGAGGGTACTCTTAACTGATCTGAGGTCCTTCTCTGGCTTAGTAGAACTTCCTGTGAGTGTGACATGTAAGTACCATGAGATCAGCACTCACATATGTCTTCAAGAGGATAAAAAACAAACAAACAAACAAAATACACAAAACTCCAAAATTTGCAAGAGAAAAAGTATGCAATTGGCAGGTCACCTTTCCTTGTACCCCACTGTCACTGCCTGCTTTAGCATGCGCCAGGTCTTGAAGGTGTGAGTTTAAACAATACTGCCTTCCTTACACAGTCTTATATTTCTGCAACTGAGCAACCATATAAATATTTGGAGGCTTTTGCCACACCTTTTACCCAACAAAACTAAAATTCTCCTTTTCAAAAGCCAAAGGCTTAAGAACAATATTATGCCACTAGGAAAGCCTGAGCTCAGATAATCAACCATCTGGGACCTTTCTCGCTCATCCGCCTCTCACTGAAGCCGGGTACATCATTAGGTTTGTCTTCAAAAGGGTAAAATTGAGGCAAACCCCCAAATAACTCTCACTGACCACTGATTCTTTTTCTCCAAATTGCTAAGCCTTCTGTTCTGCCCTTGCTCTGAAAACTTCTGTTGACTCAAGAAAACCCAGCACACATTTGGACAGCTAACTTGCAACACTTTCAAGGTCTAATTACTAAAGCTACCCTGCAGCCAACAACCTAACAGTCTGCAGTGGTGGCGCACGCCTTTAATCCCAGCACTTGGGAGGCAGAGGCAGGCTGATTTCTGAGTTTGAGGTCTGCCTGGTCTACAGAGTGAGTTCCAGGACAGCCAGAGCTACACAGAGAAACCCTGTCTCAAAAAAACCAAAATAAATAAATAAATAAATAAATAAATAAACAAATAAATAAATCATCAGTCATCTTCGTCTCAGTGACATTGCTGAAACGGATAATATAGGACAATAACCACAGATCTATTGCTCCACTGACATCCGGGACTTTCCTCTATTTCATGTGATAGTTGTGATACATGAACTTGCTTTGCAGGAATTTCAGCCCAAGCCCTGAAAAGTTTCCGCTGTGAAGAATCGGCAGTGACAAAATGTTACTTCCTTCTCAGTGAAGGAAAATAACATTGTGCTTAGACATTTCTTAAGGGAAAGGTACCTCACCATCCAAGAGTGAGCTACTCAGGTCACATTCCACATTCCATTCATTCAACCAACAAAGCTCCTCTGAGTGAATAATTTGTTGTATATAACAATTTCTCCTTAAAAGTCCATGCTCTCGCCTAGCCTTTCAGAGACTTGAAGTGCCAGAGTAGGCAGACACTGGGGGGTGGGGTGGGGTTGGGGTCCCACCCTCTCAGAGGAGAAGGGGAGAGAGATGAGAGAAGGACTGTTGGAGGGGGTGATCAGGAGAGGGCATGAAAAGTGAATAAAGAAAAATATATTTAAAAATTTTTTAAATGTCAATGGTCATAAGTCTTACTCCAGATGGAATAGTTTTAATAGTGGATATTATATAGAGAACAAACCATCCCCATCCTTGGTGTGTGTGTGTGTGTGTGTGTGTGTGTGTGTGTGTGTGTGTGTGTGTGTGTATACAATTTGTTGTCTTGTTTCAGAATAGCTATTTCAATTTCTACTGAATTTAACTGTGTGCTTTCCTTTAAATTTTAGAAGTGACCCAATGACTGCCATAGACCCAGCTGCTGAATGGTCACATGTTGCCAGAGACATCAATGACTGTCCCAACAGCTGAACCAGGGTACTTTGGCCCCTATTTTTCTTGCAAGTATTTTTAATCCTGTCACGCTGACAGAAACTATGACCTAACATGTTCAAAAAATTAATCAAGCTTCTAATTTCTCAAGTAAAAATTGGGCCAGCAAGATGGCTCAGAAGATAACAGCGATAACTACTAAGCCTGAAATACTGAGTTTGATCTTCAGGATCCACACGGTGGAAAGAGAAAACTGATTCCCACTCAATGTCTTCTGATCTCCACACTAAGGCAGCGGCAGATACACTCAGACACGCACGCACACATGCGCTCCGCTCCAGGAAAGTATGTAAGACAATCATTGCTTCTCTCTCTAATGCTACACTAAAATACACTTTAGAAAAAAAATAGAGTTCAGTCATTAGACTTTACAAGTTACTACTAGACCACACTTAAAGTGGTTTGTCTAAATGACTGTGCTCAGCATATACAATGGGTAATATGGTATGGGACTAAATCAGGCAACAAGTGTGTAAGTAGGGAAAGTTAAGTGTGATTATAAGTTAAATTTCCCCACAGCTTTTAAGCATTTTCTATTTTCCTTTAAATAAGCAGAACCAGGTTTTGACATCTGAAACATGTGAAAAAAAAACTTTTAAAATCTTTCAGTGACATCAAATA
>LR749786.1:447778-491946 GCA_902729485.2 Mus minutoides | reverse complement strand
AGAGAGAGAGAGAGAGAGAGAGAGTCCTATATTCATGACACTAAAATAATGAAAAATTATGGCAAAAGGCAAAGAACCACACCATTCAGTTTGCCAATAGAAATCTCATTTTACCTTTATTCATAGAGATCTTCACAATGCACCAATTTTTATCTCAAAGTGGACTACGGGGACGGAACATTTGAAATAGTCTTAACAACAGTACACAAGGAGCACAGCTGCTAAAGCAGTCATGATATCATCCATTCAATGCACACACGCACACACACACACACACACACACACACACACACATTTTAATGGTAAAATTGTCTGATATCATATTTCTACTTCCAAAATAAAATCAATTTACAAACTCTCCTCAGTCACCTGCAGAGGTTCCTAAGCCGCACACAGGCACGGGTTATGAATCTATCTGTTTGTTCCATGATCTGTGCAGACACACAGGTGACTATGTACACCAAGTGCATCTTACAATTCACAAGTGGCAATAGCTCAATTTGGGAGACTTTTGGGGGTCTCATTATGATTCAATACGTATTTAATGTGGCTACGATTACGGAGACATTGAATCCTTTGATTTCAGTAGTGGGAGATTCATAAACCATGTAAAATCATCATTTTACTCACCCATAGCAAGGTTTAGAGGGAGAATGTTATTGTATGGGACACTTTAAAATCTCCCAATTACAGTTTAGAGATTCTAGTTAATTCTTCATATGTTCTCGTTACTTTTTAAATAATAACACTTATATTTAAATTGTGTCACTTCACAGTCAACACACTTTACTTTTGAAGTAATAACATTCTTTAAAGTGCTTTAAGTAAA
The DNA here is from genome assembly GCA_902729485.2 of Mus minutoides. Classification (NCBI taxonomy): domain Eukaryota; kingdom Metazoa; phylum Chordata; class Mammalia; order Rodentia; family Muridae; genus Mus; species Mus minutoides. The sequence goes on along the minus strand of LR749786.1, from coordinate 491,117 downwards.
CCATGCAAAACAGAATAAATTGTTAGCATTAACTACAAAGGACTTCAGGGTTCTAGATGGCCAGGAAAGGCACATTGCTGCGTGGTGATGCCCAGAGTTTCCACATTCTTTCTGTTTTGTTTGAGACCAGCAAACATCTTGTGGAGACTCAGTGCAACCATCTCTTTTTGAGAAACTACTCCTATCATGTGGGGAGAATTAGGTCTTCTCCTTTGGGTGCTCTAATAGAAATCTCAAATCATATCTGTTGTTAAACATGCCTGCAGGGTGTTGTGCACACATGGCTCCCCCTGCTCAGCCAATATGTTTAAGTCCTCTGAGAGCAAGCACCATTCTCTCATTCCTCTGCTGTATCCACAACATGAGATGGGCTTGTAGAGATGGCTGTTTTCATATTCTGCCATGCTTGGGAACCTCTTAGAAGGCTTTTCATTTGATTTCTACTGTACAGAGTACCGGTTTGATGATGACTTAAGAAGTGGGGCTCTGCCTTGGAGGCTGTGCAGCAATTATAAACACTATGGTTTCCAACATGCTTAACTATTACACATGAGTTCCTGAACTACAACTAAAAAGATCGATAACTAAAAATAAGTCTGTGTTAGTATATAAAGAAGGAGTAAATCCATGGTCCTAACATTGGTGTGAGCTATAGCCAATGGCATTAACAGAGATAGACATATCTAAGAAAGTGATGGTAGGCCTTGTTGTTTTAAAGTCTGCTGTCCCATAAATGTTCCCGTCTCAATACTTCACACTCAATGCATCTAAACATTAAATTCATACTCAGCTTCTGTTCTCTGATATTTGCCAACTTTCCAGCCTGCAAATGGATTCAGTGTCTAACAAGACTTCCAGGTTTGAAGTTTGTGTCTTGAGCTGGCATTCTCAACTTTCCCTACTTGTTCCCTACAAGGCAGCTTTGTCAGATATGCCTCCAGATCAGTCTGACAGTCACTTGTCCTGCATCTTGCATCATGTCACCTGTAATGGTCATCCATCTCCCTATTTCCACTGATACCCAACAATCCAGGCTTCAGGTTTCCTGGAGACAGAAACCAGCAGACACTTCCTGGCACTTCTTTAAGTTCTCCAAAAAGTCTTTTCGGGTAGAAGATCCAAATTGTGTTGTGATTAATGGAGCTCATCTGGAACTGTATAGAACATTCTCTCTCGACTGGGCGTGGTGGCGCATGCCTTTAATCCCAGCACTCGGGAGGCAGAGGCAGGCGGATTTCTGAGTTCGAGTCCAGCCTGGTCTACAAAGTGAGTTCCAGGACAGCCAGGGCTATACAGAGAAACTCTGTCTCGGAAAAAAAAAAAAAGAACATTCTCTCTCTTCCTGTTGACTTGACAGTAGGGCACTAGTGTGCTTTCCAGATCTTGACTCTCAATGCCACTTCTGTAACCTGTAGTCTCTTTTCCCCATATGATTTTTCCATTTGGGGATTTTCTTTGTCTCCTTCTTAGGTAGAATTAAGAGCAAAACTTTGTCTTATAAAGTATCATTTTCCCATGCAGATCTTTTATTTCTTCTATGACTCTGTCTTATGATCTTTCACTAGGTCTTCTAATAAATGACTTTTAGACACGTCAAGGGACATATCAAGACCAACTCATTCTCAGATCTCAAAACATAGACAGCACAGTACAAATTATGCATCATGGCTCAAACACAAAGAAAAGTGTAAAAAATCGTTCTAGGTGCCAATGCCTGTCCTTATATTCAAAAGGCAAACAATAGTGATTAACTTACATAATTATATAAAGCAGCTTATGTGTGGGGACTCTTTAATAACAATGAAATTGCAGAGATATTTAGGGATACAAAAAAAAAGGCATTATAATGTTCCGAAACTTTAAGTTTAGCCTTTTGTTGATGGAAAGTTGAACAGAGTTAGAAAAGGGTACTTGGAATCTAGGTCTGTTGGAAAGAAATCACCCAGAAGTGTAAACATGAAGAGCCCCTGTGATAGTGCCCATATAGTTTCTAAAGCAAGCTGCTTGAACTGGTAAGATTGAAAGCCATTCTTAGCATATGCGTTTCACAGATAGCCAGTCAAAAGGACCAGACATTTTGGTAGTGATAGAGCCTTCAGATTAAGATATCAAATCCAGCAATTTTTTTTCCTTTTAGAAAAGTTATGACTTATGAGGTTAAGTACATAAAGCCAACTGAAGCTGCTGAGTCTATTGGTGTTACCACCTGACTTCAGATAACATCATGTCCTACCACTGTGAATGTGCACCGTAACAAAGTCAGTTGGAGTAATAGTCTGTTTTACATATTTGAAAAGCAGATTACCAATGTTTTACTAGTGGTTTCAAGAACTACATATATTTAGAAGCAATAATATAATCATTAAGATCCCTCTTTAAACTCATAATGTCTGCCACATCTTAGACAAGCAATAAACATTTACTGAATCTAGAAAGGAGACTTCAGAAGCCTGCAGTTCCAGTGGGACTTTCCACATAATCTAGACCTGGAATGAAAACTTAAGTTTCTTGGATAGGAATCTAGGACTGGGCTTCCCAAGACCCAGTCTTCTGAGAGACAGACAGATAAACAGACAGACAGACAGACAGACAGACAGACAGACAGTCTTGAGAAACCATTGGAATCCCCTTCTAGTTCCTTCCACCTCCAAACTCCACTGCCTTATTCAGGCTGAGGGTCCCTTCTCTCCTCATTTGCCCTGCACAGGATCTCTTCCAAAGAGGCTCCTTCTCCTAACATCATGGTCCAGGTGGAACTTGCTCAGCAAGTCCAAGCCAATTACTTGCCCATATTTTGTTTTAGTGACAACACTGCCCCCATCAAAGGCAACCCAGGAGACCACAGCATCCATGAACAGGAAAGTAGGCCACTAAACAAGCAAGCTTCAGATGGGGACTGATCCTCAAATGCCTCCTGTTTCCTGGTCCTTATCCTTCTAGCATCAGAACTGAGTCATTTCCACACCTAACCTAGCCTGGTCTTCCTACAATAAGGTAGTGTAGTTTGGAGGTGGAAGGAATTTGAATCAATTTTGGCATCACTTCTTAATAGCTATGGAGGAAAATCACTACACGTCTCTGTGCATAGGTTTCCCCCAAACAGATGATGAGAATCACCTCTCACTACATGCAATGTGAGGATTGACAATGCACCTAAAGGAGTGTCTAACAGTCTTCTGCTTTGATGACAAGTACATATGGCACCATAGATTGAAGGGAAGGATAAACACCCTACCTCAACTAAGGGAGCCAGTCTGGAACAACACTGACCAACTAAACAAACACATCTTTTATCAGCATGTTGCAGAAAGGGTGTCTCAAGTTTTCAATAATCTGTCCCTTAGAACTTAGCCTTTTTACGTTACTTTAACAGATAAATATTTGTTTGCTACCTTTACTGCTACACCCAGAAGCATTTGGTTTTAAGCGAATACCATACAAACAGACAAATGAAGTGGCATTTTTATTTAACCACTAACAGTGTTCATAACAGTGACACCTAACAGTGAAGAAACACAGAGTTGAGGTGAGACAAGTGGTGTTCTACAGGGGCTCTAAGGGAAACTCAAAACTAGAGGAGGGAGTCCTATGGGTAGGCACAGATGCCAGGCAACTGACTAATGGGGACTGGAGCCCTTCAGCTAAGGAAGGTAGGAGAAAAGCTTCACACTGATCCTACCTGTGAAAAAAGTAAGCCCTTGTTTATTGACTTTATCCCTGCTTTTTCCTGTACTGCAAGATTTTCCAGACTCGTGCTCGTTGGAACCGTCGTGGTAGTCTTCTTTTAGATGTTATCAATTTTTCATTTATGCTAGTGAGTCTCAAATCAAATACTACAAGAGTTTTGAAAATTCTAAGTCTCAAGATCTACCCGTGAAATCTGAGTGTATGGAGCGGTAGCTAAACACTGGAGGAGGGGTGTAGTTTGTTTTGCTTGTTGATTTTTAAACCCAAATGATTTCATTGTGTAGTTAAGTTTGGGAAACTGAGCCTTACACCCCCTCCAACAAAAGTGCACGGAGCACCAACCCCCAAGTCCAACTTGGATGCGGATGACATCAACAGCAAGTGCAGACCTGACTGCTGGAACCCGAGAGGCTGGATTTTGAAATTGTGCAATTAAACCTTCCGAGGCATGTTTCTCGTGTCAAGTGGGTTTATGGTCGGGTAGTCATGAAGCCAGACTTGTTCATGTTCCGTCTGGACAGTTGGCATGTGTGATCCATGGACATCAATCTGTTTCTTTTTAATTAGGGGTTATATTTTAGTTGGCCAAATATCAATCACTTCAAGAGGGGGCGGTGGAAGGAAAGAAAAGAAAAAGAAACCCAAGAGGGAACGTCTCAGCTAACAAGTAAGAAAGTTTGCTACCGGCTTCATTTTGAAACACCAAGGGTGAACTACACCCAAGGGTCCAGCTGTCACAAGGTCAGCCATACCATTGCAAAGGCAAGTGATGCTGCAGCAGCCCAGGCTTCTGGGAAAGGGCAAATTCGGGGATCCCAGGGAAGCAGCCACCCCGCAAGACTAGCTCCAATCTGGCATGGAGCCTTGGTCCCCAACCAGTGCACCTAGCCTGGCAGGTCTCTGGCATGCTCTATGCCTAAGAGGAGGAATCGACCCACCCCACCCGCCACCCCCACGCCCTCCTTTTTTTTTTTCTAGTGAAGAAACAAATGACCACCAACACCATCTTTCCCCAGAAGTCCTAGGTGGTTAGTGATAGAGATATCTCCACACTTCCAGGTCATTGCTGCAACTACACACCGGCGAAAGGGCAAGCCAGAAACCTGCAAGCTCCACTGGGACTCAGGCTACTGGGTCCTGAGAGTACCGTGGAGGAGAAGAGAGGTGTTGAGGGCGCGCTCAGGAAACCGCGCGTCTCGGAGGTTCCGACCTTGACTAGAGGCGCGTTGGTTCTTACTCCAGTCCCTCAACTCCCAGACTGAGCGGGTGGGACACGCCGGTCCCGCTTGCGGATCCGGCGTCCCTCCGCTCTCCCTGACAGTACTGGGCGCACGTGCGCCAATGCCTGGCGTCCCGCGCTGTCCCGCACCACGTTTCTGCTCCGAACGCCTACTGAGCGCAGGAAAGTGAGGCAACTAAGTTGGCAGCAGTCAAGAGCCCCGGAGCGCACAGCCGCGGCTCCCACGCTGCCCTGGCAGCCCCTCTACCCCAAGCCCAGTTTCCCTTCCTTCGGCGGCCCCAGTCTCGCCCATTCCAGACTCGAAACGTCCAGTTCCTCCTATGGTCCCGGACGCCTTTGGGAGCCAGAAGAGGAGGAGCGGGCGGCCGGGGACTCAGAGTCCGGAGCGGAGGTTGGGGCTGGGCGAGCGCGCTCACAGGGGGCGCGGGCCGGTGGGACACGCCCTTACCTTTCTTTTCCTCCAGCGCCCCACCTGCGGCGCAGAGCGCGGTCAGCAGCACCAGCAGTGTGGTTCTCGCGGTCCCCAAGGGTCGCATCTCTGACCGGGAGAGGTTGGCTCTGGCTCTCCGGGATTAATCCGAGACAGACGGAGTCGCACGGTCCTGCCCAGTGACTGTGTCGGCAACGACGAGACCCGGACACAGGCTCCCGTCCAGGTGACCCGTTGCCTGTCTGGGAGGCGGTAGCCTCCGGGACTCGATCCAGACGCCCTAGCCCAGGAGGAGCGCACAGTGCGGGAAGAAGAGGAGGGAGGCTGCTGCGCGTTGCGCTGGGGCTGCCCAGACGTCTAGCTAGCTCGGGTCGGGACTGGGGGAGGCTGGGCGGGAGGAGGAGGGACTAATGTAGGAGGAGGGATCCAGAGGAGCGAGGAGGAGGAGAATGTCAGGAGAGAGGAAGCGCTCTCCGCGAGGATCGAAAGCAGGCAGTGACCGGAAGGTGGTGGTGGATGGCCTTGGCCACCACTAGACAAGGCTCTGGGGGCGAGTTCTGGCTGCGTGCAGTGGGGCAGTGGGTGGCCTTTGGAGTTAATTTCTGAGGGGACTCCGTTCCACTGCATTTCAGGACCTAGGAAATCCAGCCAATCTATGTCAGGGTCCCCTCCTTCCTTCATTCTGTCTCCCACCTTCCTCCTTCCTTTCTTTCAATTAACCGAGCATCTCTGGACCACCTCGGTTACAAACTGTCCAACCGTAGAGCACAGATTGAAGAATAACACAGATGGGGACGCTGTTCACTTATTCTCCATAACTTCTCCAGAACAGCCGGATCTCAGAAGGGTCAGGCTGACTTGGCAGCAGAGTTTCCAACAGCACAGGCAGAGGCGAGTGCCACAAGTCTGAAGTGGCACTCAGAAGTCCGAGGGTCCTTCAGATCCCATCAAGAACCCTCCATGTCTTCTGAAAGAAGGGCAGCCAACTCCTAGCACAGAGAGGGGCCTCAGTATATTTGCTGGATGAAAGCATGCATGTTGAAGAGCAAAAACATGGCATTTTCTACACCTGGAACCAGTCGGGAGTGCTTGAAAAGCAAAGCAATGTACACATGAGGCAAATTCCTCCGCAAAAGCAGAGACTTGACATAACAACAGTCGACAAATCTTTAGAGCAGTTAGCAGCCTCCAGTGACCCAAGCTAGCCCTGCCGCACATCAGGAGGCAAATTGCCAGGTACGTTCACCTAGAATTTGACCAGTAGAAATGTGTCCCTGAACTGCAGAACCCGCAACTAAATTCCTTCAGCAAAGACGAACTAATGTCCCCACTTCTTAGCTTCCATTCAATCCAAAGTCTCTGAGTTCTTCACAAAATCACTTGGTCCCCTAATTTAGGCCCCTTTGCTGTGGGTGTCCTCGTTAGCAGGAGTCATGGCTAAGCAGCGAGGCTCAGTCCAGCTTTTTCCATGCAGCCTGCAAAGACACTGGGACCTTCACTGAGAAATAGAGCAGGTTTTCTTAAACTTTTCCCACGCGCAACCTCTTTTCATAGATGCTTTTATGTAATCTTGGGTAGGGATTTTATATAAAATAGGCGTTCAAATCAGACATCGACTAATAGTAGATCATAATGCAATGTTAAGATAATTTTTGGCATATATATGACTTCACCTCTTATTAAAGACTAAGGCAAATTTGCATACCAATGAGATTGATTTGTTTATCGTTACATAAAAATTAGGTTTTGAATGAATACTTGAAGCTGTGGAATAAAGAGCATCTGTAATATTGTTCAGAGTTAATTAATATTTTGTAATATTTTGATTACAGTTCTCAAAGCATGAATCAGGAAAAATATATTGAGGGCTATTTTGGAAATTTCATCCTAATCCTATGTTAAAATTCTGTTACCTTTTTAAAAAGAGACTTAAGACATTGATTTTAAATATTAAACATTCAAACACAATATAATCCAAACATACCCATTTGAAGCTCCTATGCTAAGGAATGATGGTAGGAGAATATTAAAAATGTCTTGTCGTCTGTATTGTTCTTCTACCAGAGCAGACAGTTGTATGTGAAGTAAAACTGTTGCAGTCCATACCACCTGGTAGTCTTGCATCTGAACTGAGTTTGGATGTTGCACTTCTGGGTACCCCATGGTGTAACAGCATGCACAGAGCAAAGAGTGAATAGTGTGTATGTAGAAGAAAGACCACTGTGAAGCGCAATGCAGCACTGTGGAGCTCTGACAGAAACACCTCAGTGTGCTGAGAATTTTTGAACTAAACTTTGCTTATTGCACATTCAGAAAAATTTTACTGTTGCCGATTTTTTTTGTACCCACTACCCAGAGATATATGTGGGAGGGGAACTTAGGTGTCAGTTTTCTGCTGTATGTTCCAAATAAGAACTTAGGGCAGTTTTTAAAGTAATACAATAATAAGGGGGGGGGGATTAGAAAAAGCCAAGCAAGAAATATAACAGTAGAACACAAAATGAAGGTGGAGATGAGTTTTTAAAAGTCTTCAGAAAGTGAAGATTCCCATGTTCATGTTTCCAGGGCTAGAACTCTGGCTTAAAATGTATTTTCTATCAAGGGATATGATCAGTGGTACAAGTCATAATGAACACACAGTAAAGTAGAAATGATAATGATAGCTACAACTGATATTTAAGAATATGTAGAAATTTCTCCTATGAACCCCTAAAAGAGGATTGTCAAGATTCTCTCTATGTTAACGAGCAACAATACTCATAAGCTGATGGTTAGAATATCCCTTGGTGTGACCTACTGATGGTTATTAGAACATCCCTCAATATGATCCCATGATACAACATTCTTTGTGACCCGACTACAATCCAGCTCCTAGAAACAAAGCTTCCTCAAGCTCATCACCAAGAAAGCAGTGACACTTTGAAGTTACAGAGCACAAAACTAGGAGAACTTCTATGGAATATGCTTCCCTTTAGGACACCTACATCAGGATCTTCTGGAACTTCACCCTAGGATGCCTGCATGCACTGTGTAATCTTCTGGGCTTTAACTGTGAAGAGTAACATCATGATGATGTACTCTAGTTACAAGTACTAGAGTTATTGATGCTTATGTTAAATAAAAGTGGTCTTGGTAGGCTGGCAGAAATGACTTCTTTTGGAAAGAACAGAGGAGCCTTGCATAGCCAGAGCTTTGCACACAGACCCTGTGGAGAGTAATTAAAGTATTTGTAGGAACTACTTGGTACTTCCTACACTTGGTATAGGTAACCCAGATGAAGTACTCTGTGTTACTACATCATCCTGGAGGGGCATCAGCACTCCAGACTCTGCTGAACTCTGGTGAGATGTCAGTATATCTGATGATCCATGTGCCAACTTATCTGTTTCTATTTTATTATGGAAAGGTGACATTGTTGTTTAGAGAGGATAAAGAACTCTCTGCGTCCTTGCTGAATGTTGGCATCAGAGCTCCAGATTCTACTCCATCATATCTTCAAAATTTGTTAGGTCAAATGCAAACAAAATCTCAGCTTGGCCAAGAAAAAAAAAAAGAATAAAGTCCAGATTTGACATACTAACAAGCACATACTAGGATCACTTTCCACAACAAATACCTACAGTGTGCTCATCATTACACAATAAGATGTTTATTCTCTGCCACATACACTAACAAGCAATTTTTCTGACAAATGGATACATTAGAGGCTTTTGAGTGTGGTATGTTGAATAAGAGTTTATTTTTCCCTAAGAGTAACATGAAATTGATTTTCCAGAATTCTTGGATGCCATGGGAAGAAAGACAAGTTGTGTCTTTCAAGTAAATCTGAGGGAGGAAAACAAAGGAGAAGAACAGATTTCACAGTTTGCAGACATCTTCAAAAGCATATTCTGGACCTAGCTAAGAATGGAATGAGCTGACTCCAGAGTATAATGTATTTCTCAGGAGGGTTTTTTTTTTCCTCATAGGAACAGTAAATGCTAATGGAAATTACGAGTCAAATTCTAAAATTATGAAAAAATGTGCTCTTTTAAAATTTTCATTTAAAAGTATATGCATATAATATTTTTATGGATGTGTTTTAAGGATACCCAAGAATCTGGTGACAATTTGCATCAAGGGAACTGTTGGGTGTCGAGGGTTGGAGGGAGAGTTAGTTTTTCATTGTTTGTCCCTTTACACACTTAGAATTTTGTACTGTGAACCCAAGGGTCATTACCCACAGATGATCCCTTGCTGACATTTACTGGCCTTAGGATAACAGGCTCTGCTGCTTTTCTGGGCCTTGTGTTCATTATTGTTGGGTCACCTGACTCTGAGTGACCATCCCATAAGGGAAAATGCCGACACAAAACTGTTTTGTAGCTAAGATCAGGGTTGGATACTTTCATGAAGTTTAACAAGGCAAGCTGCTGAACAAAATGAGGAGTCAATGTGTCTTGGACCATCCACAGAGAAGTGGGTTAGAAACACGTATTTCTCTTCACAAATCTAGTACTGAGAGGTGGACACAAGGAAGTGCGGCTTACAGGGGAACTAATGTCTGGCTAGGAAGCCCTGAATGGAATTGACACATGCTTGTCTTAGTGAGGAGATGCCTGTGAGTTACAAACACCACAGGGAAACATTTTGGGGAAAATGCCAGTGAGTTCTACATCTAGGAGACTAACCAGATGCTCACAGAGAAATCCTGGAGATAATCATGTAGTCCTTCTGCCTGGGGAAGGTTATCAGAAGCACAGCCTATAAAAGCCTTTAACAGAGTTTAGCATAGCTGGACTAAAGAAATAAACAACTCTAACTTCCTCTAGGTATCTTGGGTGAAGGTGAGGGTCTAAGAAACATGTATGAAGTTCACAGTCCAGAGACACCAGCTTACTAAAGAACTGAGGCTTATGGTAATATGTAAAGGACTGTGGGATCCTTCACATCTCTCCACATTGTACTGGTACCTACTAAAGGCCTCACTCCTAGAGTTCCTCCTGTCTAAGTACATCATGTCTACCCTTCAACAAAAGCTTACAATGTGTCCTTGTTAGCCAGTGTTCTATTGCTGTGAAGTACCATGGCCAAGGCACTACTTTAAAAGAATGCATTTAACTAGGGGCTTGCTTACAGTTTCTGGGGCTTAGTCTATGATCATCATGGCAAGAGCATGGCAGCAAGTGCTCAGTGCTGGAATAGGAGTTGGGAGCTACATCCTAATTCACGGGGCCATTGGGGGACACAGACTCTGGGTTTGCAATGAGCTTTTGAAACCTCAAAGTCCACACTCCCAGTGACATACTTCCTCCAACACGGCCTCACCTCCTGATCCTTTCAAATAGTGTCACTCTCTGGTAAACAAGTGTTAAAATCTGTGAGCCTGTGCAGGTCATTCTCATTTGAATCTCCCCAACATCCTAAAAGTCAAGACATAATTTGAAGAGATTAAACAAAAACTGAAGCTAGAGTTGGGACTAGCATGAGAAAGCCAGGTGCCATGTTTTCTCAGTCTCTCAGTGACTTGGGAATCTGAGAAAGGAGAGGTTGAAGACAGAAATTCAGTAACAGCCTGGGCAACTAAAGACCTAACGGCCTTTTGAAAGAACATAACAGGAATGTTGCAGTGATCAAGCCAGAGTTTTAAAAGTAAACAAATAAAAAACATAGCCATGATAAATGAGCTATAGCTTTACTTTTAGTGGGAAAACGTAGATAACACATAAGAGTAAATGAGCGATGTAAACAGAGAGAACAAAACATGAATGTTTCAAAGAGAAATGCTAGAGATTAAAGAAAAATTTTGTAGGTGAACCAATAATGCCATCAATGGCCTTAGTGGACTGGGAATGTCTGAAGAATGAAGCTGTAAACCTGAGGATGAGTCAATAGATAGTATTAAAAAATGAAAGGAAAAATAAGAATCCTGGGGAGTTGGGGGAAAAGACAGAGAAACACTGAAGGACTGTGGCATCTACACAGGGTGCATTGTGTGATGGAGACATAAGGAAAGAGAAAGAAGCATAATTGATACTTAAAGTAATGGTGAGTGATATTTTCTTCAAATGAATGTCTGCCACCAAACCACAAATCTAGAAAGATTAAAAAACAGCCAGTAGGATAAATAGCAAGCCACACCAACAACTTGAACCTAGGCATGCTGTGTCTAATCTTCACAAGTTCATGTCAGGACAGCATTCTGTAGAGTAACCTTACCTATGGAAGAGTTACAAAGACACAATCTCTTAAAAAGATGAGAATTACATTTCCAACAAAGTAGGGGAGAGACCTTTACCAAGAAAAATTAAGACACTGACAAAAAGAAATTGAAGGACACTAGATGATAGAAACATTATTTATGATCCCATATTGACAGATTGTGAAGATGTCTATTTTACCCCAAAACATAGATAGATTTAATGCAGATCCCATAAAAATTGCAATGAAATTCTCCATAGAAATAGGGAGAAAAAAAACAACCTTAAAGGATTACGACAACAAAAGTTCATGGATAGTCAAAGGAACTCTGAGCTTTAAGGAAACAGCCAGTAGTATCATGTTACCTGACTTCAAAATATACTACACATCCATAGTGACAAAGACAGGTCAATATTGGCACAAAAAGACACACAGACTAAAATAATATACTAGAGGATCTAGAGATAAAGCCATGCAGCTATGGACACATAATCTTTGACAAAGTCATTAAAAACTTGCACTAGAAAAATAAAACAAAACAAACAAACAAACAAAAACCTCTAAAACCAAAACAGCCTTTTAAACAAATGTGGGCAAGTGTAGATAGCCATCTGCAGAAGAATGAAACCATATCCACATCTTTCATCCTGAACCAAAGTCAATTCAAAATGACTTAAGGATTTTTAATTAAAAACCTAAAACTTCTAAGAGAACACAATTCAGAATAAAGGAATAGGCAATTATTTCTAAATAGAACACCAATAATATTTCCAGAATTGATAAACAGGATTGCAGGAAGTCAAAAATATTTGCACAGTGATAGAAGCTCTCAGTGGTGGAGCAATCAGAGAACTTTCAAAATGGGAGAAAATGTTTGACAGCTACTCCTTAAATAAGGAGTTAACATGAGGACTACATGAAGAACTGTAATTATTGAAAACAAAAATTGGCAATAAATAAATGTATAGATGAACTGAACACAGAATTCCCAAATGACAAAATCAAACGGTCACCAAAAGTCTTTAAAAGTGTTCAACATCATTAGCTACTGGAAAAATACAAATAAATCTACTTTGAGATCAATAAATCTACTTTGAGATCCCATCTCTCTCTCTCTCTCTCTCTCTCTCTCTCTCTCTCTCTCTCTCTCTCTCTCTCTCTTGTTTTTTGAGACAGGCTTTTCGGCATAGCCCTAGCTGGAGCTCATTCTGTAGACCAGGCTGGCCTCGAACTCAGATATCCACCTGCCTCTGCCTCCCAAGTGCTGGGATTAAAGCCATCACTGATCACTGTCCTGCTGAAGAGGAATTCTTATTCACGGTTGGTGTGAGTGTGAATTGGTACAGCAACTACAGAAATCAGTGAAGAAGCTCTTCAAAAAACTAAAATTAGACTCACTATTTGACTCAACTATACCATTTTGGGACATAAACCCAAGATTCTATACCTACCACAATCTACACTTGTTGCTGTTCTTTCAAAAAAAATTCATCTTAGATCTCCACAAGCTAACACATAGACACTAGTAATATGGTACATAAGCACAGTGGTCCCCTCCTTCCACCATGTGGCTACACCATGAGCTCAGTCATCAGGCTGGACGGTAACTCCTCTAAAGAATTTGGCATTAACAGCTAGAATAAGAGAAACTTGCGGTGGAGTCTAGCTCATTAGGTCTCTCTCTCTATTAGTCTTCATGGTCACATGAACAGTGGAAACAAAATAAGTCACTGTGCTTCTTAAAAGAACTTTGGGGCTCCCAGAGGCACAATTTAGTGGCGATGACTTTTCCCTGAGATTTCTAATTATGGACTTTGAAGATCATGCTGTTCCCTCAAAAGAACTGCTCTTGGGCTAGGGAGATGGCTTGTGGATTAAAGTACTTGCTTTGTAATCATGAGAATGGAATTTGTATATCTAGCAGCACCCACTTAAAATGAACCCAAACAGAACAAAAACCAGGGTACAGAAGTGTGAGGTTTGCACCCCAAAGCTGAGGGAGGGGTAAGAATGGTGGATCCCTGGAATTGTTGACAAGCCATCCTAACTGGAATAGCCTGTCTCATGTTCAGTGACAAAGGCCGACAGCTCAAAAAATCAAGTAGAGATCAATAGATGGAAAAGACAACCTCTGGCCTCAGCACACACGGTGAACACAGTGTACAGTCTCCCACCACCCACCTCCTTCATGGAACTGCAAAGGGAAAACAAGGTCAACAACAGACCAAATATGGGCTGGCATCCATGATCCTTGTTCCTGCCTTCTGCAGATGGACATGTTAATGGGGATCTTGCTGTTTGCAGTAGAAACATGCACATTTGGTGCAGGCTAGAGAGCTTTACACAGCCAGTGCCTTGGCACAACAGCTCCCCAGTTGCTGCTGTTCTTTACTTTAAAGATGGCTTTGAATCCTGCTTCTCTCCCTGTGGAATGACTCCAGGAGCCACCTCTGATTCCTCGTTGGGAATCCCACTGACACTGGGGCTTCACAGCAGGTGTGTAGGTGACTATCTACACATGAGGCAATGGTGTAGCTGGAAAACTGAAAAGGTTGCTTACAGCTATGCAAAGAAGAGAGGCAGATATCCAGGACCACCCTAAGGGCACCCTACCCTCTAGCACTTGGCCTAGATAAAAGTGAGTTTTCATTTGAGAGGGCTTTACCTGAGACTCTTGGCGAGAGTCTGGTTTGGTTTTTTAAGCCTCTGTGCTTTGGGATATGTGGCTTAATGAACCAGCAATTTCTGGTCTGGCCAGGCTGACTTTGTGACCCTTTGTGGTTTTCTAGTGAGTTTTGTTTTGAATGCATTGTTTCAATGGCTCCCTACATCCAACCTCTTTCTTAAGAAACATTTGTTTTCTTTTACATCTACTCTTGAATGGAGGGTACAAATCAGAGATGGTGAGAGAGGGCTGGGTTTTCGCCAGTTTTAGTGGGATGGTAGAGGTGAGATTGAAGGTTTCCTCCTTTGCTTTCTGAGATTTGGGGATGTTTGTGAAAGTTATTTTTCAAAACAATCCTTACGTATCCTATTGTCTTTTGCCCAGCACATGCTACCTAGGAGAGAGGTCAGGAAGGTCTCCAGGGAGGTCCACTGAGTTTCCCCTTCAGCTATATCAGTTTCCTTTTTCACAGAGTCATTTGCTCTCATTTGCAGATGAGCAAAATGCAGGTGGCCAGTTTTCATAACAGCTTTCTATCCAGGAGGGAGCCTGGCAGGTTTGCCTAGGTCTCACCTAGTCCTGCGGCAATGTCCCTTGGCTATTGTGGTCGCCAAACTGGCTCCTGGGGACATGACTCTTATATGGGAGGCACACAGATAGATGTCACTTTCTGTGGTGTTAAAGGGCTTTTAAACATGGTCTTAGGAAGCTTCCCCAGAAGTATCACATGGTAACCTGGCTGCTTCGGCTCCACAGTCTGCTAGAACAGATGGTTCGTTGGCCAGCCTGAATTACATCGAAGAGTGTCCACATCATCCAGAAGAGATGAGCATCGCAGAGAGCACTGAGGAGATGGAAAGCTGTTGTTGGTCCTGATGAGTTTCATATGGTGAGCCCTAAGATGGAAAAAACAGTAATATGTTTTTATGTTACCCAGCCTTGGAAACCTTGTGGCCATGTCTATATTATGTATAATGTTATAACAACTGCTTCAAAAGCCAGTGCACATCAATATCTAGTCTTCCACAGCACCACAGGCTTGCCTTGCATAGAGGACAGCAAGCCAGCAGCTAGCTGCCAGAAAGGCAGAGGGTTAGGCTTCCCGGGGAACTTCAGCTGCTGCCTGATTTGAGGGTTTTTGTCTCCCTGACCTTTAGAATTCATATATGGGGATGTTCCCTGGCTCCATGTCTGGGGAATTACTAGGGATTATAATTAGTTTTAAACGTTGGGGAGTTCAACCATCTTTTAGGAGGCTGGAGAGGAAAGGGTTTATTTGGCCTTTATTTCCTATTGTTCATCACTGAAAAAATTCAGGAGAGGGGGAACTCAGGGCTGAAACCTAGAGTTAGGTGCTGAAGCAGAGGCCTTGGGGCGCTGCTGTTTAAGGGCTTGCTCCTCGTGCTTGTTCAGACTACTGTCTCTTTAACATTTTTTATTCTTCTCTCATATAATACATCTCAACTACAGTTTCTCCTCCCCCTCTTCTCCCAGTCCCTCTGCCCACCTACTCTCTCCTCCAAATCTACTCCAGTTTCCTTTCAGAAAAGGGTAGTTCTCCCAGGGATATCAACCAAACATGGCATCTCAAGTTGCAATAAGACTAGTGACATCCTTCTTCATATTAAAGCTGGGTAAGACAAAGGAGGGAAAGGATCTCAAAAGCAGGCAAAAAGGGGTTGGAAATAGTCCCTGCTCCCATCTTTAAAGCAGGTCTTATTGTTGTTATTTTTTGGGTTGTTGCTTTCTAAGACAAGGTCACATTCTCAGGCATAGGCTGGAATCACAGAAGTGAGATATACACCTGGCTTCTACAACAGAGAATACATAGGAGCTACTAACCTGTCATCTCTAGTAGTAACTACCGTTTCTCTAGTTGCCATTCAAGACACTGGGAAGGTCCACTGGTTTGTTACTGCTCATGCCTGCCAAGGGACATGAAACTCTGAGGACCAGGCATTTGCTTCTTCCATAGCTTGGTTGGGGTTTGAAGGAGTGAGTGGGAGGTGATTTTCCCCCTAGTTCTGCCTTAGGTGAGGCCCTTTATGGCGTCTCTTCTACCATCTTGATCCCTGGAGTTAAATTGAGTCCTCAGGCTTATTGAAGAATGGTACTATTTGTAAACCATCTTTCTTGGTCTCAGCATTGTTTTTATTAGCAGCTGGGTAATGCTATATCTCCCTGAAGTGAAAAATGGGAACAGGAAAGAACTGGAAGAGGTAGGCCAATAGTCGTAATTTGGACTTGCCACGCGTGAAACAATTTTAGACTTCCACATGGAGATATGGAATAATAAGGTAGATATGTGATCTTGGCCCTCAGGGAAGAGATGTATGAGTGAAAGATAAAAATTTGACTCATAGATAATCCAGTTATAATTTAAAGTCTGGAGTTTGAGCAAGGTCTGAAATGAACTGGGGAGGATAAAGAGCTAGAGGAGAGACTCCCCTTGGGCCCGATGGCTCTGAGAGGTGAAAAGTTAGGAACTGAAGAGGAAGAGGCAAGCTTCAACCTCAGCTGTCAGGAGCCTCTGCCCTAAAGGCAAGTGGGAGAACTGGTTTGCTCTGAAAGCATGTGCCCACTGCCCTAAAAGCTGCAGCTAGCTCGGTGGACTCTGGCCATGGAATGCAGCTCTCTCCTTATCAGATGCTTCACTGGAGTAATGAGGTAAGAGCTTGGAATGGAATTCTGTTGGAATTTTGCTAACTTTGTAGAAACATTTAAAAAGTATTGATAGCTACAAAATGTTCTCTCTACACATATGCACATATTATATCATAGAGATTGGAGTCAGTTGCTTGTATCATATTATACTTCCATATTCAGAAAACTATCTTCCTATTTTGTCTTCCTTTTACCATACACATCATAGGCTGAAAAAAGTCAGAACTCTCAGTGCTAGGGGTTTGAAAGGGATCTCAGGAAAGATGGAGGAGCAATGCTTCTTTGTGATGGAGGAAGAGAAAGGAAGTCCTGGGTAGGAAAGCTCTGAGCAGCAAGCAAAGTGTGAAGGAGCAGGCAGGGGGAGAGAGGGGGAAGAAACTGAGGGCTGGGCTGCAGTAAGAGTCATGTGTCTCCTTTGCAAAGCCCTTAACGTCCACTCACCTGTCCCCACTAATATTGCTGAGTTGGCTTTACAGCTTCAATAATTAATACACTCATTTGGTTCTAGAATAAATGGAATTTAAAATGTGTACAGTAAAAAGTCCCATTGACCCAATGCTAATTGGTTTTCTAGCCATTTCCAAATGGCTTGTTAGCTTCTTGTGGTTCTTCCAGACTCCAGTCTTTACACTCCCAAGGTTTCCTTTACACTTTGCACATGCATACTGTGCCCAGGTGCTCAGCTCCTAGCAGGACTTCAGGAAGTCTCCTCTTTCTTCACATGGAAAAAAAAAATATATATATATATATATAATATATATATATATATACTTTCTTAGTTACCTAGCAAAAGATGCTAAAAATATTTCCAAATAAAATCAAGTGAATAATATTTAGTATCAATTCTGTGCATTTGCAAATAACTCCTGAGTGTTTTGTTTATGATTTTTAAATATTTATTTCTATTTTCTTTAAAAATCTACACTTTTAAAATTTTGGCATAGAGGCAGAGGAGTAGAATTCATGCTTAGCCTGAGAGGATCCAGTTTGTTCCCAGCACTAGAAAAAGAAAAGAAAAAAAATCTAAACATGCTTTAATGAAATTCATGTATTAAATAATTTTTCTTTTCCATTTGCATTTCCCTATGGTCTATTGTTCACGTATTTATTAGACATCCATGAAATTATTTTTAGTCATTTTTCCAATTTAAAAATATTATCAACCTAAGACATAGCTTATTTCTTTCATTTACTTAGTGAGGCTGGAGGTTGACATCGGACACACACTAGGAAAGCCCTGTTCCATTGAGCTATATCCCAACACTGAGATACCATTCATACACAGCCACATTCATGAATCATCTTGTAGAGCTGGCACTCTGAATAACTGATAAATAATCCCTGAAATCAGGGTCCACCAGAGGCATTGCCATCGCCCATAGTCCTTTCCATCTTCTTTTAAAGAGTCCCCAGTCCTCCGTTCTTGACCCCCACTACTGATTTACTCTCTGTCATGGATTATCTTGTATTTTCTAGAGTTATAAAGAAGTATGTATTTCAAAAAGGACCACATGCCAAGTGATATATTTTGTATAAATTGAGGTCCGTCTATATTGTTGTCTTTAGTGGTAGTTCATTCGTTTTAGTTGCCATATAGTATTCTGCCAGGTGACTAAAGTACCCTCTCTTTACCCATTCGCCAGTGCTGGATATTGGACTGTTTCCAATTTGAGGTTACACTCATTATCAACAAAGTTACCACGAACATGCACATACAAGTCTTTGTGTGGATACATGTTTTTATTTCTCTTGGATAAATACTCAGGAGTCAACTTAATGAGTCATAGAGCAAACAGCAGTCCGACTGCTTCCTGCTCCTCTGCTCCTGCCCTCATGTGCCTGCATCTAGGGAGGAGGACCAACTGCCCATACATAGTAGGTCATGGTATCAGGTAAGGCAGAAGTTATATAGACAACTAGTTAGAGAACCAATGGGTCTCAGAGCAGGCAAACCCTCATGTTATTCTTACCTATCTTGTCAGCAGTAGAGTATGTTAAGCCTGGAACTAGGAATGGATTATAATGGACACACTTATCTAAACAATGTTTAATCTTACTAAACTCTAAACACAGCATATCAGAAATTTTTATTTACATTTGAAGCTTTGAATAATCTCCTTAGTTAGATCTAACAGCAGTTGGCACAAGAGAGAGATGAAGATGGTGAATGACTGCTGTTTTTCTACATGGCTACATCTAGTAGGAAGATGTAATAGGTGAACACCACCACGTGAGCAGCACTTCACTAGTGGGAGATGGGGATGCTACAGAGCAGAAGTCATCACAATTAAATTGATGAGTGAAACTTCTGCCTACATCCTATTCAACATTAAAAGGGCAATGTTATTCAGTAGAGCAAAATTGGAAGACACTGACTAGGTATACTTCCTTAGACTTTTCCAAAATCAGAGGGAGACTTATTTTGACTAATGAAATTCCATTAATCAGTGAATCAATGAAATTACACAGCCTAATTTTAGATAATATTTTTAATAAACTCGCCAATTGTTTTAGTATCAGTGTAAGTGAAAATCACTGGTAGTAGAATTAACCTAAGAACAAATACATAAAGTATGATAATTACTAACTTCCTAGTGCCTCTAATATTTTTAATTAGTTAGACCTAAAAATTAATTTATGCAGAATGTTATCATCTAAAAACCCCCATGTGTCATCTAACCAACATAAAAAAATACAGAGGACTGTCAATATAACTCATTGGTAGGCCCTTGCTAGTATGTGTGACTTGTGTAGGGTCCCAGGTTTAGATTCCAGTTATACACAGAGACACATAGACATACAGGTAAGAATAAGGAGTAATATCCATATATGAAAAAACTCAAAGATGGAGTCACGGCTCAGCAGTGAAGGGTAAATCCCTTGCCTACATAACACTTCATTCCGTTCCCATCACCTAAATAACCCAGGACGCTCACAAACCACCTTAAACTCCAACTCCTCACACTGCTATCCTCCTGTGACATCTGCTGGCACCCAAACGCATGTGTATACCCACATACATGATTGAAAAATTAAAAAAAAATTAAATAAAAAGAAAAACTACAAGGGTCAAGACAGCGGGGAAAGAAAAATAATCAAAATGAAATTATGTGCAAAGGTTAAAAAAAAGTTCTCTGAGTATAAATAGGAACTTGTAGCTTATGCATAAAACAATGTTTTTTTCTTTCTAGGTAATCAGAGAGGAAAAATTTATATGATTAGTTTTCATTCATCACATGTGCACATTCACACACTCACACACATTTAATGCCAGTGAAATATGGTGACATTTTGAGTCCTTCTTCCTTGCTGGTAATCTTATGAATGCCAAAGAATATGGGGAAGTCAGAACATGTAAGTTTCTACAGGTAGACCTAGAGTCTGCTCCTCAGAACTTGTAACAATGTCTACACTTAGATCTAGGGCCTACTCCTAGAACAATGGTTTATTTTGTAGTAGTTGTCCAAAAGCCATACTCGCAAGCACAGAAAAAAAAAAAAGCAGAACATCACCACACCTTGACGTCTGCCATTGTAAGGAAGACACATCATGACATCAGCTGAGAAGCTGGCCTTTATGGTGAGTAATGACCTCAGCAACAGACAAGACTGGAATGTAAACAAAGCTGAGAAAGCTTAGGAAGCTAGTAAGAGTTAAGACTCCCAAGGCCTTTTCTACACATATATAACAGTTGCTGAAGAAAGAGATTTTCCATTCAGTTGAGCTACCTGAAGGTTGTGCAGAGAGGTGCAAGGATGCAATTCCACTCAAGCCTGCCTTAGTGGACAAAGTTTATTCAGGTTACTTACAGGAGGACGAGTGAGCAGTTACTTAGAGGAACAGGGTTGACTCAAAGGAGTCTGTGTCATAAAAATCCCAGCCCATGATGACTCACAAGAAATGCAACCTTACTGAAGTAAATGCCAGAGACTGGAGGACCATAGAAGCAGCCCAGGCTATCTAAAGAGAAGGGGGCATGCAGATAGTAGTGTTTGATTGACATCCACTGGGCCCAGTAGCAATGTGTTTATGGGCAAGTTTTAAAGGAGCTGATTCAGCAGGTCTGGAGTGGGGCTTTAGTGGCTCTGCTGCAACCCATGGTTGGATATTACTTGTAGGAGGTAGGTAAGGCTCTGGTCATTCTCAAAATTTTAGGCCAACATTTAAATTGAGATTTAAAGATTCTATAGCAGTGTTTTTCAACATTCCTAGTGCTGTGACCCTTTAGTGCAGTTCCTCATAATGTGGTGACCCCCAATCCAAATAAATTATTTTGTTGCTACTTCATAACTGTAGTTTTGCTACTGTTATGAATTGTAATGTAAATATCGGATATGCCATCCCCCAAAGGGGTTGTAACCCACATGTTAAGAACTGCTGTTGCATAGCAACCAAGATGGGATGAGGGAAAGGTAAAGCAGACAAGTCTGTCTAGGTCACTGGAAGAAGACAAATAGGGCAGATCTGTTTTGAGTGGAATGCCTTGATGAGTGGAAAAACCCGAACACCAGATGCTCTTGGAATGAGCTTCTGTAAGGCTCAAAAGCCTGAACAATAGTTCCTAGATACAATGTTATATCTCAGTGTCCAGAAATAAATGTCTGTATGTTCTTGCTATTTGTACTACATGTGGATTATTTGTGTAACTGTATGGTGGAGCTTCTACTGTGTCATCTGAGAAATGCCAAAAGCCAAGCTGATGCCATCAGACAAGTGCTCTGTCTGACTTGGTGAATCAAGCAGTGATTACCGATAAGTAAAATCATCATTGTAAACACTAGGCATTCAATGTTCTTCAGAATACATGTGCTCATTTGTTCTTTGATTATTGAGATCTTCCACATTCTGACAGTTCCATGTATTTTGCTATGCTTTACACTCATCAGTTCACTCCGCACCACTTTTTATTTCTTGGGGGTTGGTCTTATGTACTGTATATTCAGTTCCGGATTTCTGTGTCTAGAACTCTGGTTGCAGGCCGGATGTTGACATTGTCACCATTATTGAACCACCCCTGTATCATTGTTATGCAAAAAATGCTCCCCAATTATCTCTGATTGGTTAAAAATCATCCTATAGCTGGGCAGAGGAAATAAGAAAGCTGGTCTTCTGGTCCCAACCAGGGATCCCAGGCAGAGGATATAGGAAGGCTGGATTTCTGGTAGCAGTCTGGGGTCCCAGGATGAGGGAAGGAAGAGAAGAGCCACAAGCAAAGAAGGTAGTGAAGACAATGTACAACAACAAAGAGGATTTACCATGAGGTTGTGGTGAGAGAGAAGACATGAGGACACACAGAGACCAGAGAAAGCCAGGACAAAGCCAGATTGGTAGGTGACAGGGTATTTGTCTGTGTATCAGCAATCTAGTCGAGTTAGATAGCTCAGAACCTGGTCAACATAGTGCTTAAAGCTTGTTAACAAACTTAACAGGTCTTTGTGTCAATTATTTGGGAAGTAGAACAGGAGTAGAGAAGGCTCTCACCTCCAAATTACTGCTAAATTATTGGCAGATGAAATGTTGAAGGGCTTAAGCCTTGCTATGGATTTCCCTAGCAATTTGTTTTCATAATAAGGGTAAATATAAGCCTATCCTTGTCATCATAGTCGTCATTGTTGTTGTTATTATTGTTGTTTTACTTTACACATGACTTTTACAACAGAATCTCTCGAAAATAAAATTACATATGAAAGATTGTTCAGTGAAAAATATCAGATGTCTACATTTTTGTCAAGGCAAAAGAAAGACATGTTGCTTCACTTAAAGGGAATTTATGAAGATTTTCAAAGACTCTGATATGAAAAAGGCATTATTTCAAAACATGTGCTGCCGAATTTAGTGACCATCAAGGCTGTGCCAGACACACAAAACAGAACTGAAAACATGTCTGCCTTTCAACAATAATTTATGTTTTAAAAAGTTACAGATCAGACAGATTTTATTGTAAAAGCTAATATGTGTAACATAATTAGTGATAAAAAAACAGTCATTTACTGTCAGTTTTCAAGGGCAAATTTGACCATTTCTTTTTACTGGACTTATGTGTGTCCTGATTTCTTGGAGATGAATGCACCTCACTTCAAAATCACCTTATTCATGCCCTCACTTTTTGGGAGCACCTGTATCTGTATATAACTCTTATTAAAGAGTCAAATAATGGGAAAAATAGAGCCACATTATCTGGTGAACACCTTGAGAACTTCACTGAGAAGTTTAACTATTTCCATCAAACCAGATGCTGATGCATTAGTATCTCAACTAACTTTTTTCTGTATTTTTATGTATATGTTGTATGTGTGCCTGGATGAGCTAATGTGCACTTAATGCCTGTGAATATCATCAGAGCCTAGAGGGCATCAGATCCTCTGTAACTGGAGTAGTAGGCAGTTGTGACCCATTTGATATAAGTTCTAGAAGCCGAACCTGGATCCTTTGTATAAGCAATAAGTATGCTTAACTACTGAACCAACTCACCAGGGCACATTACGGAGTTTGGTGTATTCTGCCTCCAATTTTCACATTTATAATACAGATATTTTAAAAATAAATAAATATTTATTACCTACATATGTTAATTTTATTTATTGGTGATCACATAGGAGTGATAGAAATCTGATCAAGGTTCCTTCCAGTCTACACCAGCTCCAGGCCACCTTGGGTTCGAACTCAGCAGATGGTTCCCAGATGACTCACCCTCCCCCAGGCACCCTAGCATGCCCAGGATCTTAGGATCACTGGTGAGTGGAACACAACTTCTGATCCAGCACAACGGGGAATGCCTGGGGCCAGCAGGAACAGGGACACAGGAGCCCCATCTGACGAGCAGCTCGGTTCCTTCTGATCAGTTCTGCTCTACCTTGGTTTCGAACTCAGTGGACAGCCCCAAGGTCTCCAGAGGAGGTACAACTTCCACGTGCTCTAACACACCCAGGATCTTAGGATCTCAGGATCCCAGGATCCCAGGAACTTTGTCACACCAGGATCTCAGGGTCTCAGAGGAAGCTTGACTGCCAAGAATTCTGACATGCCCAGAATCTCATGATCACAGGATCCTGGAATCACACAGTCACAGAGAAAGCTAGAATCTGAGGAGTTCTGACTCAAATGGGATTACAGGAAGGACAAGCTCCCATCAGATATTGAGGGCAGGGAGCACTTGAGATAATCAGATCACAGGAGGCAAGCCTAAGAACAGAAGACACAGAAACCAAAGATACTTGGCATCATCAGAACCCAACTCTCCCACCATAGCAAGTACTAAATATACCTTCACACCAGAAAATCAAGATATGGATACAAAATCACTTCTTATGATGATGATGATGATGGAGGACTATAAGAAGGACATGAATAACTACCTTAAAGAAATTCAGGAGAACACAGCTAAACAGGTGGAAGCATTTAAAAAGACAACACAAAAATACATTAAAGAGTTACAGGAAAATACTACCAAACGGGCGAAAGAATTGAATAAAAAGCATCCAGGATCTAAAAATGGAAGTAGAAACAATAAAGAAATAACAAAGGGAGACAACTCTGGAGATACAAAACCTAGGAAAGAAGTCAGGAGCCGTAGATGCAAGCATCACCAACAGAATACAAGAGATAGAAGAGAGAATCTCAGGTGCAGAAGATACCATAGAAAACATTGACACAACAAAGAAAATGAGAAATGCAAAAAGATCCTAACTCAAAATATCCAGGCAATTCATAACGCAATGAGAAGACCAAACCTAAGGGTAATAGGTATAGACAAGAAGGAAGATTTTGAAATTAAAGGGCCAGTAAATATCTTCAACAAAATTATAGAAGAAAACTTCCCCAAACTAAAAAAGAGATGCCCATGAACATACAAGAAGCCTACAGAACTCCAAGTAGTTTGGACCGGAAAAGAAACTTCTCCAATCACATAATAATCAAAACACCAAATGTACAAAACAAAACAACAACAACAAAAGAATATTAAAAGCAGTAAGGGAAAAAGTTCAAGTAACATATAAAGGCAGACCTATCAGAATTCCACCTGACTTCTCCCCAGAGACTTTGAAAGCCAGACGATGCTGGGCAGATGTCATACAAACCCAAAAAGAACACGAATGACAGCCCAGGCTACTATACCCAACAAAACTATCAACTACCATAGATGGAGAAAACAAGGTATTCCATGACAAAACCAAATCCACACAGTATCTTTCCACAAATCCAGCCATTCAAAGGATAATAAAGGGGAAACTCCAACACAAGGAGGGAAACTATGCTCTAGAAAAAGCAAGAAAGTAATCTTTCAACAAATCTAAAGATGATAGCCACATGAACAGAATTTCAACTCTAACAACAAAAATAACAGGAAGCAACAACAACTTTTCCTTAATATCTCTTAATATCAATGGACTCAATTCCCCAGTAAAACGACATTGACTAACAGACTGGTTATATAAACAGGATCCAACATTTTGCTGCAAACAGGAAACCCAACTCAGGGACAAAGACAGACACTACCTTAGAGTAAAAGGCTTGAAAATAATGTTCTAAGCAAATGGTACCAAGAAACAAGCTGGAGTAGCCATTCTAATATCGAATAAAATTGACTTTCAATCTAAAGTTATCAAAGAAGATAAGGAGGGACACTTCTTATTCATCAAAGGTAAAATTTACCAAGATTGACTCTCAATTCTGAACATCTATGCTCCAAATGTAAGGACATCCACATTCATTAAAGAAATTTTGCTAAAACTCAAAGCACATATTGCACCTCACACAATAATAGTGGGAGAATTCAATACCCTACTCTCATAAATGGACAGATCCTGGAAACAGAAACTAAACAGAGACATATTAAAACTAACAGAGGTTATGAAGCAAATGGATTTAACAAATGTCTATAGAACATTTCATCCTAAAACAAAAGTCAGCACCTCATGGTACCTTCTCCAAAAATGACCATATAATTGGTCACAAAACAGGCCTCAACATATACAAAAATATTGAAATAATCTCATGCATCCTATCAGATCACCACGGACTAAGGCTGATCTTCAATAACATAAATAATAGAAAGTCTACATACAGGTGGAAGCTGAACAACACTCTACTCAATTATACCTTGGACAAGGAAGAAATAAAGAAAGAAATTAAAGACTTTTAAGAGTTTAATGAAAATGAAGCCACCACATACCCAAACTTATGGGACACAATGAAAGCAGTCCAAAGAGGAAAACTCATAGCCCTGAGTGCCTCCAAAAAGAAACTGGAGAGAGCATACACTAGCAGCATGAGAGCATACATGAAAGCTCTAGAACAAAAGGAAGCAAATTCATCCAAGAGGAGTAGACAGCAGGAAATAATCAGACTCAGGGCTGAAATCAACCAAGTGGAAACACACAAACAAACAAACACACACACAAACAACAACAATAACAACAACAAAAGTATCCAAAGAATCAACCAAACCAGGAGCTGTTTTTTTGAGAAAACCAACAAGATAGATGAACCCTTAGCCAGACTAACTAGAGGGCACAGGGACAGTATCCTAATTAATAAAATCAGAAATGAAAAGGGAGACATAACAACAGACCCTGAGGAAATGCAAAACATCATCAGATCCTACTACAAAAGGCTATACTCAACAAAACTCTAAAACATGGATGAAATGGACAATTTTCTAAACAGATACCAGGTACCAAAGTTAAATCAGGATCAGATTAATGACCTAAACACTCCTATATCCCCTAAAGAAATAGAAGCAGTCATTAATACTCTCCCAACGAAAAAGAGCCCAGGACCAGATGGGTTTAGCGCAGAGTTCTATCAGACCTTCAAGGAAGACCTAATTTTAATTCTCTTCAAACTATTCCACAAAATAGAAACAGAAGGTACTCTACCCAATTCAATCTATGTAGCCACAATTACTCTGGTACCTATGCCACACAAAGACCCAACAAAGAAAGAGAACATCAGACCAATATCCCTTATGAATATCGATGCAAAAATACTCAATAAAATTCTTGCAAACCAAATCCAATAACACATCAAAATGACCATCCATCATGATCAAGTAGGCCTCAGCCCAGGGATGCAAGAATGGCTCAATATGTAAAAATCAATCAACATAATCCACTATATAAACAAACTCAAAGACAAAAACCATATGATCATCTCCTTAAATGCTGAGAAAGCATTTGACAAAATCCAGCACCACTTCAAGATAAAAAGTATTGGAAAGATCAGGAATTCAAGGCCCATAACTAAGATAATAAAAGCAATATACATCAAACCAGTAGCCAACATCAAGCTAAATGGAGAGAAACTTGAAGCAATCCCACTAAAATCAGAGACTAGACAAGGCTGCCCACTCTCTCCCTACTCATTCAATATAGTACTTGAAGTCCTAGCCAGAGCAATTAGACAACAAAAGGAGATTAAAGGGATACAAATTGGAAAGGAGGAAGTCAAAATATCACTATTTGCTGATGATATGATAGTATATATAAGTGACCCCAAAAATTCCACCAGAGAACTCCTGAACCTGATAAATAACTTCAGTGAAGTAGCTGGATATAAAATTAACTCAAACAAATCAGTGGCCTTTCTCAACACAAAGGATGAACAGGTTGAGAAAGAAATTAGCGAAACACTCCCCTTCAAAATAGTCGCAAATAATATAAAATACCTTGGTGTGACTCTAAGGAAGTGAAAGATTTGTATGAAAAGTACTTCAAGTCTCTGGAGAAAGAAATTGAAGAAGATCTCAGACAATGGAAAGATCTCCCATGTTCATGGATTGTCAGGATTAATATAGTTAAAATGGCTATCTTGCCGAGAGCAATCTACAGACTCAATGCAATCCCCATCAAAATTCCAACTCAATTCTTTACCGAGTTAGAAAGGGCAATTTTCAAATTCATCTGGAATAGCAAACAAACCTAGGTTAGCAAAAACTATTCTCAACAATAAAAGGACCTCTGGTGGAATCACCATCCCTGACCTCAAGCTATACTACAGAGCAATTATGATTAAAAACTGCATGCTACTGGTACAGTGACAGAAAAGTAGATCAATGGAATAGAATTGAAGACCCAGAAATGAACCCACACACCTATGGTCACTTGTTCTTTGACAAAGGAGCTAAAACCATCCGGTGAAAAGGAGACAGCATCTTCAACAAATGGTTCTGGCTCAACTGGTGGTTAGCATGTAGAAGAATGCAAATTGATCCACTCTTATCTACTTGTACAAAGCTCAGGTCCAAATGGATCAAGGGACTTCACATAGAACCAGAGACACTGAAAATTATAGAGGAGGAAGTGGGGAAAAGCCTCAAAGATATGGGCACAGGAGAAGGATTCCTGAACAGAACAGCAATGGCTTGTGTTGTAAGATCAAGAATCGACAAATGGGACCTCATAAAATTGCAAAGTTTCTATAAGGCAAAAGACACTGTCAATAAGTCAAAACGGCAACCAACAAATTGGAAAAAGATCTTTACCAATCCTATATCAGATAGGGGGCTAATATGCAATATTTATAAAGAACTCAAGAAGTTGGACTCCAGAAAACCAAATAACCCTATTAAAAAATGGGGTACAGAGCTAAACAAAAAATTCTCAACCGAGGAATACAAAATGGCTGAGAAGGACCTAAAAAATGTTCAACACCCTTACTCATCAGGGAAATGCAAATCAAAACAACCCTGAGATTCTACCTCAAACTAGTCAGAATGGCTGAAATCAAAATGTCTCTAGCTGCATATATGGAAGGAGATGGCCGAGTTGGCCATCATTGAGAGGAGAGGCCCCTTGGTCATACAGACTCTATATGCCCCAGAACAGGGGAATGCCAGGGCCATTACCTGGGAGGGGGTGGGTAGGGGAGCAGGGCAGGAACGCGGGAGGGTAAGGGAAAATTTCTGAATAACATGTGAAATGTAAATGAAGAAAATATCTAATAAAGAGAAAAAAAAAAAAACCTCAGGTGACAACAGGTGCTTTCGAGGATGTGGAGAAAGAGGAACACTCCTCCATTGCTGGTGGGAATGCAAACTGGTACAACCACTCTTGAAATCAGTTGGTGGTTCCTCAGAAAATTGGACATAGTAGTACCAGAAGATCCAGCAATACCACTCCTGGGCATATACCCAGAAGATGCTCCTACTTTTAATAAGGACACATGTTCCACTATGTTCACAGTAGCTTTATTTATAATAGCCAAAAGCTGTAAATAACCCAGATGTCCCTCAACAGAGGAATGGATACAGAAAATGTGGTACATTTACACAATGGGTACTACACAGGTATTAAAAACAATGAATTTATGAAATTCTTAGATAAATGGATGGATCTGGAGGATATCATCCTGAGTGAGTTACCCAATCACAAAAGAACACACATGATATGCACTCACTGATAAGTGGATATTAGCCCAGAATCTCAGAATCTTTTTTTTTTTTTTTTTTTGGTTTTTCGAGACAGAGTTTCTCTTTGTATCCCTGGCTGTCTTGGAACTCACTTTGTAGACCTGGCTGGCCTTTAACTCAGAAATCCTCCTGCCTCTGTCTCCCATGTACTGGGATGAAAGGCGTGTACCACTACTGCCCGGTGCTCAGAATCCTTCTTAAAAGGTGAAACAAAATACCCATGGGAGGAATTACAGAGGCAAAATTTCGAGCAGAGCCTGAAGGAATGACCAACCAGAGACGGCCCCACTTGGGAATCCATCCCATAAAAAACACCAAACCCAGATACTATGGCAGATGTCAACAAGATTTTGCTGACAGGAGCCTGATGTAGATGTCTCCTCAGAGGCTCTGCAAATACAGAAGTGTATGCTCACAATCATCCATTGGATGGAGCACAGGGTCCCAAATCAAGGAGCTAGAGAAAGTACCTAAGGAGCTGAAGGCATTTGCAGTTCCCTATGAGGAACAACAATATGAACTAACCAGTACCCCCAGAGCTCCTCGAGAGTAAATCACCATTCAAAGAAAACACATGGTGGGACTCATGGCTTCAGCTGTATATGTAGCAGAGGATGGCCTATTCAGTCATCAGTGGGAGGAGAGGCCCTAGGTCCTATGAAGGTTCTATGCCTCAGTATAGGGAAATGCCAGGGTCAGGAATGAGAATTGGTAGGTTGGGGAGCAGGGGGGAGGGGGGAGGGGATAGGTGATTTTCAGAGGGGAAACTAGAAAAGGGGATAACATTTGAAATATAAATAAAAAATGTCTAATAACAAAAAATAAATTGGAAAAACAAAAAAGAAATCTGATCAAAACCCATGGCTGGTAAGGTCCTAGATCCTATGTGGAAGCCATCACTGTTCTTTTCTCAGTGAATTTGTTGCTAAACTGTCTTTTGACTGTGTTTATATCCAAAGACTAGTGCAGCCTTGGTTGAAGAAGTATGAATAACTAACTGGTCAAGTGCTATTAATGAGTTGCTCTTCGATGCCCAGTCTATACAGGACACGTAAGCCTCCTCCTCCAAGGCTCATGAAAGAGGGAGGAGAAGGAATGCAGAAGGCAGAGGATGGGAGGGATGCCGTGGAACGCTGTCTTCTGGGCATGACATGACGATTGCACTAATGAGCTCACTGCAACTCTGTTTACTGGCACTAGACTTGCTCAAGATTGAGCTGGTCAGCAGGTCAACATTCCATAATGGACGGAGGAGGTGATCATGAGGCCTCCACCCATAAGTGAAGGACTGTGGTGATTAAGACTTCTTGTAGAGGAAAAATCTTTTATATTTGGTGGTTTTGCCATTGATCAGCTCCCCAGGCTTACTCCTAACCAATGCTCATACAAGAAAACCCTTAAAACCAGAGAAGGAAGAATCAAGATTAAAGCATAAACATGAAAGAAGGGTGGGAAATGCTGAGAGGAAGGGTTAGGCAGCTGGTTCAGGGGATGAGAGGTAGGAGGGAGGGAGGGAGGGAGGGAGGGAGGGAAAGAAGGAAGGAAGGAAGGAAGGAAGGAAGGAAGGAAGGAAGGAAGGAAGGAAGGAGGAAGGAGAGAGAGACTGGATGTGTAAATTACCAAATTTTATTGTCTTGTGTGTGAAACTGTCAATGAATAAGCCATGAAAGTAGGAGGAAATTTTGTTGGGGATAAAAGGGGAGTTCAGAGGAAGAGAGATGAGGGGGATCCAAATGCATAGCATACATGTGAAGTTTTCAAAGAATCAGGTATGCTAAAAAACCAACAATGACAACACAGTGATGAGGAGAGAGGAAAGGAAGTGGAAAATTGATGTGGATAATTTGATTTGGGGTAAATGAATGAAAAACATTATTTAAAATAATTCCAACAGTGTGTTTTTGCTTGGTAATAAGTTAAAGACGTGGGAACGATAAGAAAAATACTAGTAAAGATGGATTTGCTTTTTTTCCCTCCCTCCCTCCCTCCCTCCCTCCCTCCCTCCCTTCCTCCCTCCCTCTCCTCCTTTCTGTGTGTGTTGCACAATTTCTAAGTATGTGCACAGTTTCTCTTGTACACATAGCATACATCTGGAGACCAGCGGATGACCCCTAGATGTCTTTCTCAACCCTCCATCTTATTTCTGAGACAATATCTCTCACTGAACCAGAATCTTACTAGTCTGCAGCATCTAACTTTCTCAGCTGTCCCTTCACCCCAATACCAGGATCATAGATAAATACCATCACACCTCAATTTTCTGTGGGCATCAGTGATCCAAACTCAGGTCTCCATTCTTCAGCAACAACCACTTTACCCAGGGAGCCCCACTCAACCCAAATCAAATATATTTCAACCATGTCTGATCAACAGAAGGGGCAACAGAATTATGTCTTTTTTGTATAAATTAAGTATTTGTGTGTGTTAACTTTCCTATAAGTTTGAAATGTATTCCTCAGTGTTTTCTTGACTATTAAGGAATGCTTTATGTAGGTGTCAAAGCAAATACTCAGCCCTACTTTTACTATAGTTTTAACCGATGTTATATTGGTTTATGAGAAAAGCCTCCCTCATATTTTCTCAATGAGTTCGTAACTAAAAATAACAAAACGAATACTTCATTTATTACATCCTATACCAATTCTGAGAAAGTAAAAATTTACTATATTTATTTTGTTCGATTTGG
The DNA here is from genome assembly GCA_902729485.2 of Mus minutoides. Classification (NCBI taxonomy): domain Eukaryota; kingdom Metazoa; phylum Chordata; class Mammalia; order Rodentia; family Muridae; genus Mus; species Mus minutoides. The sequence continues at coordinate 459,156 of LR749786.1, read as the reverse complement.
TGTCTGGAGATTAACCGATTTCGGTTTTTTACTCTAAACTGTCCAAGAGGTATTGAAGGGCTGGAAGTGAGTGTAGAAAGCAAAACCCACTTGGGGCAAGACTTGAGAGACAGCTAATATGGCTATATAGAAATTTTAAAAAAAGGTTTTTAAAAAATTTCAAGTGGTTATGAAAAATCAAAAGGAGAATCATAATAAAGGCATAGGAAAATTATTAGAAGTTCCATTTTTATTGTTTTTAATTTTGTTTGAGTGCAGACATGTTCACCAATTAACACGTTATTGTGGCTAATTTTAATCTTATGATGACAAAGTTAAGTCACAGACAGAATGGCCACAAAATCTGACTTTTTACTTATAGAAAAAAAATCTAGGTCTTTGTCCTAAGTGTGCAATAGTGGCACACCTATTTTGTATTTATGAGAATCATCCCATTTCCCCACTATGGCTTTTATGTATGTTGTCTCCATGTTCATCTTGTGAAGGTAGCAAGCTATCACACATGCATTTCATGTCTGCCCAGCTGAGGACAGAAGACTGAGCCCTTCTATTTCCTGCTTATCAGGAAGGACTAGAACTGAGTCCTGTTGACCTTTGTGGTGACCATTAGTCCCTGTGGTCATCACTCTGATTAATCATAGCTCTCAAGATAGATAAAAGCAGCACATATGCAATGATAGAGAGGTTTGTAGATAGATAGATAGATAGATAGATAGATAGATAGATAGATAGATATTATCAATCAACAGCTAGTTAACTAGCTAACTAGGTAGAGGAGAGGGGATTTGTTCTTGGAATTGTCCTACATGATTTACAGGCTGAGGAATACTGTGACAGGTTGTATATCAGTGATATGTCTCATTGCTGTGACCAAAGTGATGACAAATACATCTCAAGTAAGGAAAGGTTTATTCGGTTCATAGTTTAAAGGGTTATCTTCCATCATGGTGGGAAGGTGTGACCATGGGAGTATGAGGTGGCTGATCATATTGCATCCAATCAGGAAACAGAATGAGTTGAATACTGGTGCTTATGTTTGTTTGTTTTAACTTTTAAAGAACTTGGCACTTTTTATCCAGCCCATGAGATAATACCATCCACATTTATGTTGTATCTTTCTTCATTAGTTAAACTTCCCTAGAAATCGCCACACTGAGATGCCCAGAGGTATGTTTCCTAGGTGATCATTCCAAATCCAGTCAAGCTGACAGTGATTAACCATCATAGGCTATCAACAACCTAGAGCCTCTGGGATGTAACATGGTCTAGTCCAGAGGCACCAGAACCAAAGACAAAAAACAACAAAAACAAACAAAAACAAAAACAACAGCAATGTATAGCTCTCGGCCTACGACTTATAAGCCTAAAAACCACGGAAAAGCTGTGGATTCCAGGAGAGAGTGTCCCAGATCAGAACACAGACATACTCAATTTTTCTGTTTTTTTTTTTTTCTCTAGGGCCCCAACTGATCAGATAGGGGCTACCCACATTAAACCCATTCATATAAATCTGTCTCAGAAGCATCCTCATGAGTATATCACCCAAATAATTCTTTAGCCAGTTTCTAAGTATTTCTTAGTTCAAACAACTTGGTATGTAAAAGCAGCTGTCATATAAGGTGACTGTGCTTTGACTATCCAGGCCCTAGTGCTTGGGGAGAGTCAGTCTCTCTTTAGTGACACAAGTGGATGACTAGTTTGCTAAGGTAGTACTTGCATAATGTTACCAAATGAAGAATTTTTGGATAAAAATCAGTTTACAAAATCTCAGTCCATTGGCAATGGTGTTTTGTCCTTATAGATATTTCGTGAAAGAAAGAGGAAGCTAGTGGCAAGAAAGGGAAAAAAAAGAGTTAATCATGTTAAGTCAAATCCATGAAAGATTGTTTCTATATAAACATGTCATTTAAGCTGTGGAAAACAACTGTCTTGCCTAGATTTAAAATACCATACATTGTCAGACAAAGGTAGCATACACATTTAATCTCAGCACTTGGGAGGCAGAGCCAGGTGGATCTCTATGTGTGTGAAGCCAGCCTAGTCTACAGAGAGAAATCCAGGACAGCCAGGGCTATGAAGAAAAATTGTGTCTTGAAAAGCCAAATTTTGTGTGTGTGTGTGTGTGTGTGTGTGTGTGTGTGTGTGTGTGTCACATTTCTGTCATGGAAATGAATCTTGAGTTCTGAATTAGTGGGCTATTACAAAATAATATGATTTGTCCCAAACAGCAAACCTCACAATACAATAAAATTTGTTGTCGGTAACTCAAATTCATGAAATCAAAGAAGTGTGCAGTAATTAATTTATATATAAATAAATGCCTTATAAATAATTGTCCAGAGATAACACTCATATCACCATAATCTTAAACCTAGACACTGTCTACTTTGGCCTGACTCACCAGTTATGAACACTTCAAGCTTCTTTCCTCCATCAGGAAATCTCCCTGCTTCTCTACTCCTTTTGATTAATACTCATGAATCAGGTATGTGCGGAACACTGTACTAGCTGATGAGATTAAAGGATGAGCAATTACTAAAGCCCTTTCCCTCTCACAGCTTGTGGATCATTGAGAAGGCAAAACAGTAATCAAACTTTAAAAACGTATCAGTATCCATGACTAAAGAATCCATGACTAATGGACCAATGACTTATGGAGATCGGAGTATATGCATGTAATGCAGAGGGCAGAAATCCATTGAGTAGGATCTACTTGCATTGAAATAAAGTGTTAACAAAGTTCAGGAGGGTGATGGAGACCATAAAGACTAGTGTAGAACTCACAAAAGCAACAAAGCCAGACAGTCCCTAAGTTAATGTTATTGGTTGCTTGAAATTAGACATGTAGGATTGGTATAGATCAAGCTATATCTAAAAATCAAGGGTTACGTTGTGCTTTTCACGAAAATGAAGATGATGTTAAAACCTTGGAGTTTTATAGTATAATTAGTGGGACAATATAATCAGAGTAAAATTTTAAAGTGACGTCTTTAGTGACAGAATGGACCTCCAATGTATCAGAAGCCCCAAGAGGGGAAATAGACAGAAAAATTAGGAGTCATCCTGGAAAAAAATTAAAAAATAGTTTCATCAAATAAGATCTAGAGAGATGTGTAAGAAGTGTAAGAATGCAGTAATTCACTTACATAGTGATGCACTGGGCAGAGCCCAGTCTTCTCAGACATCAAAAATGGTAGGCTTATAGATAAAGTTTTAAGAAGATGGAGATAAGAATGCATAACATTCCTTGCTTAACTTATTAACTTAACCAAATATTGAGATAACCTGAGAAATAATAATAATAACAACAACAACAATATAAAACAAACAACCAAACAAAAGAAAACAACTAAGGGCTAAGATGGGGCTCAGAGGGTTCAATACTTGAAGCCCTAGGTTTCATCCCTAGCACTATGGTGGAATAAAAACATGATTTCGAAGATGATTTCAATTTGTGAAGTTTGAACATTGACATATTTAATTAGCAATGCCAAATAGAGAGTTGAAAATCAAGTCTAGTGTCCAGAGATGTTATGTGGAATGGGGCATAACATCTTAAAGTCTTTCACTTGTCAACAGTATTTAAAACCATGGAAACGGGTGACTTTATCAACACAGAGTAGGAGAGAGAATGAGAGGGTGACAGTAGAGAGGCCACTGGGAGGCAAAAACTGACTGGAATCCCCAGACAAGGAAGTCTTACCTTAATATTGAAAAAAAAAAAAAATCCCACGTTTACTTCTGAGGTGGAGGATGATGAGGTGGCGGAGAACCTGAGTTGGAACAGATAGGGAAGAGGAAGACTTACAGAAAGTATGGCCATGAAGCCAAAGATAAACAATGATTCACAGAGGAGGAATTGGTCAGACATCCAGTAGCTACTGGAATGTAAGGCAGGGTAAAGACCAAATGTCACTCATTGGATCTAGAGATGACAAAGTCATTGATGACCTTAGAGAGAACTGTTTGGAAAAGTCTGGGGGTGGAAGCTAAATTTCAGTGGGCTGAGGAGTGACTCAGATCCTGTTTGCATGGGACATTTGCCTTTTGATTTTGCCTTTTTATGATTCTTTGTCTGCCTTTTGAACCTGGTCTGTTTGTCTTGAGTTTCAGACACTTGACTCAGCCCCAGTCAACAAGACCTTTCTCCTATCTTAATTAGACCCTTTAGATATTTCTGGACAATGTAGTATTCTAGATAATGCATGAGCCATTCCTCAAGTGAAGATAATTGAAGCTTTATTCATCAAAGTAATGCAACACAGACCTCAGGCTTGCAGCAGGTTTTACCACTAATTGCATAAAATTGGTGAGTTGTTTAACTTCAGTGTCTTCATCCATCCACTGAGTACTGATCATTTATCTTTTTTGCTATGTTATTGTGAAGATAAATGCTTTTTATACATGATAACCTTCAATAAATTGTATTTTCCTCTGCCTTTGCAGTCCTTCCAGGAAACAAACATCCTTTTACCGTCTATCTTTGGGTCATCCCTAAATCTCAAGTGTTTCTAACATAGTATGTGGTAATACATGTTTCTTTGGTTATATTTCCTTCTTTGCTCAACATTCATTTCTCAAACCCCTTTTATGTGATGATCTCAGAGTTAGGGTTGGACAGTCAATGATGACCCAGGATTCATAATCTAGTGTAAGAAGCAGACATAGAAACGATAAAAGATACTAATGCCATGATTATAAAACATCAGGATTTACTGAGAAGAAACAAAGGCTGCTGGGAAACAGAGAAAGTTCACATGAAGCCATATTGAATTTGATTTGGTATGTATGCTGCCATTGGACATGCAAGAGGAAAACAAAAATATTCCCCCTCTTTTCTGACATTTGGTCCCAATCTAGGAAACAAAGAGGGACTCCTTTAAGAAGCTATGGATAGAAGCAAATCCACAGCTAGGCAGATATTCAATGTTGACCTTCAGAGTTTTTCTCTTTCACTATCTACCAGGTGATTGAGTCAATCATCTCTTAAACACTATTTCTAATCTATTTGTTTGCTAACAAATATTATAGTCATGCTGGGTAGAATTACATAAAGATGGAAATGAATTGCTTTGAGAATGAGGCCTCTCCCAAGAATCACATACCTAAACTCTGAGGTCTGAACTTTGTACCATCTTGTTACATTTCTTAGGGGAAAGTATAGCTTCTGAGTTCTGGACAAGTGACGTTCTAATTAAAAGACCTTGGGGTGGATCGGCTTTTTCTATACAAACCTAAGCTACCATAATGCATATTTGCTTTGTTAAATAAGGTTGCCATTTGAGTCCATGGAAAGCTGTCGTGTGCATGGGATTAGCTGCAAACCAGGGAGGGTACAGCACAAACATATGAACTAGTTCCTATCTGATTTTGTGGCTTGCTATCTCTCCACTGGGTGCTGCCACCTCTCCCAGGTCATGAAGTTTCCTCCTCTCCTTAGAGCCCTGTCTTTACATTACTGGCTTAGGAGAGATGTTTGTAGTAGAAGAAAATAGTGTAACCTACTGGGGCAAGTATATGTCTATTTAGTAAGAACTGTTTTGTTTGACCGTGAGCGGATTAGGCATATAGGAGATAAACTGGGAACAGTTTTGACAGCAACTTCTCTCTCAGGGTCTATACATTTTCAACAAAATTAATCTTCTTATGCTAGGAGAACATAATGATAGAGTGGTGGGTGAAAACAGGAGATCCTTAAAATGATTTTCTGTCCTGTGTAACAGTTGAGCATTATTTCTTTGACTTTTTATTATGATAGGCATCATACGTTATAATAACATAAAAGACATCAAAAGTTGACAGTTGTGAGAACATCACCTTACACTCAGAGAAGAAAGGTACTCTTTTTTAAAAAAATTTTTTTTAGATATTTTCTTTATTTATATTTCAAATGTTATCTCCTTTCCTAGTTTCCTCTCTGAAAATCCCCTATCCACTCCCCCTTCCCCTGTTCCCCAACCCACACACTCTCATTACTGGCCCTGGCATTCCCCTATACTGGGGCATAGAACCTGCTCAGGACCTAGGGCCTCTCCTCCCATTGATGGCCAACTAGGCCAACCTCTGCTACATATGAAGCTAGAGACACAAGTCCCATCATGTGCTTTCTTTGACTGGTGGTTTAGTCCCAGGGAGCTCTAGGGGTTCTGGTTAGTTCATATTGTTGTTCCTCCTATGGGGCTGCAAACCCCTTCAGCTCCTTGGGGTTCTCTAGCTCCTTGATTGGGGACCCTGTGATCCATCCAATGGATGATTGGAGCATCCACTTCTTTGTTTGCCAGGAACTGACAGAGCCTCTCAGGAGACATCTATATCAGGCTCCTGTCAGCAAAATCTTGTTAGCATCTGCAATAGTGTCTGGGCTTGGTGGTTGCTTATGGGATGGTTCCCCAAGTGGGGCAGTCTCTGGATGGTCATTCCTTCAGTCTCTGCTCTGAACTTTGTCTCTGTAATGAATTCCATGGGTATTTTGTTCCCCTTTCTAAGGATCAAAGTATCCACACTTTGGTCTTTCTTCTTCTTGAATTGCATGTGTTTTGCAAATTGTATCTTGGGTATTCTGAGTTTCTGGGTTAATATCCACTTATGAGTGAGCACATATCATGTGTGTTCCTTTGTGATTGGCTTACCTCACTCACTCATGGTGATATCCTCCAGATCCATCCATTTGCCTAAGAATTTCACAAATTAATTGTTTTTAATAGCTGAGTAGTACTCCATTGTGTAAATATACCACATTTTCTGTATCCATTCTTCTGTTGAGGGACATCTGGGTTCTTGACAGCTTCTGGTTATTATAAATAAAGCTGCTATGAACATAGTGGAGCATGTCTCCTTATAACAAGTTGGAACATCTTCTGGGTATATGCCTAGGAGAGGTATTGCTGGATCTTCCGGTAGTATTATGTCCAATTTTCTGAGAACTTCCAGACTGATTTCCAGAGTGGTTGTACCAGCTTGCAATCCCACCAGCAATGGAGGAGTGTTCCTCTTTCTCCACATCTTCTGCAGCATCTGCTGTTACCTGAATTTTTGATCTTAGCCATTCTGATTGGTTTGAGGTGGAATCTCAGGGTTGTTTTGATTTGCATTTCCCTGATGATTAAGGATGTTGAACATTTTTTAGGTGCTTCTCAGTCATTTTGTATTCCTCAGTTGAGAATTCTTTGTTTAGCTCTGTACCCCATTTTTAATAGGGTCATTTGTTTTTTTCTGGAGTCCAACTTCTTAAGTTCTTTATAAATATTGGATATCAGCCCCCTATCAGATTTAGGATTTGTAAAGATCTTTTTCCAATCTGTTGGTTGCCTTTTTGTCTTATTGATAGTGTCTTTTGCCTTACAGTAGCTTTGCAATTTTATGAGGTCCCATTTGTCAATTCTCGATCTTACAGCACAATCCTTTGCTGTTCTGTTCAGGAATCTTTCCTCTGTGCCCATATCTTTGAGGCTCTTCCCCACTTTCTCCTCTATAATTTTCAATGTTTCTGGTTTTATGTGGAGTTCCCTGATCAATTTAGATTTGAGCTTTGTACAAGGAGATAAGATCAATTCACATTCTTCTACATGCAAACTGCCAGTTGAGCCAGCACCATTTGTTGAAAATGCTATCTTTTTCCCACTGGATGGTTTTAGCTCCTTTGTCAAAGATCAAGTGACCATAGATGTGTGGGTTCATTTCTGGGTCTTCAATACTATTCCATTGATCTACCCGTCTGTTGCTGTACCAGTACCATGCAGTTTTTATCACAATTACTCTGTAGTACAGCTTGAGGTCAGGAATGGTGATTCCACCAGAGGTTCTGGTGGAAATTGTTGCAAATAGTTTTTGCTATCCTAGGTTTTTTTTGTTATTCCAGATTAATTCGCACATTGCCCTAATAAATGTACTCTTAAACACTCAGCTGTATTTCGATGGTAGAACTAATAGGTGCTTTTTCCTATTTCGTATTTTCATGTTTTTTTTAAACATTTACTTATTATTTTCTGTTCAATAACAGATTAACTGAAATACTTTGTGCTTCAGCACGGTAAATTTCTCCTTGAGCCCATTAACCATAGCAGCAAGTTTGTTATGATATATTAGCCATTTTGTTTAATTTTTAGAAAAAGAACCTTTAACACCAAATTTTTTATTAGATATTTAATTTTTATGCTTAAATTAATTTCTAATAGAAAAATCTGACTCAAAAGCAGACGTCAATTGTGCAGTCTTCTGTTTGGGGTAATGGGTGGGTTCTTTTAAAATATTTATTTATTTTATGTGTCTATGTTTTGTATGTGTTTGTGGGTATGTCTATATGCACTGCATTGAACAGGTAGCTACAAAGGCCAGAAGAAGATGTTGGATGCCCTGAAGCTCCAGTAAAGGTGGCTGTAAACTGCCCAATGTGAGACCTGGGAACTTGCCTGAGTTCTCAGCTAGAGCAGCAACTGGTCTTTATCCTTGAGCCTTCTCTTCAGTTAGGACTTTGCAGTCTTCTAAGAAGTATTTTAATTAGGGTAACAGATTTGACTATTCTAGATGCCAGTGTTAACAAAGAGAGAAAAATTGGAAAATGTCATTTAACAGTATTTAGGAAATATTAGCATTTTGAAAGAAATACTTTATGCTCGGAAACACCAGCAGTTAAAATGGAATTCAGATATTGAACATTCCATGTTTTAGTATCTTAATTTAGTTCAAGAAAAAAATGAAAAACAAAACAACAGCAAAATAACAAAACCCAAAAGGCTCAGTTCTTCCTAGCCACGAACACTGAACTCTCATTCTGGTTTGAAATTCCTCAGCATTTTGTAGCATTTACATTGGTTCCTGTTCAACACTTGTCTCATTGGAAATTTCAAACACTGTTCCTGTTATTCTATTCTTAGCTCTTAGGCTTTTCCTCACCCCTACCCTCTTCTAACCGTTGAAGATCGACTTCATCTCACATTTTCCATTGCACTCTGATGCCCCAGGGAACTTCTTGCTCCTGGCTTTTCTGCAAGGAAATGATTTTTCACCCTTTGGAGGGGAAGGTACTGAAACAATCTGTGCCTTCATCAGAGTTAAGTAATGCCTTTCTAGAAAGACAGGGGACATTTTTTTTTAATTTATTCACTTTACATCCCACTCACTGACCCACCTCCTAGTCAACTCCTCCCACAATCCTTACCTGCAGGACCCATGGTCCAGCTGGAGTCTGTTTGATGCCTCCTGGTGGAAGCTCCCTTGTGAGCTGGTAATAAAAAGGTACACCACCCTTTCACAGTTTCCCTCACATCCTCTTAACAGTTGCACCTGGTCACAAAATAGTGTGGTATATCCTTCGTTTTTGGTGGTCCCTATTTGCTCCCAGCGGCAGGATCTATAAAAGTGTCTCTTTTATTAAATGTTCTATCAAGAACTGCTCCCATGATTTGGAACATGATAGTGCTGTGTGCTTTCCCAGGCTCTCTAACAGCCTGTGTCACCTCTTACAGCCTTGATACTCACAGCCCTTGTGCCACCCTGAAAGGTAACCTATAACCCAGTTTTGGCAATCCCCCCCCCCTCTTTCTCTCTCATAACAATGTCTTTCAAAGAACACTTTTTTGTTTGTTTTTCCATTCATTCAAAGGATTTTAAACATTTCTGTGTTTGCATATCATGCTCCAAGGACCTTTGTGTTCCCATATGTACATTCCTGGATATTTTCAACTCACCATAACCTTATAGTTATTCTTAAAATCAAGAATTTTTCAGTTTTGATCTCTTAATATTTATTATTATTATTATTATTAGTGGTGGTGGTAGTGGTAGGCTCACTCTAGGATAGCCTGGACCTCATGGGGCTTTGATATCAAGGCAATTCTCCAGCTGAGGCTTCCCAAGTACTGATGTTAGAGTCAGAAACCAGCTCTAAGATTTTATTGCTGCAACAAAATACCATGTCTAAAAACAAGGTGTGGAGAAAAGAGGTTTGTTCAGCTTGCACTTCCACATCACAGTTTATCGTCAAAGGAATTCAGGACAGGAACTCAAGCAGGGCAGGAACCTGAAGGCAGGAGCCAATGCAGAGGCCATGGAGGGGTACCACTTGCTGACTTGGATTCTCATGGGCTGGATCTAGGCCTTCCTGCACATATTTAGCAAGATGTGTAGCTTGGACTTTGTATAGGTTCTAAACAACTGGAGTGGAGGTGCTGTCCCAAAAGCTGCTGCACATATGTGGTATATGTTCTTCTAGCTGGGCTGCCTTGTCTGGCCACAGTGTTAAAGGATGCCCCTAGCCCCACAGAGACTTGATGTGCCAGGGTGGGATATCACCCAAGGGACTCCCATCTGCTCAGAGGGGAAGGATTGTGGGAGAGGTGACAGGGAGGTGGACAGTGAGCAGGATGTAAAATGAATAAGAAAATTTATAATAATAATAATAATAATAATAATAATTAAAATCAGAGCAAAATGAAACAATAAGGCTGATTAGAAAATAGTAGATATGTAAGCAGACAAAATATGAAGTGCAGAGGAAACAGAGATTGGTTTTCTTTCTGATAGCATCTCTATCTTGCAGAAGGAGGCCATGCTCAGCTCTTCCTTTGGAATGAAAGTGGAGGCAGAAGAAAATGACCGTGCATAGGATGAAGTATGGGCAGCGTTCAGTACTGTCAATACTGCGAGAATATAAGCCTCTAAGGGTAGGGTATTTGCAGGGCCTAAAACTAGAGACAAGGCAGGGATTATACTGTTTTAGACACTACAGATTATTATTTTTTTCTCTGTGAATTATATAGTACTGTTTTATTTTTTTTCCTCTTTATTAGATATTTTCTTCATTTACATTTCACATGTTATTCAGAAATTTTCCCTTACCCTCCCCCGTCCCCGCCCTGCTCTCCTACCCACCCCCTCCCATGAAATGGCCCTGGCATTTTCCTGTTCTGGGGCATATAGAGTCTGTATGACCAAGGGGCCTCTCCTCCCAATGATGGCCAACTCGGCCATCTCCTTCCATATATGCAGCTAGAGACATGAGAGCAGGGGGAACTAGTTAGTTCATGTTATTCTTCCACCTAGAGGGTTGAAGACCCCTTCCGCTCCTTGGGTACTTTCTCTACCTCCTACCTTGGGAGTCCTGTGTTCCAGCTAATAGCTGACTGTGAGCATCCACTTCTGTGTTTACCAGGCACTGGTATAGCCTCCCACAAGACAGCTGTATCGGGTCCCTTTCAGCATTATCTTGCTGGCATATGCTATAGTGTTTATTTTGGTGGCTGATTATGGGAGGGATCCCTGGCAGCCGCCATCACTGGTTGGTCCATCCTTTTGATTCAGCTTCACACATGATCTCTGTAGCTCCTTCAGTGTGTGCTTTGTTCTTAATTCTAGGAAGGGGCACAGAGACCACATTTTGA
>LR749786.1:210739-371232 GCA_902729485.2 Mus minutoides | reverse complement strand
AAGAACCCTTTCAAACACTTGGAGTGTGCTAAAGTCCCTGCTTAACACCTGGGGAATGCTGGGTTGGGTTGTTTAAATTAACAAAGCCTATGTCAGAGGAAAGCACTATCACACAGCAAACATTGCTGAGCAGGTGTTAAAATTCTGCATGAACATATGTGAGTTCCCCACTGTTTTTGCAACTTTCTGTTTTAGTTGACTTATTACATCTGTGAATTCAAAACTGTGAATGAAGGGTTAGAGTGAGTGAGGAGAGTGCTCTCTCAAGCTCCTGGGTCTGTTTCCTGGGCTGGCTGTGGCTGAGGAGCGAATTGTTAGCTCTCTAGCAGAGGGCTCCTCTCTCCCCCACACAGTTGTCAAGAGTTTTTAAGACAGTTTGTGCCTTTCTTACAAAAACAATAATATCTGATTTTCTTTTTTAAATATGGTTTTCTGACTCATAATATAGTGGAATAGAGAGAAATTCTCCCTTATTTCTTTATTGCTCTTTAGCTACCGACTACCTGTGACAGTTTCATCAACTATCGTCCTTTGCACTTGCACTTGGCTTACATGAACCACTTGTTACAAAACAATCTTTATCTGTTTTCACATTCTTATTCAGGGCTCTATGACTCTTGTTCATGGGTACTTCAATCTCCCTTTGTGAGTGTTTAATGAGGGGTGTTGGAAATACATAATTTTAACTCCTTACTTTTTAAACTTAGCACCCCATAAGCATATGTGTATATTTTTAAGGAGTGCTCATGTTGTATTGATCAAACATGGCCAGAGAAGCTCTCCCAGCTACAGTCACACCAAATCCCTCCTTGTCTGTCCTTGAAAAGGGAAGATTTAAATTCTTCTGAAATGTTTCCAAGGGCTGAGACGACGCCACTGTGTGCTGATGGGTGGTTTTGTTCTTCCTCTATCTCTCTCAGTTAAATAAGAAATCAGATTCAGAGCCAAGTTCAAGGCATTCATGGCTCGGTGTGTAGCCGTTGCTTTGTCAGCTTCGGAAGCACCTCCCCCATTTTGGTGCGGGACAGTGGGCACTGTACCGGAGCTCAGAAGAGAGCAGTTCCTTGCTGACAGCTCCCTGTGGTCCGCTCTCATTGCCAAGTCCGTCTGTGCTCCTTTGAGTCGGAACAAGGACTGTGGTGCAGCTGCTTACACTGTTGTATCAGATCTGAAGGGAGGGCACCATAGTGATGGGAGGTGGCTGCCAGAGAACCTGCAGGGTGAAAACCCTGTATGAAAGGACAGGAAAGTGACAGTAGCAAGTGAGTGTCCCAATACTCATTAGGTAGAAAACGGAGTGTGCTGCTGATCAATATAAAGAGAGAGAGAGAATGTAGATTAGTTACCTCTGAGTGACTAGATAAATGGTATTAAATCAACCAGTAATTACTATTTCTCATTATTTTCATCACATTCTGTGGGGGATCTGGGGAGAAGGCGTCGAGGAGGGATATCAGAGAGCTGAGTACAGATTTGTACTCAAGGTCCAATTATAAGATTTGAATGAAAAACTTAGCAAAGTTCTTTGCTTTTCGGTGACTCTGTGACCGATTTATAAATTATGAAGGAAAAGTTTATTTTAGAATGAAGTGAGAAGTTAAGGAAAGGGTCTAGGGCTGAAAACATGACTCAGTGAGTGGGGTGCTTGCATCCAGGCCTGAGGACCCCTTACCAATCCCTAGAATCCCCATGGGAGAAGAACCAACTTCAGTAAGTTGTCTCAAGACCTCCACAGGAAACCCATATGAACATGTGTACACATATACATGTATTTGTGTATGCACACATGTGCATATACACATAAATGTAAGGTAAATAAATGATAAAAAAAATTGTAAAGCATTGCAAAGATAATGAACAAACACCTCTTCCAGGATGATAAGAAAACGACAATGAAGAGAGAAGTGTTTTGATTGACAGATCACCAATCCATAATTGGGACCTTTCACAATTGTCATATTGGAAGAAAAGCTGATCTGCATATGTTTTAGTGTTATTGTATGATAAGATTCCTGAGTCACACAGTTGGGAGTTTTCTGCAAGCTCCACATAGTTATCTGAAAATTAAATAAGGAAAAATGATCTATCTTTATTAGTTGCTTGCTTGTTGCTACAAAGAAATATTCTAGCAAAAGCAACTCCTCTTAGTTACAGTTTCTATTGTTGTGCTCAAACACCACAGCCAAAGCCCCTTGGGAAGGAAAGGATTTATTTCATTCTACAACTGTAAGGTTTTACTCTATCACTGAGGCAAGTCAGGACAAGAAGTCAAAGTAGGAATCTGGAGGCAGGAAGTGAAGCAGGAGCCATGGAGGAAGACTGCTAACTGCTTAGCTACTCCTCGTTTTCTCACTTTGCATTCTTATACATTCATATTCTGGTGGTGCCGTTTACATCTAGGCTGGCTCTCCCCTATATGGTATTCCCTCAAAAGTATGTCCAGGAGCAACCGTCCAAAATTATTCCCAGTATTTGTACCTGGAGGCTTGACTCCTGAGGATGCCAGATCCTGAGAAGTTTCCAATATTAAGCCATCATACTCTTCTGGATAAATGCATTGCTATTATTAATATCTACTTAAGTCACAATTTTACCTCTGATTATTTCTAATGATCAAAGAATTTTGTTCTCAGAACAAAACCTGGGAAATAATTAAAACTATAAAAATGCAAAGAAAAATATTTACTATATGTCTAACCAATATCTGGAACATTTTTCCAAGAGTTTAATTAATTTCTTTTTTAGAGTAGTTTAATTCATAGTGTGGCTTTAATTTTTTTCTTTTGATTCTTATTTGATTTTTATTTACTCTTTTTGAAGTGTAATTTTTTATTTTATTGTATATTTTCTGTATTTACATTTCAAATGTTATAACCCTTTCCAGGTTTCCCCTCCAGAAACACGCTATCTCATCCCACCTCTCCCTGCTTCTATGAGTGTGCTCCCCTACCCACCCACCAACTTCCACCTCCCCGCCCTGCCATTCTCCTACTCTGGAGTATCAGGCCTTCACAGGACCAATGTCCTCTCCTCCATTGATACCCTCCCTACAAAGCCATCCTCTGATACATATGTGGCTGGAGCCATGGGTCACTCCATGTGTACTCTTTGGTTGGTGGTTTAGTCCCTGGCAGCTCTGGGGGTCTGGTTGGTTGATATTGTTGTTCTTCCTATAGAGTTGCAAACCCATTCGACTCCTTCAGTCCTTTCTCTAACTTCTCCATTGGGTACCCTGTGCTCACTCCAATGGTTGGCTGCAAGCATCCACTTCTGTATTTGTCAGGCTCTGGCAGAGACAGCTTAAACACAGCTCAGGAGACAGCTATATGAAGCTCCTGTCAGTAACCACTTTGTGGCATCCACAATAGTGTCTGAGTTTGATGACTATATATGGGATGGATCTCCAGGTGGGGCAGTTTCCTTCAGTCTCTGCTTCATACTTTGTCTCCCTATTCCCCCCCCCCTGAGTATTTTGTTTCCCCTTCTCAGAAGGACCAAAGTATCCACACTTTGGTCTTCCTTCTTCTTGAGCTTCATGTGGTTTTTGAATTTTTATCTTGGGTATTCCAACCTTTGGGAGCTATTATCCACTTATCAGTGAGTGATTACGTAACCTTACTCAGGATGATAATTTCTAGTTCCATCCATTTGCCTAAGAATTTCAGGAAGTCATTGTTTTTAATAGCTGAGTATACTTCATTATGTAAATGTACCACATTCTCTGTATCCATTCTTCTGTTGAAGGACATATGAGTTCGTTCCAGCTTCTGGCTATTATAAATAAGGCTTCTATGAACATAGTAGAGCATGTGTCCTTGATATGTGTTGGAGAATCTTTTAGGTATATGGCCAGGAGTGGTGTAGCTGGGTCTTAGGTAATACTATGTCTAATTTTCTGTTTTGCTTATGCACTGTGATTCAACTATGACCACACAAGGAATCTAAAATATTTTCCTGATTAAAAGTAATTCTAAGTTAAACATATGCAAACTTTATGCTTGGCTATATTTTGGATTCTTTCCTTAATATAAGTCACCAAGAATTGGAAACATCCTATCATATGAAAAACTGTGTGCCTACTAATATCATTAAAATTCCTTTCTGAAGGATGTCCAACTCCAGCAGTCAGCATTGAAGAGGCAAATAACCTGCTTCTTACCCTCATTTCTTTCATATTTACTAAGTTAACATTTTTTAAACATCTCATTTTTCCTATTGGAATTTTGCAAGGAACTTGATAGCTTCATATTGTACTAACCATTTATAATTCATTTTATGCTACTGGCTTATGCCTTTTGTTTAAGAGATGGCTTTGCATTTGTGATATATGTGGATAAATAACTTCTGTAAAATATACCACTGACAGAAGCAGGAAAATATGTCAAAGTCTCTAAATATATCATCTGAGAGTTGATAACTCAAATCAACATTAAGATAGGATGGGAGTAGTTAGCCAGGATCACCCTGGAGGTTAGAGATCTTCATTTTTTTTCTTTTCAGAATAATTGCCGGTTGCAGAAGACAGAGAAGCTCTGCTGAGATATAAACTGCTTGAAGGAGAGAACTGAAGGTGACAAAGAGGAGAGGTGACTGTAGTGACCTGAACGTTTTTTTAATTAGCGCAAGGAAGCTTTTCCCAAATGCAAGCTCCACAGAGAAGCTCTGAGTTTAGAGTGTATACAGGAGATGTGCATAAGAAATATTGAGCTTCTTCCTTCTCATCTCTGTTGTCATTCCTTCATCAACAAGATTTAAAGTGCTGTCTATTTGCAAGTTTCAGGCAAGAAATAAATTCTTAAAAATCCTACTCCAGAATTATACTAAGGGAACATGTGCTCATTTGAGTTCTCTGTGTGGATTCTTAATTTTAATATGATCAGATCATAGAAGCTAATGTGTCTTTTCTCTGATGTACGTGGCTGAATCCAAATTAGAGGTTTCACCAAGAGCAACTTACAGAAGATAGAATTTCTTTTGGCTAACACTTCTGGAGGAGAAGGCCTTCATGGTGGGAGAGGTGTGGGAGCACATGACTCAAGCAGAAAGTTGACTGATTATATCTTTAAATGGGAAATGAAGCAAAGCAAATAAGAAAGATAGCAAACTACAAAAGAGGCAAATCAGGTATAAAGTCTCAGTGTCCTCCTTCCCCACCATGACTGCTTCCCCTGCCAGATTCCTCCTAAAGGTTCCATGACCTTCTTTTTTTTTTTTTTTTTAAAGATTTATTTTTGCCAGATTCCTCCTAAAGGTCCCATGACCTTCTTTTTTTTTTTTTTTTAAGATTTATTTTATTTATTATATGTAAGTACACTGTAGCTGTCTTCAGACACTCCAGAAGAGGGCGCCAGATCTCGTTACGGATGGTTGTGAGCCACCATGTGGATGCTGGGATTTGAACTTATCACCTTCGGAAGAGCAGTGGGGTGCTCTTACCTGCTGAGCCATCTCGCCAGCCCTTCTTAAACAGTACCACCAACTGGAGATCCAGTGTTCTGTTGAATGAGGTGATGAGAAATATTTCTCACTCCGAGCATCATGAGAGATTTTGGGAAACTCTTCACCATTACTTTTGATTTTCCTTCCTGTAGTTTCCCTCTTCTCTGCTGATGACACCAATTCTACCTGCTAGAGACTGGTATTGCCTCACCATTCTTGGACACTCCATTTTTTCCTCTCAGTGTTTGAGTTGTGTTTTCACTGTAATAATTTCTGTTGTCTTACTTTCTTCACTGAGGTTTCCTTCTATTGCACCTGGTCTGCTGACAAGCCTATTAAAGGATTTCTTCATTTCTGATATTTCACACATGCATTTTTACATTCATTATTTTCATTCAAAACTGTTTTAACTTATACTTGTCTGCTGAAATTCCCCATCCTCTCTTCTTTGTTATTTAACTTTTCTGTTAAGATATTTTAGCATATATAATCCATAGTTATTTGAAAGTCCTAGCTGATTATTTCAACATCTGGATACTTTGCAGTTCTGAGACTGTCTAGTTCTGTCTCTTTTAATGATAGGTCCTTTCATTTGATTTGTTTAATAATTTTTAATTTATAATATCATATATAGAAGAGTAAACTTCAAAGTAATTGTATTCATTATACAAGTGAAATTACATGTTTTAACCATTATATGCACACATGCATTCATGGTTATTTCACTGTTACAAAGAGAGGTGAGGTAATACAAAGTAAGAATCTATGGCATTAAAAATGGTACTGCAGGGGATTGAGTGATGGCTCAGCAGTGAACACATTTACTCCATTTAGAATAGATCCAGATTTGATTCTAATTACCAACACAGTGGCTTACAACTGTTTACAATTCCAATCCCAAGAATTCTATGCCTTCTTCTAGTCTCCACGAGCATGAGACACACATGTAGTATACACACATACATGCAGGGAAGTACTCAAACATATAAAATCAAATCATTTAAACACTGGTAATGCACAAGCCATTGCTGTTCTGTTCAGGAATCTTTCCCCTGTGCCTATATTCGAGGCTTTTCCCCACTTTCTCCTCTATAAGTTTCAGTGTCTCTGGTTTTATGTGGAGTTCTTTGATCCACTTAAACTTGAGCTTTGTACCAGGAGATAAGAACGGGTCAATTTGCATTCTTCCACATGCTAACCGCTAGTTGAGCCAGAACCATTTGTTGAAGATGCTGTCTTCTTTCCACATAAAACTCAAGAAGAAAGAAGGCCAATGAGTTGATACTTGGTTCCTTCTTAGAATGGGGAATAAAATACCCATGGAAGGAGTTACAAAGACAAAGTTTGGAGCTGAGATGGAAGAAAGGACCATCCAGAGACTGCCCTACCCAGGGATCCATCCCATATACAACCATCAAACCCAGACACTAGTGCATATGCCAGCAAGATTTTGCTGACAGGATCCTAATATAGCTATCTCTTGTGAGGCTATGCCAGTGCCTGGCGAATTCAGAAGTGGATGCTCATAGTCATCTATTCGATGAAACACAGGGACCCAAATGAAGGAGCTAGAGAAAGTACCCAAGGAGCTAAAGAGGTCTGCAACCCTATAAGAGGATCAACAAAATGAATTAACCATTACCCCCCAGAATTGTGTCTCTAGTTGCGTATGTAGCAGAAGATGGCCTAGTTGGTCATCAACGGGAGGAGAGGCCCTTGGTCTTGCAAAGATCATATGCCCCAGTACAGGGGGATGCCAGAGCCAGGAAATGGGAGTGGGTGGTTTGGGGAGCAGGGTAGGGGGAGAGTATAGGGGACTTTTGGGATAGCATTTGAAATGTAAATGAAGAAAATATCTAATAAAAAAACTGGTAATGCAATAGAATTTTTTTCATCCATTCAGAGGAAATCTTCCAATTTGTGACATTGGGCATAGACATGGGAGATGGTACATCTAAAAAAAATGGTGCAGAATTAAAGTGTTGCACAACATTTGTTATATGTAGAATCTAAGGAAGTTAGTATCATGAAAGTTGAAAGTAGGATGGTGCTGATGAGAGACTAGATGCAGTGGATTATGTAATATCAGGATAGTGAGTCAATAGATACAAAACTGCAAATGTATCTGCTTGCAGGAGTAATAATTTCTCTTGTTCTGTTGTGCAGCAGGATAGTTATAGTAGAAAATAATGTATATTTCACAATAACTAGAAGAGAAATTTTGAATGTTTTAATGAAACAAGTTATTAAGCCAATGGATATACTGTTTACTCGTGTTAACATCTCACAATATACACATGTCATAAATAGTGAAATATGTGCAAATATTTATCATGCATCAATTAAAAGAAATAAAACTACTGAGATACATACAAAACTTAAAGATTATTGTAATTGTTATCATATTTATGCACATATATGTAAATACATTGATTTGTGTCTCTATATGCAGGTATATGTGTGTCAGTGATGGATTTCATGTTGTATAAATATTTTCAGTAAGGATTTCTGGCAAAACCACAGAGCACTGGAACTTTTGTGTGTAAAAATCCAAAATAGTCTGCCCATGTTGGAAAACAATTTGATGTCACTTATGAAGTCAAATGTATAGCTAATATAAGACTAAACTTGCCGGGTGGGGTGGCGCACACCTTTAATCCCAGCACTTGGTAGGCAGAGGCAGGTGGATTTCTGAGTTCAAGACCAGCCTGATTTACAGAGTGGGTTCCAGGACAGCCAGGACTATACAGAGAAATCCTGTCTTGAAAAACCAAAAACAAAACACACACACACATACACACACACACACACACACACACACACACACACACAGACTAAACTTTGCCCAAGAGAAATGAAAACGTGTACATGGAGATGTGTGTATGAATGTTTGTTTTACCTTCCATCAGTCAACTTGGAATAGAAGTCACCCAAGTATCTGAATGTATGAGGGGTTTGACATTAAGCCGCATGTATCAATAATAAGATTTCTAAACCATCATGCAGAGAGATAACACAAAAGATAATGCATCTTACAATTTATACTACATTATCATATTGACATAACGTTCTCTAAGAAGAAAAATAGATCAAGTCAATGGTATACAGGGACTTGGAGCAGTTACAACGACTAAGTAAAAGGTGCGAGGGCTATTCAAGTGTCATGGATTGCTTCTATGTTTTGTTGGTAAGAGTAGTTATATAACTAAAATGCCACTTAAAAGCCATCTTAAATAAATTAGTTTTAGAATAAATTTAAATTTAAATAAAAGTTATACAGGAGATAGTTCATATAGGCCCCACATTTACCTTGTGCTATTATATTCATCTTATACAAATATGCAAATCTGATATAAATTATAAGATGATGTTGGTACAATAGTGTTGAATAAAGCTCTTATTTTTGGCTATGGTAGGTTTAGCAGTTTTTAAAGAGCAAGTTGACATTCTGTTCCCAAATTTTGAAGCTTTGGGGACATGTTTTCTTTTTAATAAAGAGCATGTGTTTCCACAAATAAATAAAAAAGATGAATTAACTAAAACATGATGTTGTAAAGTTACAGCATGATAACAGTTTAAGTCACTTCCACATTAAGTAGTATTTCATTTAGTCTTTAAAGGTTATCTGCATGATACACACTCCCCAAAAAACTTACTAAAATATCACCTAATGGACTACTAATATGAAATTTAGAAGCCAGAGAAAATTTTGGCATGAAATATGTGGAATCCAGGTAATATGTATACTATACAAATATTTTCTTTTCTGATAATTTTTTATTAATTCTCTCAGAAATTCTCATACTATATTTTGAACATATCCACCCTCCTTCAATTCTTCCCGATCAACCCTCTGTCCCTACTCAGTCAACTTTGTGTATTTTTTAACCCATCAAGTCCAGTTAGTACTGCCTAAGCACTCTAGGGCCAACCTCATAGCTTGATTACCCTACTTGAGGTCATTCCCCTAAGACAATGTGAGTCTCCCTCTTGCAGCAACTATCAAATTGCCAGTCACTCTTAAGCTAGAGGTGGGACTTCCTGCTTGCTTTTCCCCTCTGTGCTGCGGGTTGGGGTTTTGTCTGGCTTGAACTTTCACAGGTTTTATGAGTGATGACACAGCTCTGTAAGTTTATATGTGAAAACTGCCTTGCTAAGCCTAGAAAACTCTATTCTGTTGTCATAATCCACAGCCTCTTGCATCTTTCCAGTCCTTCTTTTATGATGATTCCTGAGCCTTGGGAGGAGGGGTATAGATTGTGTGGTATAGATGTCCCTTTGGGGCTGAACATACCTCCGTATCCTATTTTCTGTACTGACCAGTTGTGATTCTCCGCATTAATCACCATCTACTGCAAGTAGAAGCTGTTCTGATGAAGGTTAAGAGGTTTACTAGCTACTTTCCTTTTCTATCACTATGGTTTAAAAAAAAATGGCCAAGGTATTTAATTAGGCTTATGACTTCAGAGGGTTAAAATTCATGATAGTGGAGTGAAGTCATGCACGGTGGCAGGAATGTGAGTGCTCACATTTCCAAACTGCAAGTAAAAGACAGAGAAAACACTAGGACGTAGGTTTTGAAGCCTCAAAAAACAAGCAAACAAGGCCAGGCATGGTGGCTCACGCTTTTAATCCCAGCACTTGGGAGGCAGAGGCAGGCGGATTTCTGAGTTCAAGGCCAGCCTGGTCTACAAAGTGAGTTCCAGGACAGCCAAGGCTATACAGAGAAACCCTGTCTCAGAAAAAAAAACACAACAAACAAACAAACAAACAAACAAACAAAAAACAGTTGTGTGATACACCTCCTTCCAAAAGGCCATGCCTCCTAATCTTTCTCAAGCAGTTCCCCTAAGTGGGGACCAACTATTATTATTTAAATATGGGAGCTTTTGGGATCCATTCTTATTCAAACTACCACATTGGGTATAGCAGTAAGTCATTAGAAGATGAGGTTTAATACTATGTAAGTTTAGACGTTTTCCCCTAGGGCTAATGAACCCTATGTGTGCTTGGCCCTGATAATAGTGACTAAGAAGAGACCAGCATTGTGGAGATGTAACTTTCTGGGAAGGGTTTCCTGGGAGTAAGCACATAGAAGCTGTAATCTTAATGAGGCCTAGGTTGTACCTTACAATGACAGCTGAACTTGGTAGTGTAGGTGGTACTGGTTTTGAAAGCATAAAGGGTTCATGGAGAACAGCTGAGGCTTGGCACTGTGAGCGGCAGGAAGAGGTCACTGATGAAGGTACAGCCTCAGTAGCAGTTGAGGGCCCAGGTCTGAAGGGGTCATAGAGAGAAGTTGAGGATTGATACCACAAAGAGAACATAAAAGAGGCTTTTAGGGACATTTGCAGCACAGTTCTAGCACAGAGGCCAGCATTTTGGAGATGCTAGTACCATGGGATGATCGAAAAGAGCAGAATCGGCCTTGGAGTGGAGTGTGGCCAAGCTCAGAAGACAATGTGTACTGCACAGGGTGGAGCTGGAGAAGTGAAGCAAACCCTTTGCAAAAGTCCAGAAGATCTTGAGTGGATCCCAGACATTGGATGTTGAGTGATTTACGCTGTTGGCGTTTGGTTTTGCTTTGATCTGATTGTGACTGTGCCCTGGTTCCTCCTTGTGGAAATGAGAAAGTATTTAATTTAATTTGGATTTTAACAAAGGCCCACAGTTGAAAGATTTTGAACTTTTAAAGGAGATTTTTTGATTTTTAAAAAAAGACAAGATATTTGAAAGGGGCTGAACTTTTAATGTGTTTGAATTTGTAGATACTGTGGGACTATTAAAAGCTACTTATGTTTTTTTGTTTTGTTTTGTTTTGTTTTTTGGTTTTTCGAGACAGAGTTTCTCTTTATAGCCCTGGCTGTCCTGGAACTCACTTTGTAGACCAGGCTGGCCTCGAACTCAGAAATCCGCCTGCCTCTGCCTCCTGAGTGCTGGGATTAAAGGTGTGTGCCACCACGCCCGGCTCTACTTATGTTTTTAATATGAAGTATTCTGGTTGAATAAGAAAAGAAAGGCTGCATGCAGCTTAGCGGTGATGTGTTTGTGTGTCAAGATGACTAAAGGCCAATTGTGCTGGCCAGTTTATGTCAATTTGACACAAGCTAAAGTCATCTGAAAAGAGGGAATCAATTAAGAAAATATAAGGGGCCTGTAAGGCCTTTCCTTAATTAGTGATTGATAAGAGAGGACCCAGTCCATTGTGGATGCTGCCATCCCTGGGCTGATGGTCTTGGCTTCAGTAAGAAAGCAGGCTGTACATGATATAAGAAGCAAGCCAGTAAGCAGCACCCCTCCATGGCTTCTGAATCAGATACTGCCTGCAGGTTGCTGCCCAGTTTGAGTTCCTATGCTGACTTCCTCCCATGATGAACAGTGCTGTGGAAATGTAAGCCAAAAAAACCCTTTCCTTCCCAAGTTGTTTTGGTCATGGTGTTTCATGGCTGGAATTAAAACCCAAACTGAGACAACATGCATGGAATGAAATCATTAAAAACAAAACCTAGAGTGTGAGGTTTGTCAACAATGGAGGAATAGCTGTGTTTTTATAGACCAAGAAAAATGGATGTTTGTTGAAACTATTGCCCTAAAGGAATCACTGCTCTTTTTATTAAATACTGGAGAAACCGTCTACATAGACAAATCCAGAAGAAGTGTACTTCAAAGGTACAATTTTAAATAACATGTTCAAGGTAAAGAAGTGGAATCTGATCTACTGGGTATTGAGATAGCATGAAAACTTGCTGTATGATCAGAAAAACAGAGACTTAGACGCCTGGGGCACAGCCAAAGCATTGGTTTCATAGTAGAGCCTAATGGAAGACAGTTGCTCATGTGGTACCCACTGTCCTGCCCCCAGTATTATGCCTATCACCTTACCTTCAAGTTGTAGAGGAAATCTCTGGTTCCATTGCTCTCTCACTCACTAGAGAGTGTTCGAGTTCTTGGGCACTGCAGCCATTATAACTGCTACCTTGCCCATGGGGCCCATAGTCTAAAAGTATTTGGAGAGAAAAGTTTCACCTGACTAGAAACATAACCCAGCCCTACTTAATCAAGTATGAAACAGCTAACAGGATACACGAGAGAAAGTCTTCCAGTCTTGACACCATCTCTACCTTTGGCTGAGGTCATACTTTTGGGCAGGAAGAGCCACCATGGCAGCAGAGAGAAGTTTACAAAACTGCTGCTGCCACCACATCTGCACAGATCCCTCTCAGTGGACCTTGTACCTTATCTCATCTTCCTATGTTGATAAGAATGGGTAGGTGGGCCACTAGGGTGCTCCCATCCTGTTACAGCCTCTCTGGGAAGCATCTGAGGTCACCAGTGTCTAGTCAGAGGACATGTGACTCCGCTTCTCAACACCATTGAAGCTCAAGTAAAAGAGATAACCTATTAGTAACATATCTAACATCAACAGTGCTTGACAAAACCCCCATCATATCATAGGGGCACCACTCCCATTGTAGGAATAGCTTAATACCATGTATCTCATCCACTACCTACACTGGACCTCTGGACTGTTTTGACTTTTTCATGGCCTTCATTGACAGTGGGTCACGCGGACACTGTGCACAAACACATTAAGTGCACAGCTAAGAAGGCTACATGAAAACATTGCCATGGTGACCAGCTATAAACAAACATAAAATTGCTTGACAACTAACAGCTCTGAAAGGAGAGAATGCTGCATACTAGGAAGGGTACCCTGGGTGCATAATCAGGAGACAAGTCCTGCCCCAAAGATTATAATTAAATGGTAACTTACTCCAAACATATTACAAGGATGAATTTCTTGCTGAAGAACTCAGAGTGATTAATGATCTCCAGGAAAATAGGGATCAATATTTAAGTGGCGAGGCCCAGTCAGATCTAGCGGGGCCAGCCAGAGCGAGCGGGGCAGATCGGAGCGAGCAAGGTTGACCGGAACGAGGGAAAAAAAAAAAAAAGAAGACATGGAATAATGTATCACATCTTGAAAAATAGCATCCATCCCAATTACTATACCTAGTAAGGCTGTTCTGAAGTGAAGGCAAAATAACGACCTAAGATAAATGAAAACCGAGGAAATTCATGTTCACCATACGAGTCTCACAAAAAGATCCAACAGCAAGTGAAAGATCATTTCCATCACGATGAAACCTAAGGGAAGGGTAGCCATACAGGGACAAAAGAAAAATAAATAAATAATAAATAAATAAAAAGCTAAGCAGTTGTATCAATCCCCTGAAGATGAATAAGGAAGGAAAAATCAAATAATCAAAATGACTAGAATATGAACAAAACAATAGGTGTCACTAGACATCAGATGAACTTGTATCTGTAAAACATCCTATCCAAGTGTGCTTAGTGCATTATTTTTATCAAGGCATGCATGGCATTTCCTCTAGCATGACACAAATATGAGAATGAAAATATATTTTACCAAATGAAAAATGCATGGCATCAGATATGATATCTCTTCTGGTTACAATCAACTAAAAGTAGAGTATCAAATGAGGAACTTTAGAAATATGTAGATGAAGACAAAACAACAAACAGTTGAGCAGTGGGTCATTGAAGAGGTCAGGGGAAAAAAATTAAGCTCCTTGAAGCAATGGAAGTAGAACCGTTGCTACACAACAATGCCTGACTAAGAGGGAGATGGCAGCCGTGAGAGGCCATCACAGAAGTCCTAACCAATGATGCTTCTCAAGACCTTGGAAAGAACAAAACAAACCCAAAATTAGTGGAAGGAAAGAAAAATAAAGCCCAGAGGGAAAACAAATAAAACAGCAGTAAGGAAAAAGCTCTTTGAAAAGGTAAAATTAATTGTTTTAGCCAAATTTTAACCAAACTGCAACAAGACACATGTGGAGATAGAAAGAAGAGGGCAGGAGGAGAGGGAGAGGAGAAGGAAAAGAGAGGATAATATTAAAAGTAGAAAAAACTTGTACCATATCAATTCATCCATGGGGATGATTTTGGAAAAATATATGTGCTGCAAATGGACAAATTTATGGTGAAAAACCAAATTAAGATGTTTTAAAAGTTCAAATGAATCAACAGCTAGCATTAAGATTAAATCAGTAATAAATATTTTCTAACAAAGAAAAGTCTAAGACTTGGTGGTTTCATTGGTAAAGTTTCCCAGGATGAACATCTTAACCTTTACCATCTCAGGTCCTGAGCACCCAATCAGATATAGTACCAAGGTCTTACAGTGTTAGAAACATGCTTCCACACTAGCACGCGTCACTCTGTTCTGTGCAAGCACACTGTTCTGAACGTTACTCCCTCAAGAGCTGACTTTCACATTGATTCCTTTTGAATATTGTAGTGAGCATGAGACTGTAACTGACAGACCCTGTCACTGGGCCGCTTCCTTGAAAGCTGGTCGCTGTGTTCTGAGCTTCACTGATGGTTCACCAGACATCTAAAGCAGACTGATATCCAGGAAACATGGGGCTGCTTTACTCACCAGCCTTGGCTCCCTTGCTTCACAGCAGGCTCTGGGACCTTCCTAGTACTGCACAGGATAGGAGGATACCCCAGCCCTGTCTTACTTCTCCCAGCTACTGTGATTAAGACTTGTGTCAGAGTCTTCCCTCCACACTCAGTCTATTTGACACTTTACCTTCAGTTTCTTTCATAGGTATTTCCCTCTCATAAAATTCTTACACATTTTTTTTCTGCTCTTGACATGTTAGGTGGTTTTGCCTTATACAAAGACCTTTTTTATAACTGGAAACAACATAATATAATAAAACTTTAATGGCATAGAATAAGATACAGCTGGGGATCTAATCTAGTTGGTAGAGTTTTTACTTTGTATGTATGAAGCCCTGGGGTGAATCCCACTATCCCTTTTCCCCCCCAGAAAAGAAGAAAATGATACAATGTTCATTTAAAAAAAAAACAGGAAATTGCTTCATGTTGGAGATGCATTTCAGATTGTGACTGTGTTAAGGGGAGGGTTACTAGAAGGAAAGAGGTGATACTACAAAAACTGGAATGGGGATCCTAGTGGTATGTGTTCTTTTTTGCCTGCAGAGCATAGTAATTATAGTTTTAAACCTCCACCCTCAAATTTTTAAAAAGCACACACACACACACACACACACACACACACACACATACCAGCACACTGGAACACACACACAGACTTACATAGACACACATGTACACACAATCAGAGTCACACACAGAGACACACACACTCACACCTGCACACACATACACATACATCCATGCTGTGACACATGTGTGAAGATCAGAGGACAACTCTTCAAGTGTTGGTTCTAGCCTTCCATCTGGTTGATGCAGGATCTTTCTTGTTTCTGCTACTGTACTTTGTACTCTAGGCTAGCTCACTCATGAGAGCTACTTCTGGTTAGCATACCCACAAGAGCTTCAGGCCAGTTTTCCTGTTTGTATTTCCCACCATAGGAGTACCACCATGTGCACTGTAACCAACAGACTCTTTGCCCTGTTTATTGTTTGGTCTGTCTTGAGAAGACTAACCATGGTTTGGGATTATATGAATGTGTTCCCTTCTCCAGTGCCTTTCTTGAGCAAACTGTTATTCATTGTCTCCATATTTTGGGGTTACCTCCCAAGTTCCTGTCCAAAATCAATAGTCTGGGAATCTGTAGAGTTGGATACATTACTCTATTTCCCCCCCCAAAAAAAAAAAAAAAGCAGAGACTTTTCTAGTTGGCCTACTTTGAATCTTCCTGATCCTGTCTCTCCAATAATCCAGATCTGTAGCTTTGAGCTTTGACTGAGACAAGACAGTAATCTTTGAGGGTCCCAAGGATGGAGCCCTTCTTACTTCCAGGTGGTAGGGCATGAAGCCAAAGGCAATCACTCACAACACATGAGATGAAGAGAAAAACCTCCTCCCATGTGTGAGTTAGGAAGTGGCATTATCTGATGTAAGCCTATAGGACAGAAACAAGAAGAAAAACAAAAGAACATCAAAGGGAACTCTGGGCCTGCAGAACTCTCCTAGGCCAGAATTAACAGACTTTCAGAGAGGGCCAGCAGGCTTGGCACAGCAGGATGAAAGCTGCTAGGAATACCACTCTGGTCTAGACATGTCTGGTGAGGATTTAGGCTTTCATATTTAGAGTGAAGGAATGAAGAGGAACCCTTCCAGGCCAACTTGGGTTTTGTTGTTGTTTTTTCCTTTCTTGTTCTCAGTGGTCCATAAGCTCAGAGTCTGCTCGGCTCCAGCCGAGACCACTGGGAGTACTCAAGGTCCTGGCAAGTCCTAACAGGCATCAAAGCACCCTTCAAGCCAGGCAGAGAGGTTCACTAAGGTACAAGCTTGGAAAAGGAAGGATTTTCAGCATTGGAGCTACAGTTCATAGAGGAGGGGAGAAGAGAGCATGCTGTTCAATCACTATCTGGGTGATAGGACTCTAGCTTCTGCCACCAGGGCCACTTGATCAGGCTCACTCTGCTTTTGCCCCAGGCACACGAAAGCAAAAGTGAGTTCTATGAGGATCTCTGGATCCTTTCCTCCACCCACCTCACATCTCCCCAAGTTACCTAAGATTCAAATCTTTCTGCAATGCTTAGATTGCTTCATCTAATTCTGTCTCTAGGGACTGTCAAACATTTTCCTTCTTGAAAATTCGGCTCCTTTTAGAATGATGGCAAGGTTTCAGTGACCCTGGTTTGCAGAGATAGCAGAAAGCCCCAAGGGGCTGTAGCATGACTCCTCTGCAGGTCAGTGCTGCCTGCTTCCAGGCAGGAGCTGAGGCTGGGAATAGAGTACTTAGGACTACTAACTACTCATTCCCCTACTTTGGCTGGGAGTGATACACATGTTATTCATTATATAACATTAATGGTGTTTTAAAATTTGGTCCAAGGGGATGATTTATTTAGTAAAATGTCCTCGATTTTAAAAATATGTATTGATTGGTTATCTCTAGATCCCAACGCCGAGTCATGAGTATTTTAATGGAAAACTGCTTACTTGTTTTTTTTTGTGGCTATAAATGAAAGCTGAATGACACTGTGCTTTTGCTTGCTAAAACTGCATTTAATGAAGCCCAAGAGGGGAAATATTTCTCTGAGTTCATTCTTTCCCCAAAGTCTATAGTTTTCACAGAAGTCTGAGGGCTACTAGAACCAGTGGTGTCCTATGTCACTGGCAGAATTCTAATATAGGATAGCTGATGAGCTTAGAGCAATAGATTCTTCACCCAGAAGTTGTGTTATCTGGCTGGTTTTAAATATGAAGGCTGCCTGGTGTTTTCCATCCATGGCAACTCAGGTGGGCAAGAGAAAGGACAGTTACTAGAGGAATGGTGGAGCTAGCTGCCGGGCAGTTGGTCGGTACAGAGTGATCACGGCTCCCAGCATTCATGGGCAAGCGTGAGAGAGATGGCTAACATATTGTCTTACAGACAGCAGTGAGGCCTTTGCAGAATATAAGGAAGAAAATGGTATTATAGAAGAATCGCTCTGGATGCCATGTTGAGAATATAGGAATAAAGTGAGCAGATATAGTGATCAAAGAGGCTTTTTAGTTATTTGTTGTCAAAGTCAGGGGAGATCACTGTGGTGACTTACTGGATAATTTAACTTCAGAGCCTGGAACAGTGTCCAGTTGTGGTAAAAAAGTGAAATGTTGAGACTATTTTTTTTTTGGAACTTTTTCTTGTACCAAACTATGTAAGGATTTTTATTGTATTTTAAATCTTCATTTGTTTTCATGTGCATATATTTGCTCATATCACTTAAAGCACCTCTCTTACAATTTCTGGATTGAATACCTGGCATGTTTCAATTACAGGAGCCATGACAATAAACTTTACAGAGGAACAATTCCAAGTACCACAAAGCAATTGGCAGTTACTAAGGGACCTACTCATTGATACTACTCATTGATCACACCACATATGATAATCAATTCAAATTTCATGGCAACCATGTGAGGTAGGCATTAAAGATGTTCAGTTTCACACATGAGAAAACTAAGAATGAGAAGGTAATGGTGACTTAGCTGAGAATCCTGGTATTGTCATCTACTCTACAATGAGTATGTAAAGTCTCCCCATCCCACACTGTTTTATTTTTAGAAGTGTTCTACTTACACTCCAAAGTAGCAGGTCTGAAAGTTAAAGAAATTGGTAACTACACACCAGAGTAGTCACTACATTATTCATAGACTGAAAGGGTCTATGACTTATAGCAGTGATAAGCCAAAGAAAATGACTACATTCAAATTACACAGGAGACACTAGGTCTGAGAAAACTACTCTCCCTGGAACTCTCAGGTGATTTGGTAGCAACACATGGAGCTACTCAGCTCCCAGTATAGTTGTCAGCCCTTTCTAGAGAAAGGTGTTTCATTCTTCAGTGTCAAATACAAGTAAACAATGATTCTCTTCTCTATGAGCGTTTAAAAGGAAAATTCGACATACACTTGTATCAGTTTACTCAATGTTTTTAGGTTAAAACACCAGGGTTGGAATTCATAACTATTTTTTACTAACTGTGACCTCAAGCACATGGCTTAAACTTTGAATCAGTTTGTTTTTCTGAAAAACAGAGATGATGATAATCCTGTGGACTTATCTCTATACCAGACATGTGTATGATGCATTCAAAACAAATATTTTATTATAAGGCATAATTAAACATTTCATGGACAATATCTTGATTAATGTATAAAATAATGTGGCAAAATTAAATAAGGGTTTATTGTTTCTCTTTGATTACAGTCTCTGACATAAACCAAAAGACTTACAGGGTTTTTTTTCCTCAAGTGGCCAGCTCATCTTTTGCCTTCTGCAAAGGAAAAAACAAAACATTTTCCTACTCAAAATTCATTAATTGATACTTTAGATAAAGTTCCCATCAGCAAGATTATTTCATACATGTGCCAGAGCATAAATATTGCTGTAGTCATAAGACAGTAACTACAATGGCAAACATTTCTTCATCCATGAAAAAGTATGAAGCCAAAATAATAACGGAGGTGAGGGGCTGGGGTGGTGGTGGAGGGGAGCAGATGATTTCCACACTCATTCGTTCCCTTCTTGTTTCACATGAGCCTTCTTAGTTGGGGTTTTACTGCTGTGAACAGACTCCATGACCAAGGCAAGTCTTATAATGGACAACATTTAATTGGGGCTGGCTGACAGGTTCAGAGATTCAGACCATTATCTTCAAGGTGGAAGCATGGCAGCATACAGGCAGACATGGTTCTACATCTTCATCTGAAGCCTGCTAGTGGAAGACTGGCTTCCAGGCAGCTAGGATGAGGGTATTAAGCCCACACCCACAGTGGCACACCTACTCCAACAGGGCCACACCTTCTAATAGTGCCACTCCCTGGGCTGAGCATACACAAACCATCACATGTTTGAAAATAAACCTCCCGCAGCTTTTGGCAGCCCAGGGTAATATTTCTAGAGAAAATGTAAGGCTACAAAGGCAAAACAGATTCTTGTCATATTGGAATTCATTAAAAGGGGACATTGTTTTTCTGTTTGTATAAATACTGTCCACCTCAAACAACAGAAAATACCTGAAGAAAAAAATACTCACAAGTGAACCTGAAATTCACAGGAACTTCTTGTCATATTTGCTAAGTCCACTCCAGTGCAGTCTGCTTGGCAGGCCTAAGGCCCTGGAAGCAGTCACGAGGTGAAGAGTTTCAAGGAAACTTTGCCTCCTGGAACCTTGGCATTCCCATAGCCCGTATACTCAAACCCTGTCCTGGTGTTAATCTGGTGTATGAATCCATGTGCTCTCTTTCAGTATTGTTTTATTATTAGTGCCTTTAAGGATTGACTTTTGACATAGCTAAGCCTCCACTGGTGTTCCAATGGTTCCTAGAAAATCCTTGAAGCCAACAGTGAGCTTGGAATTCAGTAAGAATGTTACTTATTCGGTAACATTCAAATTCACTTCTAGTAGAGACTGAGAAAATAATCAGGCATTACAAAGTACAGAGCTAGGAAAACTCAGGGCTATTCTGCATAGTAATTACTTAGGACAATAGCAGAGTTACACACAAACACAGGAATACACAATGGCCTAGCAAATAGGTGGGCTGCCCCAAGAAAGAGTTAGTGGAAGGGAATTCCCCTGGTACAGGTTTCTTCACTAGGCCCAGAAATAGCATAATCAGGTATTTACTAAAGAAGCCCTGGTGGTGGTTTAACAATGGACTAGCATTGTATCAGAACATTCACCTGGCTCCATTTTAAGTGGTAAACTCAGCCTGATCCCCGCTATCTTTTTATGTATGCATTCCTTTTTGTTTTGTGTCAATGTAACTTGGCAGATGTGTTCGCCTGGCTTTTCTTGTTTTTCTTCTGTATAAAAAAGTCTGGTGTTTGTTTGGACAATACATTTAGATCCAGAACACTCCCTTGTGTCGTGTCTGTTTGTCACCCCCTTCTCTCGAAACTCGTTCCCTAAAGATAGGAGACCCAATAGAGGTTAGACTGCGGCACATATTGGAATTCATTCAAAGTAGGACTTTGTTTTGCTGGTTGTATAAATACTGTCCACCTCAAACAACAGAAAATACCTGAGGGGAAAAAATACTCACATGTGAACCTGAAATTCACAGGAACTTCCTTGATATATAGTTATAAATTTTGCATAAATTTCTGCTATAAATACCTAGATATCTCAAAGTGAAATATTTTGCTTTATATGTAAGGAGTCATATTATTTAGCAAGCAATGTCTTTAAAATTATCCTCAAAATATAAATAGTAAAAATAGCTAAGAAACAACAAGAGATTGATCATAAATAATAAGGCTGTTCTCCTGAGACAAAACCCAATCTTAATACCATAAAACCACAAGGAGAAGGCTGTCTGTCAGTGGAACCTGCCATTTACATGATGCCTGTTGGTTTCTTCTTTCAATTCCTGTTAAAGCTGGAGCCAACGGGTTCTGCATTTGAACAAAGCCACAGAGGAACTGCTGCTGGGAATCAATTTCAGACTCTAGAGAAAACCCTCCAAAAGCCAAAACCTTGGTCCCCTGAAAGACGTGGGATTTTGAAGGCATATTTTATAGTGTGGGAATGATTTGATACTGACATGTAGGCACTGTGGAGTGAACAGGAAAGCATTTCCCTGTGAGCTGGCTGGAACTTCGGTAATCTGATGCTTTCCCAAACCCATCAGATATGACATTCTGTTCTTCTCATCACTGTTTCCCCTAGATGATTAGGCCTCCTTACCAAATGGATTTGCAATTCAAAGGCAGTAAAAGTTAAGACAGCTCTGTTCCAACAGGCAGATTTTGTGCCTTTTAGTCTGCCTTGGTGCTCTGCTCATTTGGGTGAAGTCTAGCTGTTCTCTTTGTGAGTGACTAACAATCTGAAGTAGAGAAATTTAAACAGAATGCTCTTTCACCTTAGAGGTTTTATTTCTGGAAAAGTAAGTTTTATTTCCCAGAATAATGGTCCTCTTTCAGTTGGTGCTGGAAAGCTGGTGGCTATTGAGACCCTCAGGCATCTGTGATCTCTAGCAGATGTCTTGGTTTACCTGAACTACTCACTCCTCTTAGGAAATAGAGCACATTGAATATGGCATTGCTGCTCAGCCACAGCAAACTGAGCCACTGGCTTTCTAAATTTGACTCTCTAAGCTTCCATCCCTCCAATCCTGCATCTGTCCAGCCCTCCAGCCCTCCAGCCCTCTAGCCTTCCAGCCCTCTAGCCCTCCATCTGTCCAGCCCTCCAATCCTGCATCTGTCCAGCCCTCCAGCCCTCCAGCCCTCCAGCCTTCTAGCCTTCCAGCCCTCCAAGCTTCCATCTGTCCAGCCCTCCAGCCTTCCAGCCCCTCAGCCCTCCAGCCCTTCAGCTATCCAGTCCTCCAGCCCTGCAGCACTATAGACCTCCACACTATGAGACAGAGAAATCTATGGGATCCAAAGACTTCTAAAGCAATACAGGTAATTGAAACCATCCTTGGTTGCTCCCCCCAACTTAAAGACAATCAAAGCCTATTTCTGAAGACACCACACACTTCAGACCCAAGACTTTGTGTCATTGATATGAAACTGCCATGGATGCCTCTTCTCTGAGCACTAGCTCTCATAGTTTCAGAAGGCACTATGCAAGACAAAGGAGAAAACAATAAGTAGTCATACTCAGATTTAAAGCCTTTAAACCACAAGAAGGCCCATCCTGGCAATAATTCCCAATGACGTAGTAGTGGTACTATTATCTTTAGCATGACCAACAGCTGTCGAATTTGACTTAAAGCCCACTGAACAGGAAGGGAATTATGCTGTAAGATCAAACCAGAAATACCCCTACTCCAAACACGGGCTGTTCGTACATCCCAAGAACCACGAGAGACCTGTCTTGATGCAAACTGCAAAAGGAATTTTAATCGGAGCTCTGGGACGACCCCGTATCCCATGCAGGGGACAGGGGGGTCGACCAGGAGGCTCGAAAATTAGGAGCTTTTATAGCAATGGGGTAGGGGGGTTGTGGAAATTGGCGCGGTTTCACATGATTGGCTAGTTTAAACATCAGCAAGATACCTAGGTAGCTAACTCTAAGAGACAAGGGGGCGGGGGAAGGGGAAGGTAATCTACCTAACAGTTAAGTCATGTGCTACCTTAGGAAACCTCCTGGGGCATTGAGACATTCCACAGAGGTCGCTGTGACATTCAGAGGGTGTTGGGCTATTCTGTGATTGTTCCAGGAAAGGCTTGCCCTGTAGCTAGGGCCATCGGTTAGTTTAAAGGTTCACTTTCCCTCCTGACACAAGGGACTCCATTTTGTCTTTGGTTATGTACTACTCTTTCAATGCCTGATACTGTGAAATCAACCAACTACTCATAGTTAATGAAGTCATAGACCCTAATGGAGAACCTACTGTAGTCTTTTTTCTAAACCAATTTAATTACTGACTGGGTGCTAAATGTATGACTTTATATACAGGGAAGTGTTACTCTCACTCCTCATCAGATAAGCCTCCCACAGCTTTGACAACTACTACAGAGATGCATGCATCCCTTGTCAAAACTCAGAGAATGAGTGACTGTTAGGTGCCCAGACACAACTGGTTCATCTGTAGTACAGCTCCATATGCCTAGCAACCCAGGGAATGTTACGCAGAAGGTGACAGAAAGATTGTAAAGATCCAGAGGACCAGTTATGGGCTGAAAGATAGTGTCTTCTAGATATAACAGGGAAGCTCTGCTAATGGAATCTCAACAATATAGTCCCACAAACAAGGCTTAAAAAAGGACAACAATGTCACTGTAACAAACCAAGAAGTCACCAATTGCAAATCTGCCTTTTCTTCTTGTCTTGAGTCTAAAGAAATAACATTAATTTGCCACATAAATCTCATCAGCTTCTGGACTGTGAATTTATATTCTAAGGATATTGAGTAATTTTCTTTTTGTTTTTGTTTTTTTTTTTTCTTTTGAGAGAGGATTTCTCTGTGTAGCCTTGGCTATTCTGGAACTCGGTAAACCAGTCTGATGTCTAACTCACAGAGATCCACCTGCGTCTGTCTACTGAGTGCTGGGATCAAAGGTGTGTACCAGCACCACCCAGGATCGAAATATTCTTATTTTTGTTCTTTCCACTTTATTTTAATCTTCAGCTAGCATGCCTTTTTCTTAATAAGCTATAGATTTAATGTCATTATGTTAAAAATTTATATTATAGTTCTTTATGTCTTAGGCACCACATATTTAAAGCAAAATAATAAATAAATAAATAAATATAAAAAGGAAAAAGAACCAAAAATTGTGATATCCCAAAACCTGAATTGTAGCTTTTTCTGTGGTAAAAATATAAAAGCTTTTCAAGTCTTGTTTTGTTTTGTTTTGTTTTGTTTTTGTTTTTCGAGACAGGGTTTCTCTGTCTAGCCCTGGCTGTCCTGGAACTCACTTTGTAGACCAGGCTGGCCTCGAACTCAGAAATCCGCCTGCCTCTGCCTCCCGAGTGCTGGGATTAAAGGCGTGTGCCACCATGCCAGGCTAGCTCAAGTCTTTTTTTACTTTCTTATTTAAAATATTTTACATTTTTAATATTATTTTTAACTAACAACAAATAGGCTCAGACTTTAATCTGAGGATGCACCGCAATCCCTCAGTGGATGGCTAAGGAAGCCAGACTCCTTGGGTAGGACTCTTTACTAACTTGCTCTCTTTTTGATCCTGCGAAGCCATTTTCACTCTGACTCTCAGATTTAGTGTCTTTAAAATGAAGCAAGAGGTCATGTAGACCTCTGTATGGATAACTAAGTCTCCATTTTGCAAGTACCTTAATTATGGTCTGAAAATCAGCTGTGATAAAATGATTATGTCATCAAAGTGTTTGAATGGTAGACTTGGAAGTTTCTGTACTCCAAAGCCTCTTCCAAAACTGACACAATTTTGATAACAACCTTAAGTGGGGTTTAGGTTTTCTTGATGTTGCTGAAACCCACTGGAAGAAAACCTGAGAGATTCACTTGAAGTTCGGAGCTATAGACTTGGCTTTTCTGAGCAGGAGACCTGTAGTACAGGAAATAGTCAGAAGAATCGACAAAGGGGACTATATAGAATTTTTTAAAGTTATTCACAATAAACAAAATAGCAGAGTAAAGAGCATTCAGAATAGGAGAAAAATCTGCCAACTGGTACCTGAGACAGGGAGCTATAGTTAGAATGCAGAAATCAGCCAAAACCACAAACAGGCCCAACAATGGACAAACAAAATGACTCAAAGCTCTGAAGAAACACAAAGGGCTTGTAAACATAATCTTTAATATTCAGCATCATGATCCATCAATGAGATGCAAACTAAAATTACTTTGAGACTGCATCTCACCCCAGACAAAATGACTATAATTTAAAAAACAAACAAACAATGTTGAAAAGGCTGAGGGGAAAAGGGGCCTCTGTTCACTGCAAGTGGGGAATACAAACTAGTGAAGCCATCCTGGTAATCAATATGGACTTCATGCAAAATTGAAAATAAAACTACTGTATGACCCAGGTATCCCATACTCAGACCTTTGTTTTGGCTTATTTGTTTATAATTTTATTTTGACTGAAAGGCCCTTCAGAGGATGTCCTAACACTCATTTCCTTGTATCCACCCAGAATTCTCTAGTCAGCAAACTTCTGTGAATTCATAGGTGACTTTGAGTAACCTTTAGAGAACTACCTTCTTTAATCCCTTTCAATATTTCAATAATTTTTTTATTTTTGAAATTAATATATAATTACATCATTTTAACCCTTCCCTATAATTTTGCAGGGTACTGGGAAGGAGGTCTATGCCTTAGTAATTCATAAACGTTCACATATCAATCCATTTGCTTCTGATTACTAGTGGGCCTGAGAAAGTGATTTTCTCAATATGGAATATGTCCAGCAGCATTCTCACTGCCTGGGAACGTATTAGGAAAGCAGATTCTGAGGCTGTGCCCCAGATTGACTAATCAAGAACTCTGGGGCTGCCTTCTGGCAACGCCATTTTAATACTCCCCACGGGTAATTCTGATACAGCAGATCTACCTTGGGGGCCATGATCTAGCCCAGCTGCCACAGATGGACCACTGGTTTTACCAGAAAGTGTAGTGGAGCAGAGGCAATCTAGCCAGGAGGGGAGCACCTGGCAGGCTCTGACTGATGGAATGCCCTAGCCAAGTACAGCTGCAGCATCCAGCTGGGACATGATCCTCAGGGTGGAGCCCTCATTATTAATGGATGCTGGGCCAAGCTGGGGACATAGGGTGTGGGTGGACCAGTGGAAGCATAGGTCTGAATGAAGGATGAAGAGTTGGAGAGCCTATGCTAATGTTCTTCTGGTCCTTACTTGCTCTGGCTAAACTGGTGGCCCTAACTCCTCCAGTGTCATCTTTGCAGTGGGTAACATTTCTGTGCTGTTATTTCACACACACACACACACACACACACACACACACTCCATTTTGCCCACCTCTCTCTTGCTCTGTTTTTCTCCTTGCACTTCTCAGTATGTACCTTCAAGCTCCTTCATTTACTCATTTCCTTGATCTCATTGATTCTACCAGGCTAACTAATGTTTCTCTTTTACTGCATTATCCTCAAGTTCAGAATGATGTTGGCCATGAGCTCTTACAAATTAGTTGTTGGATCAGTCAAGTATGACTTGTATTATTCTGGTAAGCACTGTAATGATTACATTACAATTATAACTAAGCCTTATATACCTCTTTGTATACTTACTGTTTGAGTTTTTAAGTGTTCTTTAAAACCTGTGTACTGATTGCTTAGCCCCAAGCCTGTGGTACTACTGAAAAGTAGTGGAGCCTTTAGGAAATGGGGTCTAGTGGAAGAGAGTTAATTTATAGGGTGAGTACCCTTGGATAGGCACAAGGAATTCCTGATTCTTCATCTTGCTTTACTTTCTGGATGTCATGATAAAGTAGTCTTATTATCCTGCTGAGATATACTGCTTCACCATGGGCTTAAAAGCAGCAGTGCTGAACAACCACAGAGCAACCCCTTAAAACCCTAGGCAGAAATAAAACTTTATCCTTTTGTAAGTTGATTGTCTCAGTTACTATAACAATGGAAATCTAAATAAATTATTTTACTTTTTACATAAATTACATTGCTTAATCAAACAGTAAACATCTAACAATTGTGTGTAACAGTTAATAATGCCCAAATAATTGTTTGGTTTTTTTTTTTTTCCTCTTCTTCTAATTCTTGTTTTTTGTTTTGTTTTGTTTTTTTGAGACAGGGTTTCTCTGTATAGCTCTGGCTGTCCTGGAACTCACTCTGTAGACCAGGCTGTCCTCAAACTCAGAAATCCTCCTGCCTCTGCCTCCCAAGTGCTGGGATTAAAGGCGTGCGCCACCACGCCCGGCCCTTCTTCTTCTAATTCTTACTGATTTGTTGATATTAGGGAATGGAGGTTGTGATGGTTTGTATATGCTTGGCCAAGGGAGTGGCACTATTAGGAGGTGTGGCCTTGTTGGAATAGGTGTGTTACTGTGGGTGTGGGCTTAAGACCCTCATCCTAGCTGTCTGGAAGTCAGTATACTTCCTAACAATAAAACCTTAACTAAGACAAAAGTTGGTACCAGGAGTGGGATATTACTGTAATAGGCCTGATCATGCTTTTGTTTGGAAAAATGTGAATTTGTGGACTTTGGATTTGGAAAGCCACAGAATATTTTAAGTGGGGATTAATGAGCCATCCTTGTAGGAATATGGAATACTTTGTTGTGAGTGATTTGATCTGTGCAGACCTGGCCCAAGAGGTTTCAAAGGAGAAGAATTTCAGTATGTGGCATAGAGACTGTTTTGGTGGTATTTTGGTGAATGTGGCTGCTTTTGCCCTTGTCTGAAGAGTATCTGAGGCTAAGGCAAAGAGATTTATATTAATTGTATTGACAAAGGAAGTCTCATAAATACCCATCATGGACTTTGTTCTCTGGTTAAGTCTCATGAAGAGCATTTTGAATAAATGTAGCAAGCATAGAAAGGAAAAATATAAAATATATGGTTTGAGTATTAAAGGTGTACCAGGAAATGAATGGAGCCCTGTATTCTAGGAGATAGCAGATTAAGAGAGTAGGAATTTGAGGCAAGATTCTACCCAGCTAAATTTAAATATAGACATGCTGGTACATACCTTTAATCCCAGGAGATAAAGCCAAACAGATCTCTGAGCTCAAGGTCAGCCTGGGACAGAGCAAGTTCTAGGCAAAGAAAAGCTTAAGTCCAGTCGTAGTGTGCTGCAGATAGACCTCAGTCGGGTCCTCAATCAGCAGGAAAACTTGGGGTTCCAGTTGCAGGCAAGCAAGGAGTTGGCATGGATGACAAACAGACACAGACACAGAGAGAGTGTGTATCTGAATGTAATTTCTCAAATCGAGCATCAGAGTTTTAATACAGAAGAAAATAGGGAAGTTAGGTGACACATCAGCCAAGGTATAATGAGGTTACAAGATGCTAAATGACTCTTACACAAAACAGAGGAATGCAAACATAAAGACTGGCAGGAACTGGGCAATAAAACAACTGAGACAAAGTCAGCTCTATCTAAGGTCAGCTATATTCTTAGAAGCCAGGTGTGAGGTCTTTACACTCCTGGGACAAAGGCTTTTACACCCAAGCCATGGTTCTAATTAGGGAGTTCCGCTCTAGCTAACCTTCTCATGAGTAATGCAATACTCTAGTTCCTTCTTAAACCACAGCCAGATCTATTTCCTAAAGTATTGTAAATTCCTGTATATGGGAGTGATTGTGTGGGGGGACTTTCTACTAATAAAGTAATGTACTTTCTACTAATAAGTAACACCATACATAACTATAATAAGAATTCTAAACTTACTTTGCTAAGCTTGCCCTGAGATTTCTAACTCTATGTGGTAGATAGTAATGCCTGATTTCTTTCACTATCTCTCTTACAATACTAGAGACAATTCTGAATGTTACTGAATAGGTAACATTCTTACTGAATTCCAAGCTCAGGGTCACCTCAAGGACTACCTAGGGCATTGGTGAAGGCCAGGAAGCAAAGTTCAATTTTGCTTAGGTATTTGGCAAGTCATTGCTTGGAGGCACCTATAATAAAACAATACTGAAAGAAAGCACACAGATCTATTCGCAAGGACAAGTTTGGAGCATTTGTTATCCAGGATGCCAGGGTTCCAGGAGACTAAGTTTCTGTGAACTTTTCACCTCTGGACTGTGTCCAGGTTTCTAGGCTTGTCATGTGAGTCACTACTGGAGTGGGTGTAACAGTGGTGGTACACACCTTTATTCCCAGGAGGCAGGCATGCAGATTTCTGAGTTCAAGGTCAGACTACAGAGTAAGATCGAGGACAGCTAAGCTTAGGCAGTGAAGGAGTTGGAAAACAGAAAGCTAGTGACGATATAATAGAACAAAGGAGCCATGTTCCAACTCCTGCAAGCAACAGGACTTGGCAGCTTTAACCATGTGGCTCTGGCTTTTGAGTTAAGAACAGAAGGGACTACTAGGACAATTGATGTTGGTTAGCAGGAGCTATGAAATTAGTGGTGATTAAGAAGTGACCAGCATCACTTAGAAGAAATCTTCTTGTAAGTGTTTCCTGAGATCACAAAGAAGCTGTGTTCCAGAGATAGCCAAGGTTGGACCTCGTGCAGCAGCAGTACTTAGTAATGTATAAGAATCACTCAGGCGGTACTGCTTTTGAAGGTATGAAGGAGTCATGAAGAGCAGCTGAGGCTGGGCATTGTAAGTGGTCATGGAAGGCCATTGGTGAAGGTACAATCTCTGTTGTAGCTGATGGTCCAGGTCTGAAGGGGTCATGCAAATGAGTTGAGGCTTGGCACCATGAAAATAGCTCATGAGAGGCTACTGATGAAGCATAGTTGAAGTAGAAGACCCCAGTGTGTTGGAGGTGCCAGTACCATGGGATGATCACCAAGAACAGCAGCAGCTGTGGAATGGATCAACCGGAGCTTACAGTGCTACAGAAGGCAAAGCTAGAGAAGTGAGCAAAGCCCTTTGGAGGAGCCCAGAAGATCATATGTGGAGCCCAGACATTGAAATAATAAGCTGTAACATTGAAGTTGCCTTGGAGACTCCAAGATTTTTGAGATGCCAGAGCCCTGGAATATCTGCTGAGGAGCACTGCTAATAGGTAGTGGAACCAGCCCAAGAAAATAACGTGGCTGTAGTCAACGAAGGTGAAAAAGGAGTTGGAGATCTGAAGACCTCTTTAACATCAGACATAGAGATGCAGGGTTTGGAGTTTGCCCAGCTCATTTCCTCTCTTGCTTTGGGGATTACAGTTAAGTGATTAGATGGATCTCAGAAGAGACTTTGAACTTAGGACTTTTACCATTATTGAGACTGCTATAGACTATGGGGACTTTGAAAGTTGGACTAAATGTGCTTTTTATTATTTTGCTATGGCTAGATATGGCCCCTATAGACTCATGTGTTTTCACAAGCCTATGGGGGCCAGGGAGTCAAATGTGATGGTTTGTATATGCTTGGCCCAGGGAGTGGCACTATTAGAGGATGTTGTCACTGTGGTTGTGGCTTAAGACCCTCATCCTAATTGTCTGGAAGTCAGTATTCTACTAGCAGCCTTCAGATGAAGATGCAGAACTCTTAGCTCTGCCTGCACCACGCCTGCCTAGATGATGCCATGTTCCTGTCTTGATTACTATGGACTGAACCTCTGAACCTATAAGCCAGCCCTAATTAAATATTGTCCTTACAAGAGTAGCCTTCATCATGGTGTCTGTTCACAACAGTAAAACCCTAGCTAAGACAGAGGTATATACTTGGATACCCAGGGTATTTAACAGTGGCTTTTTGTATTTTATATTATAGTGTAGATTAGGTAAGAGATTCTTTGGGACGGCAGATTCAGTTAAGAATATTGCAGTGAAATAGGCATCACAAAGGTAACTTGGGAATCGAAGTTTCTATGAAGGGTGTTCCATACTGCTTAAGTTCAAATCTGTCTCTTGTTTAGTATAAGAACATAAGTGGACAGGTTCTTTCTAAGGAGGATGCTTACTTACAACCCTTCTTCCAACTCGTGCAACATTTCTTGATTTTCAAGGCTGAAGGTGTAGGGGAAGAGGAGGGGAGGTAGAGAGCCCATGTCGGGCCAGAGTTCCAGTACTCTGGGCAGGTGGACGACTGCTGGACACTTTCCACTTGGCCCCCGGTGGGCATCTGGCTGTGTGAAGCCACAGACCCCACATGGCAGGAAATGGATAAGGGACAACCCCCAGTACCAGGTTCTCAGTCTCTGGCATCCCACGCTGGATACAACAGAGGAGCTGAGAACAGAATAGGAGCCCCAAGGTGACACTCTTGGCCCTGGAGCTATGAGAAGAGGACAGAGGGAGAGAGGTTACCATGCAGATGAGAGTCCTTAGTGCAGGCCTTGATGAACAGAGACAGTGTATGGTTTTAGATCTTTATTGTAGAAAGGCAGGGGGAAAGAGAAAAGGTAAAAAGAAAGAGAGACCAGCCATGGCCAAGAGGAGAGAAGGGGGAAGGGAAAGAGA
Organism: Mus minutoides; assembly: GCA_902729485.2. NCBI lineage: Eukaryota > Metazoa > Chordata > Mammalia > Rodentia > Muridae > Mus > Mus minutoides. The sequence goes on along the minus strand of LR749786.1, from coordinate 339,787 downwards.
GAAAGAGAGTTAGAGAGTAAGAAAGGTAAAGGCTTAGAGAAAGAAAAGCTTAGAGAGTAAAAGAGAAAGAGCGAGAGAGTGAGGTGGGGCCAAGCAGCCCCTCTTATAGTGGGCTTGTTATCTTGCTGTTGCTAGGTAACTGGGAGGAGTCTAGCCTTAAGGTCAGAAGCTTGGGACATTATTTTCATGACTACTAGCCACATGCTTCTCTTGTGGGGGCTATGGGGGCGGTAACTTCGACAGGAGCCAGGGGTCCATGAGACATGAGAATGCTTTCCGTCCATCCCTTGTAGGTGAAAATTATCACCACTGGGTCCTACCGGGATTCACGACCTCAACTCAACTGGAGACCAGCCTGTCTGTGCATAGCCCATTGCCCCACATCTTGACCCTAACCATTTACTTTATTGTTGGAAGCTTTCAGTTCATCCTGGCCCTGCTATGCAAAGATTATGTAGAGATATTCTTCTGAATGGCACAGTCTTCAGCAATAAAAACATATGAGCTTAGTCTCAGTTTCTTAAGAAGCATATGCTATTCTGTTTTTGAAATAGAGAGACTTGTTACACCATTCTCCAATATATGACTGGCTTTAATACTGAGAACTATAAAAATGCAAAGAAAATGATTAAATCAAGTCAAACTTCATAACTCTGAGACTTCTGGCACAGATGCTGTTAAAAAATAACCATCTATCATGTGCTGAGAACAGTTGCACAAGATTCCTAATTCAAGGCTCCATTGCCAGGAGTTGTTTCCATAGAAATAAATTCAAAATTTCCATTGCTTGTTGTCATTGTAAAATCCCACACTGCGATGTTCATTGACAGGCTGCCATGAATGCTTCTTGGGCTCTGTCTAGTACAGTATCCAATGTAGGTTCTTTCTCCAGGCCAGTATGAACCCTGAGCTGCCAGTCACAGTAATGCACCTGTACTGTGTGACTATCCAGTCAAGAGCCTGAGACAAGGAGTTTGTGAAGGTATAGGGCCTTGGTTCAGGCTACTCCTCTCAGTTCTAAGTGAAGAACTTTCCTCTGTGTGGGGGGTAGGGGGAGAGCCAAAAGACACAGAGCCAGAGTCAGAGACAGAGAGAGCTTTTTACACAGGGTCAAGGAGCCACTTCCACTTTGAATAGGTTGTACAATATAAGATTGCTGAATAGTTGTCTCTCTTTCTCTGCCATTGGGGTGCATTTCCCTTAGAAGTCTTATCTAGGAACAAATGTTTTTCATACCAGAAAGAAGGCCAGTAGTTGTCCCTCTCTTATGCTAAACATGATTATCATCTCTCTACCACACTGACACATGTCCTTCTCAGGAACAGAAAGAGGAGGGAGAGAAAAATATCTCAATATGCTCAATGTCACTCTGTTTTCTCACTCATAACACAGATTGTAAACCAAGGTCACTTTTCTCCTGCTTGTTCACCGTGCAGCACTTTGTGGCAAACATCCAAGCCAACCACATCTCTCAAAAACACTTGTTCTTGCTCCTCATATACTAGCCTGAATGTAACAACCTCATTATAATTTTTATTTCATACTTTACGTTCAAGATTGTACTTAAAACCTAGTTAACAGTATGCATTATTAGTACATATGCCTTACTAGGTACTTATGTTGTTTATATTTTCTCTCACTATCAGTGCCAAATAGTAACTCAGTTCTTATATTTAAGACTCTGGTGGCACATGCCTTTAATCCCAGGACTTGAGAGGCAGAGGCAGGCAGATTTCTGAGTTTGAGGCCAGCCTGGGGTCTACAAAGTGAGTTCCAGGACAGCTAGGGATATACAGAGAAAGCCTGTCTCAAAAACAAACAAACAAACAAACAAACAAACAAACAAACAAACACTCTGGCGAGCTTTAACTTACCAGAGACAACCTCCTCCCCCCTACCCCACCCCACCTGGATGAACAACTTGGAGCTGGGGATCAGTGAAAAAGCAAGAGGAATTTTATTTTTCCAGCATGCTGGGGTTGCCCTGCACAGGAAGGAGAGAGAGAATGACCCCACACAGCCCCCCTCCCTGTTTGGTGAGTTTTTATACAGTTTTCAGAGCAGCAGCCATTAGGCACAATGTGATTGCAGAACAGTGTGACTTTTAAACTGATTCGTCTTTAGGGAATGAGGTGGGAAGGACTTCCCTTGTATATAAGTAGCCAAAGGTCAGTCTGGTCAGTCCACAATGTGTCTACATACTCTGGGCACAGGGAAGGCAGGAACGAAACAGAATCTTCTGGACCTGACAAGACTACTGCATTCATGATCCCACAACAGTTGTGGTTGCCTAGGAGACCTGAATAAGATGGAGCCAGTCAACATTTTGGCATAGAGTGTCAAAAGGGTCGTGAACTTCCACCCCTAACTGAGGAGCTATTGACAGATGATGTCTTCTAGAGGAGGGACAGTCTGTTTTCTTTAAGGGTGTAGCCCTGTAGATTTCCACACTCCAGTGGATGGCACTATACCCGTGAGTATATGGACAGCAAAGATGGGATTCTAGGAAGGTTATTATAATAGAGTATACAAAGTGCAGAAAAGGAGGGTGGATCAGGGAAGAGGTAGGAGAAAAAGTGGTATTGAATATGATCAGGAAAAATGATAATTATAGTATATATATATATATATATATATATATATATATATATAGAGAGAGAGAGAGAGAGAGAGAGAGAATATGTATGTGCATTCCCTCATTGTTGTAAAGATGAAATGTCATCTACACTAGCTGTTTATTAATGTTTTTTCTGTGAATAGCCTGTTAATTTTCAATTTACCCAGAGATAATTTTAAAAATTTGGTTGTATCAGAAAGAATAATTCATAATCAGATTAGAAACAAGGCCTAACGCTAAAGGCTGAGATAAATGCTTAGGCATCATGGCTTAAGGGTAGGAGAGAACACTCAGCTCTATACAATAAATTAACAAGTGAGAGACCGAGCTAAACACAGAAGGGCAATTGAGGACTAACATCATAAATCAAGATGTTCCTTTCACAGAGAATCTCGGTGCCCAGGCTACAGGCAGAGAACTTTAAAGACATGCATGGACCCTCAAAATTCTAGTCATATACACTCTAACTGTATCAAAGGGAGCGAGAATAATAAATGTGTTTCCTACCCAGTTTGTTCCAGTGTTCTTTTGTAGCAGGAAGTTAGAAAGGTCCCAGCAGCCACTAGGTAGGATTCTGGGAAATGTCACCTACTTACAGCATAGCATATCTTGGCTGGAGGAAGACAGTGATGTTTTAAGTGCCAGCCCTAGCTGCAGTGCCCTAAACTGAATAAAAAGGGAAATAAAAAGAAAACCAGCTAACTCCTGGCATCCCCTTTTTGCTTTCTGATTTACCATATATACTGCTTGCTACTATTAATTCTCTATCCTGAAGGGCCACCATATCCTCCAAACCCTGAGACAACATAAGTTCTCTTGACTGCTTCTTGTCTGACATTTGGTCACAACAATGAAGAACATAATTTATATATGGTCATTGGCCGGCAGTGTCAAGAATATGAAGAGAAGGAAATTCCTTAAGTGGGATACACACTTGGTGTGTGTGTGTGGGGGGGGGGTTGTGGGGTTTGAACTTCATTCAGAAATTGGTGGTGAAAACAGATATGACTGGGGCTATGGCCAGATTGGGTTCTGACATATCTGAAGGACACTGACAGAGACAAGTCAGGGTAAACCACGTGCTAGTAACTATTGTTCTTAGCCTTCATTCTTCTGTATATTCTGCTCTTGTTGTGTGTGTGTGTGTGTGTGTGTGTGTGTGTGTGTGTGTGTGTGTGACTGCCTACTCAGTTTGATAGTCGATCCTCGTCAGGTTTTGCCACTAGGTGCTAGAGACAGAGGACAACAGAGATGGAGAATCTTTCTCAATTCTTTTCCCACCCACCCACCCAGCAAAACTTCTTTGCCCAAACAACCCTCGGTTACAATCTTCTTTCCTTAATATCTCCAGAAACAGGCTTCTTGTAGCCTCCTCAGAAGAAATGGTAGGCATTTGAAGAAACCTACATCTAAAACATCTTAAAACATGGCACAGAGTACCACTGGGAACTCAACTAACAGTTTTTACACAGCAAACTGAAGAAGCAACTTTTAAAACAAAATGGAAAGGAACAGATCCACATGCTCTCCTCTGAAGCTAGAGCTTGTGCTCTTTGCTGGCCAGAAGGACAGGCCTGCAGCACGATTCAGGATAAGTACAGTTATCTGATAGCATTCCTTCTAGGCTCCACCCAAGAGTTACCTGGCAACAGCCAGGTAGGCCTGGCTCTCTATAAAAGGGGCTGTTTGCTCCTTCCTCTTTCTCTCTCTCTCTCTGACTCTCTTCTCTCCCTGACCCCTTTCTCCCTCACCCCTCTCCACCTGTTCCTGGAGGGCCTTCCCTCCCCTCTCCCTGCTCTCCCCACCTCCCTTCTCCCCCTCTGTGTGTGTTTTTCTCTGCTTCTACTTCCTTCTAACCCCCCCTTCCCATGCCCTAAATAAACTCTGTCTACACTATATCTGTCATGGCCCATCAAAGCACCCCTCCCACCTCACCATACCTGGCTTTATCAAACATATCCTCTTTCTTTTTATAAAACACAACAGTATCAGAGGCTATCTTGGCAAGGGTGGCCGGTTATGATCCACACCAGCTTCTCAACTTCTGAATGTTCTCATCCCAGGGAGCTTTGAAATATTCTGAAGCTTCTCTCTCTGTGTCCGTCTCTGTCTCTGTCTCTGTCTCTGTCTCTGTCTCTGTCTCTCTCTCTCTCTCTCTCTCTCACACACACACACACACACACACACACACACACACACACTAGCAGATCCCACTGATCCTTTCTTTTCTGTAGAGCCAGGTTGATAGCTGAGCAGCAGTCAGCCTGGCATGGTCAGTGAGCATTTCAGTAATTTCGCTGCTTCAGCTACAGTAAATGACACTAGAGAAAAGGTATTCAAATGGAATTCTAAAACATTCCTGAGAAATACCTGCCCAGTTTCAACTTGTCCAGAACTCTCCGCACAGAAATCTCCACGAATTCATAATAGAGAAGAGGGACAAATGTAGATCTCAGCTACTCAGGCAAAAGCACCTTCAGGGCCCAGCCAACCTGGCCATGCCAGGGGCCAGTAGAAAAGCATTACCGTTGCCCTTGCTGACTACATGGAGACTGATAAACCTGCAAAGAAAGGACTCCAAAATGGGCTACAGAAGGTTTAATGAAAGTTGAGTAGCAGCAGGGCCAGGTGGTCTGACCACCAACCTGCAGCCACGCTGTTTGGAAGAGAGAAGGGCGTGCCTTACTCACTTGGGGTAAGCCCCCCCCCCCTCCAAACACGTCAGTAGCCCTCTGCTCTCCTTTGGCTGCGTCCCCCTGGGCTCGGCACTTGAAAGGCAATCTGGCAAGCCCGGTTACTCAAACACACCACGTGCCTAGCATTCCTCCCAGGGCCTTACAAAAGGTCTTCCTCCAGCTCTCCACAGCAGCTGTTGCTGCTCACAGAGCTGCTCCGGATGAGTGCATTCTGACCGGAGCCTGGCCTCCTGCTGACTCACTTGGTTACTATGGCCAAGTCACTCAGCGTCACTACACGCCTGGGTGACCCTATTTATAATTCTCACAGCAGCAAAAGGGCCTTCCTCACCCACAAGAAGCAGCCATGTTCTACTCGCGGAATACATCTACAGCCGGTGCTAACCCCAGGCAAAGAAGCTGGAGTCCTGTTCCATTGAAGGGGCAGCTGGTTATAATCATCTTCCTTCAGCCTGCTTCCCACAAACAAACAAAAATCTGCTGGAAGTGGGAAACGGTTCCTATGTTGCTAAATATAGCATTAAAGCTTTCTAATTGTAAGTGTTATGTAATAGTATTGCTAAAATCTCACACATTATGTGTGGATAAAAGTGAGGGAAGCTTTGACAAATCTCAATCTAAGGATAATTTTGAGAGTATTTTTCTATTCTGTTTCTTTCATATATGCAGAGTTGTATTTGTAAAAACAACGTTTCATCTTCTTTCTTGATTTTTAATCACTTTATTGCCATTATGTTTGTCTTGTTTCCATGCACTGTAATCTTTTAAGGTTTGTTTTATAGAAACGGGGTTATATTTTGTAGAGCACGGTAAGATGCAGTAGGAAGGCGTGCCTCAGCAGGCCAATGAGGAGGCACCCTCCCAAGGTAGCATAGAGTTTATTTGGGGGCATGGGAAGGGGAGTTGAGAAGGGAGTAGAGGGAGAGAAAGAGAAAAGACAGAGAAGGACAGAGAAAGAGAAGAGACTGGCCAGAGCGCATCTAGTAAAGAGGAGACAGGAAAGGGAGAGAGGGAGAAAGGGGTCAGTCAAAGGGAGAAGAGAGTCAGACAGGGAGGGGTCAAACAATCCCTTTTACAGTAAGCCAGGCCTACCTGGCTGTTGCTAGGTAACTGTTGGGCAGATAGAAAGAATGCCAACAGAAACAAAGAAGTCTCTACTAATCTGTTTTTCCCTTGTATACTGTAAAAATTTTTTTATTTGAAACTTATTTAATTTATTTGATGGAGGTGAAAATGTCTTTTATTTAGATAAGTAGCATCTACAAAAGCCCCTTTACTTATGTTTCCTATAATTTAGTTTACTGCTTAAGTGGTTCCATTTTTTATTTTCTTCCCCAGCAGTCAACTGTATTGAAGCCATTAAACCAACTTCCCTCTAACTATAATCTGTGCAAACACACACAACAACAACAGCTGCTTCATGCTTATCTTCCGGAGGGCTCAGTATTTCCACTGTATAGAATTATCTGACTTACCTGTGAATTTTAGTCCCCTCAGTCAGAGGCAACAGATAAAGATAAAGGGGCTTAGAGACTTTTAAACAGGTTCATCATTTTCTACATTTTTTTAAATTGTGAAGTACAAAATAATATACCTCATAAGAATTTAAATTCACTGGTGTTGAATGGATTCACCAGTAGGGAATTCACCAACATTAATTTTTAGAGATTCTTTCATTTTCTTTAATTATATGTTTATCCCATAAAAATAATCACACACACACACACACACACACACACACACACACACACACACCCGCCGCCATTATTCTGGCTGCTGTAGCCCATCACTCCGTTTTCTGACTTGATGAATTTGATTGCAGTTGTCACCCATGTGACATACATAAGTTGATTTTCTGTGACTATTTATGTATCACCTGTCCTCAAGCTTCACCCATATTCTGTCAGAGCTTCCTTCATTTTAAAGCTGAATATTAGTTCATACACATATCATGATTTGGGTTTACTAAATTGCCTTGTAATTATGTATTAGTTTTTAAATCTCAGATAAAACTGCATATCATTTTCATCTTGATTTCTTCGGTGACCCATTCACCATCCAGCACCATGCTGTCTAATCCCCATTCGTTTGTGTACTTCTGCAGTTTCTCTTGCGATGGCTTGCTACCTTTATGCAATTGTTATCAGACAGGATGTAGGTAGTAGTTACATGTGATCCATGACGGCATTTAACTCCTGTATTTTTATTGTTTATTTTTTTACTATGATGACCTGTCTGTTAGTACCAGGACACTCCAAGCCCCGCCTAACTATGTGACCATTGACCTATGTTGCCAGGACAATGACCTTCAGTCCCACAATCCACTTGGCTCAGTCCCCACCCTCAATGGTGTGACCTCATTTTCCATATAAATTAGGAAGTCACCCCCTCCTCGTTCTCTTTTTCTTCTCTCTCTTCTCTCTCCCCTCTTTCTCTCTTTTTCCTCTTCTCTGCCCTCCTACCGGCTTAATAAACCTCTCCCACGTGGAACCACCTTGACCTGGTCTGCTGTTTAGTTACTCTGCTCAAAACATATATATATATATATATATATATATATATATATATATATATATATACACATATATATATATATATACACACACACACACACACACACACACATATATATATATATATATATATATATATATATATATATATATACACACATATATGGTATTTTTCATATCACTGTCAATGGGTGAGAATGGAGTCTTAAAATCACCCACCATCATTTTGCATTTTTGTTTTTAAAATTTATCCTTGTCCTTGAATGAGGGTTTCAGTTCCTCTCTTGTCTTCAAGCCCTGAGGACATCTTGTCCTCCCAGGGATCCAATTCTGCTGGTGAGGCTTTTCCAAAGAGCTTTTTATTTAACTCATTGGATTTTCATTTCTAGCACTTCAGTTTTGCTTTCCTTCTCTGCTGACTTAAAATTTAGATCATTCTGTCCTTTCCTGACCATTTCCATGCAGCTGTATGTGTGCTCCCAGACGTAGTCTGTGCCCTCTTTCAGTTCTGTGAACTTATTGATAATTCTTGCCTGGAATTTTATCTAGCTCACTCCTAATGGGGGCTGTTACACTCTGATTAGCAATTTTGAGGGAGACAAGTTCCCTTGGTTTTCCTGTTTCCTGTGGTTTGCCCTGGAACTTAAACATTAGGAGCTACATTACTGGGTGAATATAAATATGATGATTATGTTTATATGTCTGTGTTTTGAAAAATCAGAAATATGTTACAGACTGGAAACACTTAAGTTTCTTTTTATTATGTGTTAAAATTATTATTGTCTACCAGGCATGGTGGTACATGCCTTTATTCTTAGCACTTGAAGACAGAGACAGGTAGATCTCTATGAGTTTAAGGCCAGCCTGGTCAACAGTGAGTTCCAGGATAGCCAGGGCCATACAGAGAAATCCTGTCTCAAAAAAACCAATATATATTATTTTATATATTTATATATAAATATATTTATATTCTATATTTTAGCATGCCTAATTAAAATGGACATGTGCATATTTATAAATTTTGGTAATATAATAAAGGCCTAATAAAAACATGTGCCATACTGGGCAATGGTGGTACAAGCCTTTAATCCCAGCACTTGAAAGGTAGAGGCAGGCAGATTTCTAAATTCAAGGCCAGCCTGGTCTACAAAATGAGTTCCAAGACAGCCAGGGCTATACAGAGAAACTCTGTCTCTAAATAAATAAATAAATACAAATGATAAATAAATAAATAAGTAAAAATGGAAATTATAAAATACATAATTCCAACAATCATCCACAGTTGAAACTCTTGTTTTAAAAAGTCTGTCTTATCTGTCTTCCTGTATGGTTGTATATGTATACTTCTGTCTTACTGCATGTATGCACTGTTCACATGTGCTATATTTTTCATATTCACTCAGTGCTGAATTGGCTTGTAAGTAAGTGGTCAAATAAACTAAAGCTGTTCAATAAGTCCATTTCCTTTTGGTTCATAGTAAAAGTAGAATTTTAATGGGAAAAGTCCCAAATCTAACTCTATCAGGCTAAGAAAAATTGGCTAAGTATGTGTCTCATAGGGACAAAGTAATGACAAAGGACACTTAGTCAATTGAAACAAATACAGATGGCTGATGATTCTAGCTCTTACTTTTGAAGACTTCATGTGGGTTCTTTTTTTTTTTGTTGTTGTTGTTTTTTTTTGTTTTTTGAGACAGAGTTTCTCTGTGTAGTCCTGGCTGTCCTGGAACTCACTCTGTAGACCAGGCTGGCCTCGAACTCAGATCATGTGAGTTCTTAAATTTAAATTTTTATAAGAATTCCTGCCGGGCGTGGTGGCGCACACCTTTAATCCCAGCACTCGGGAGGCAGAGGCAGGCAGATTTCTGAGTTCAAGGCCAGCCTGGTCTACAAAGTGAGTTCCAGGACAGCCAGGGCTAGACAGAGAAACCCTGTCTCGAAAAACCAAAAAAAAAAAAAAAAAAAAAAAAAAAAAAAAAAAAAAAAAAAAAAAAAAAAAAAAAAAAAAAAAAAAAAGAATTCCTGAAGGATGAGATAGGCATAATTATCCTGTTCTGGCGTTATCTCCCTGATTGTTGTCTAAGCTCTGGTTCTCCTGAAGGTCCCTGTTGCTCAGGGATACAAATTAAGAGACAATTATTATCCCTGGTTCAGGGTGCAAACTTTCCCTACATGGTAACTGCACTCCTCTGAGATGAGAAGCCCTTTCTTTATTGGAAGGAGTAAGAGTATGACTTATCCTGGTGCTTCTGGGCGACTCATCTGCGTGTGATCATGTAGATAAACATTTTAAGGACCTGAAGAATATTTTTGACCACTACTATATCTTACAAACAAAACAAGTTTTTCAAGGCTCATATCTGAGCCAAGCTTGTATGATATTTGAATAAAATATCACTGTTTTAAAAAAATCTCCCTCCTGGCTTATAAAGGTGCTAGAGAGATGGCTCGGTGGTTAGGATCACTGACTGCTCTTCCAGAGGTCCTAAGTTCAATTCCCAGTAACCACATGGTGGCCCACAACAATCTGTAATGGGATCTGATGCCCTCTTCTGGTGTGTCTGAAGACAGCTACAGTGTACTCCTATGCATAAAATAAATAAATAAAATTTAAAAATAAAAAAAGACATCTCAAGATTTATGTGTATCTTAATGCATCTTGTTACATCATAACTTCTCTTTTACATATTTAAGACAATAATTAATCTTCATAATTTTAAAGACAGGTAACTGTTTAGGTAAAATGCTTGTTATTCTTGCTTTAGATGCCTCATAAAGCCTATGGTGAAATGATATATAGCTCTATCTATCTATCTATCCTTTTATAATTACCTTAATCTTTAACAAATAATTGATTTAAATTGTTCAAAAGCCACAGGATTATACTATATTAACATATATTTATAACTGTAAGATATCTAAGCTATTTTAAATACGCTTTATGTGTTTTCATATTAAAATATTCTAAAATAACAAAAACATTATTAATAATAATTAAAAGCACAATCAAGAAAAGAAAAAGTTGTAACAGTTATAAACGTGAAAGAGAAGAACCATGCTTTTGGAGGCTTGTACATTGAGGTAAAGAAGATTCTGCAAGGGAAACTGGTGAGAATGTTCAAAGATTACTGGGTTGCAGAAAGACTGTGAAAACCTAGAGCTAAGGAATTAGACATGATAATATGTTGATTTTAATATAAAATTACTAAATCTTTTCATTTCAAATTTTATGTTAAATCTCAGAAATTCTTCTAACAAGGTATAGGGTACCAATATTTTAAATCCAATTTTTAACAACCAAAGGGAATAAAGTTTTTCCTACTACAAAAAAAAAAAAAGAAAGAAAGAAAGAAAGAAAGAAAGAAAAAAGAAGAGGAAAGAAAAGAAAAATAACTGGATTCTATGAAACCCAAGAAGAAAGAAGATCACACCAAAGTGTGGATGCTACAGTGCTACTCAGAAGGTTGAAAAAAATAATCTCTGGGAAGTAGAGGGAGAGAGGGAACTGGGAGGGAGAAAGGAGGGGGAGGGAAAGGGGGCGCAGTTCAGATATAGGAGGAGATGGGGGAGAAGTACAGAGGGTCAGGAATTTGAAAGTAGCTGCATGGCAGTGGGTAGGGTGAACTAGGGGTAGCCACTAGAAAATCCCAGATTCCAGGGACCCAAGAGGTTCCCAGGACCCAATAATTAGTCAAAATAACCAACAAAGGGTAGATAGAATCTGTAGAGACCATATCCAGTGGATACGCATGACCCCCAGTTGAGGGATGGGATCACCCACCCACCTCAAAAATATTAATCCAGCATTCCTCCTGTCAAAAGGAAATGCAGGGACAAAGAATGGAGCAGAGACTGAAGGAAAGACCATCCAGAGATTGCTCCAACTTGGGGTCCATCCCATTTGCAGACACTATTGCTAATGCCAAGAGGCGCCTACTTACAGGAGCCTATACCCTGAGAGGCTCTGCTAGAGCTTGACCAATGTACACAGTCAAACATCGGGCTGAATGGGGTTGGGGTGGGGGAGACACCCAATGGAGAAGTTAAGGCAAGGACTGTAGGGACTGAAGGGGTTTGCATTCCTGTAGAAAGAATGACAGTGTCAACCAACAGGACCCACCAAAGCTTCCAGGGACTAAACCACCAACCAAAGAGTACACGTGAGGGGGACCCATGGCTCCAGCTGGACATATAGCAGAGGATTGCTTTAGCCAGCATCACTGGAAGGGGAGCCCCTTGGTCCTGTGGAGGCTTGATGACCCAGGGTAGGGGAATCCTAGGGTGTATAAGAAATATACAGTGCTAGAGTGATTCCTACTTGAATTTTATTTCTACTTCTAATTATTATTATGAAATCAGATTAGGTTATGCTTACAAAACTCTAAAATTCTAATGTCTAACTGGTCAGGTCTCTGGTTTCTCTGGTTATTAAGCTTTGGAACATAAAAAGGGCAATCTTGCTAAAAAGAAAATTCAAGGAAAAACTGTATTATCTAATGTATCTTTCCATTTACCTTTCTAAACAAAATACAATCACATTAGCATCCACAGAGAAGAGCTGTGCTTATTTATATACTAAAAACTAATCTTTCCTAAGAATGAAAGTTAGCCACTCCATATACAGTTATAATTATGAGATTAAGTTGGCTAAAAGAGATACTAAAATTTAAAAGAATCATAAATTTGTTTACACTCACAAAATGTAAAGAAAATGATTCAAATAACTGTAGAATATAAATAACTGTAATCTGTACCCAGGGCGAAATACTGTCAATCTAGCTTTACCAACGTGTAGACTTTACTTCTTTAAACTATTTGCTTCCCATTCTTGCTGCCTTCTTTTTGTTAAGGCAGTGTTCTTGACCATTTTAAGTTTAGAATATTATTCTTGATATAGGTTATAAGCTATATGAAACACAAAGGATTAAAAAACGATGTCCATGTCATGATACAAATATATACAATGATATAACCCAGATCTTTTCCTTGAGGGATTTACCAGCTATTTCTCTCTCCTGAAAAATGCTGTCCTGTCTACTACTCACTCTTGACTACATCAGATCCAAAGATCCAGCCTCTCCTGGCTATATGTGGCATTAATAATATTTAATAGGTAATATGTGGTCCCTCCATGCACAGAAGGTGATGCTTGGCCTAAGTTTCCAGAGAGATCACACCTTCAAGTGAGCCTTCTGCAAGGTTGATTATCTGATTAGAATGTCAATGACTGTGAAGAGGTGGGAATGTTGCAGGTCCAGAACTTAAATGCAATTTACATTGGCTTATCTTTAGTCCCCTAAATATTCATTCCTTGCACACCTCTGTGTCTGACATAATATCCTGTGACTAAAGATAAAAGCCTTTTGGACAATTTTAACTTAACAAAATTCTTCTACCAACCAAAAAGTCCAAGAATTCCACTAGAGACCAACAACATAATTTTTCTAACTTTGCTTTAACTACCTATTTAATGTTTCCACAAATGTTTTTGAAAGTTATTTGATTCATGACTTCTCTTTTGTTCTGTTACTATAAAACTTCATCAAACTGTTACCATATTAAAACATGGCATTTGAGTTCATCTAAATCTGTCCTTTAAAGCCATATAGGGGGGAAAAAAAAAAAACTATCCCTGTCTTTGTGTTTTTGCCTGAATACTGACCAAACTGCTATCCCAGAGTGCTGATATAGAAAATTTAGAACTGGTAATGGATTTGTAAAAACATAGGAAACTCAAGCACAGGGGTTGGAATTTGTAAAATGCATCTGGTGCATGGTGGGGCTGACATTGCTAAAGCAGAGTGAGTGCCTACAACTTTGAGAGGAACTTAGCTGTGGGAGCTTTTGTTTACCATAGGAAAGGTGGAATATTATAGAAACTGAAGACACTTGGGAGGATGCAATGCTTCCTGGAGCAATCCAGGTAATTGGGACACCAGCAAAGACGTGCAGGGAAAGAGTCAGAGTCCTGTCTTGCTCACTCTGAGAAACACTTGACAGCAGGAAGTTTTTACACATGAAGAAAATTGCTGATTCGTGTTTCGACATGCCTTGTTCGTTCAAAACAAGCTCATTTTAACAAGGATTTTAGTGGTTTACTCTAAACAAATATTTTATGCCACTAAATAAGGTGTTTATAGTGTTTCTTAACCAGCATTATTAGACAAACTTCATTTTATTTCAGGGAAACTGTGAGTTCATTGTTCAGATCATGACTGAGTCTTATCAAATTATAACTTCTGGCAAATTTTAAAATTCAGTTTCTGTCTTTGACTTTAGTGGTGGACTGCTTGTTAGCACCAGGACACTCCAATCCCTGCCTATGTGACCCTTGACCTGTGTTGCCAGGACAACAACCTTCAATCCCACAATCCACTTGGCTCAGTCTCCACCCTCAATGGTGTGATGTCATTTTCCATATAAATTAGGAAGTCACCCCTCCTCGCTCTTTTTCTTCTCTCTCTCTTCTCTCCCCCCTTTCTCTCTTTTTCCTCTTCTCTGCCCCCCCTCAATAAACCTCCCCCACGTGGAACCACCTTGGGCTGGTCTGCTGTTTGGTTAATCCGCTCAAAATATATACATATATGGTAATTTTCATATCACTGGTGCTTGTTTTTGTTTCTATTTCATTGTTGTTTGTTTTGTTTTGCAAGGACTAAGACTAAAAGAACATGTGTACAAATAACATTTTAAAAATAGAATGCCACTATATATATATATATATATATATATTATTATTATTATTATTTTTTACTTTAAATTTTGTAGAGTTAGCTACTTACATAGAAACAGTGGTTTTGTATAGAGGCATCCTGCAGACTACCAATTACAAAGTTGCAGAAAGCGTTTGATAAAGAATATGCATTGAGATTATTCAAAGAAGTCTTACAACCTAGCAATGTGGCCCAAAAAATGTGACAAAAATACTATAACAATGAATATACTAAACATGCTCAAAATCACTCATCATTAGATAGAATCATTAGCTACTATGATGCCTAATTTGTCAGTGGCAATATTAAATACTAAAACTATGAAACAAGGATAATCCTGCAAGTGGCTGGTGGAAATGTGAAGTACTACAGACATTTGAAAAGCAGTTTGGTCACCCACCTATGTAAAAAAAAAAAATTAACCCTGAATTGTCCCTGTCTAATGGAAACACAGGGAAAAAATGGAGCAGAGGCTGAAGGAAAGGACATCCAGAGACTGTTCCACCTAGGGATCCATTCCATCTGCAGAAATAACACCCTGACTTTATTGCAGATGCCAAGAAGTACTTGCAGACAGGAGCCTGGTATGGCTGTTTCCTGAGAGGTTCTACCAGCACCTGAGCAATATAGATGCATATACCCACAAGCAACCATTGGACTGAGCCCAGGGACCCAAATGGAAGAGTTAGGGGAAGGGTTGAAAGAGCTGAAGGGGATTGCAACTCCATAGGAACACCAATATCAACTAAGCAGAACCCCCAGATCTCCCAGGGACTAAACCACCTACTAAAGTTTATACAGGAGCCGGTCCATAGCTTCCTCTACATATGTATATGTATCAGAGGACTGCCTAGTCTGGCATCAATAGGAGGGGAGGTGCTTGTACCTGTGGAGGCTTGATGCCCCAAAGAAGGGGGATGCTAGAGGGGTGAAGTGGGAGTGGGTGGGTAGGTGTAGCTGTCCAGCAGCCATGATTGAAATGGGTACCTAAAAGGGAGGATGGAAATGAAAAAGGACAGGGCGAGAGGATGATGAAGCCAAGACAAAAGTTTCTGATCAAGGCTCAAAGTTTAATTTTCAGCACTGTGTTTATAGAAGGAAAGCCCACAGACCCATCCTCTGTTTTAGCTGGATTGAGTTGCAAAGCAAACTCAGCAGGTGGTCAACTCCTCAAAGCTCCAGTAGGAAATTGCAAATGCAAATGCGGTGAGGCCAGGCAACTCCACCTAGCTTGTAAAACCCTCTTGGGTTTGTTTAGCCTACTCAAGGCTGGGAGAAGGGCTCTGGCAGAAAACCCTCTTAGAGGCAAATGGGAGGAGGATGGGGTAGGGGAGCACCCTCTTAGAGGTGGAGGTTTATGAGGGGAAACAGGGAAGGGGGATAACATTTGAAATGTAAACAAATACAATGATTACTAAATAAATTTTTAAAAAGCAGTCTCTCTCTCTCTCTCTCTCTCTCTCTCTCTCTCTCTCTCTCTCTCTCTCTCATTAAGTAATACATAAGCTTCCAAAAGACCCACTGGTAGTTCCTAATTTACTATCTGATCCTGAAAAGAAAACCATGTCTACACAAAGATTTTACTTTAATGGTCATAATTTTTCTATAATAATCCCAAAGCACACACAGTTTAAATATCCATCAACATGTGAAAAAAGCAATTGCAGCATGGCCCCACAGTGCAATGTTATCCAACAGTAAATATTAAAAACACCTCTATTAATACTTCATATTTTATGGATGATTTTTTAAAATACTCTTTGCTCATAAGAAACACATATGCAACCTCTCATAACAATAGCCAGGAAATGTAAACAGCTAAGATATTCATCAGGCAATGAATGGATAATGGAAAAATTATAGGTAAACAGAAATAGATAGGGGATAGATATGATAGAAGGATGGATGGATGGATGGATGGATGGATGGATGGATGATGGATAGAAGGAAGGAAGTGTAAGACTCTGGGGGAGCCTCAGCTTACTGGGAACCCCCTGAGTGAACCACATGGAGCCAGGATCAATGCAAAAAGCAAGAGGAATTTATTGTTCCAGTGCACTGGGGTTGTACCAGACCCAAAGGAGAGGCGGCAACCTACAGCACCAGTTCAGTGAGCTTTTATATGGTTTCCAGGAGCAGAACAGAGCATCAGCAACTAGGCACAATATGATTGGTGGAACAGTGCACCCTTTAAACTGATTGGTCTTTAGGGAATGAGGTGACAAGGACTTCCCTTGTCTGAAGATGAGCAATGGTCAGTCCTGTGGAATGTGTCCCCACCCGCAGGTCTGTTCCTACCCTGTGGTCTGGGAAATTAGACTCTCCCTTCTGGCAGGGTGAGTGTTTCATGACCTTCCCAAAGTTCCTATGATGACCTTTTCAGAAGTAAGGATGGAAAGATGGAAAGAAGGAAGGAAGGAAGGAAGGAAGGAAGGAAGGAAGGAAGGAAGGAAGGAAGCAATACCAATTCTAAGAGCCTGAGGAATCCTCCTGCCTAAATGGAACATCTATCCTATAGCCCTTTTTCTAAGTTTCAGAAATCATTATAGAAGAGGAAGTGGGGAGATTATAAGAGCCAGGGGAAAGGAATGAATACAGGAAACAATGCCCTCCAGAAAGAACAGTGCAACTGCATATATAGACCCACAGCAGTTATGAGAGGATGTGTAAGGCCAAAGAAATATCAATCCAGATTAAATCCCAGCACATGCCAGAAAGATAAACTTGAAGTTCAACCCCCTAACCAAGTAGTTATTGGCGATTGGCAGCTGCTAGAAGGAGAGTCAGTTTTCTTTAAAAGTGTTGCCACTGGTGGGACAAACCTAAACTTAATCCCTAGAAACCACACAATCTTTATTTGTGAGACACATGGCACACACGAGAGAGCCAGGACATGTATACACAAGTGCATGCACACATTCTTTGTTGTTTCTGTCTGAGATAAGGGCTGTAATGCAGGTTGGTCTCTGTTTCACCTTCCACTGGGTTTGGCTCAAAGTTCTTAAAAGAACAAGAATTAGAAAATAAGAAAACTGAACTTCAGGAACCACCACCACTGTCTGAGCAGAGATGGCTGCAGGTGGCTGAATGCCAAGCCACCCCTCCTTTCCACATCCACAATCCATTTAGGATCTGTGACTCTCAGCTATTCTCATGTTGCTCCCATGAGTGCAGAAATCCTTCCACATTTCCAGATTCCCATTGACTGTCTCCCTCCTGGGGTGTGTTTAGAGGAATCACATGAACATCTCTATCCCTGAAAGCTGCAGGTCTTTTTATCTCTCAGCCTTTCCCATCATCAGTTTCCCTGAAATTAGGGCATCATGGTCATAATGTTCATCATTGAAGAGTCTTGCTTCCAATAACTGCCTTACCTTTTCCTAAAAGAATACGTTTCTTTCTCCTTAGCTGTGCCATGCCTTCCTTCAAGCAGAAAGCACACATGTATGAGATGAAGCCAGAAAAATATTCAGAAGTTTTCATACTTCAAGAAACAGTTCACACACACACACACACACACACACACACACACACACACACACAAATAAAAATAAAATAAACAAAAAACAAAACTGTAGTGGATATCGCTTGGTGTGGAAATGGAATAGACTCTGCTTTTAGTCAAACAGAATCACACAGAGGCAACTGCCAATAAGTAGTCCAGGAGAGAACTGGGTGGGAGAGGGCAGGGGGAAGGGAATGGGGAGGCAGCATCAGGTGTGGGGAGAGACAGGAGAGAGGGCCAGAGAGACAGGAGAATGAATGAAAATCTGCAGCTTCTGGGGGTGGGAGTGGGGTAGAGACTTTCTAGGAAGACCCAGATACCTGAGATTGGGGAAGCTCCCAGGAGTCAATGCGGGTGACATTAGCTGAGATCCATAACAGTGGAGACATGAAACTAGAAGAGACCACCTCCTGTAGCCAGGCAGGATCCCAGTGGAGGGATAAGGACACCAATCCACCCACAAAACTTGTCCTGTCTAAAAGAAATGCAGGGACAAAAATTGAGCAGAAACTGAAGGAACAGCCAACCTGTAAGTGGTCGAATGTGAGACTCATCCCATAGGCAAGCACCAATCTCTAACACTATTAATGATACTCTATTATGCTTGCAGACAGGAGTCAAGGCCCTCTGAAAAGCTCTACCCAGCAGCTGACTGAAACAGATGCAATGACCCACAGCCAAACAATGGATGGAGGCTGGGGACTCTTATGGAAGAGTTGGAGGAAGGATTGAAGACCCTGAAGGGCATAGGAACTCCACAAGAACATCAACAGAGTCAACTAACCTGGACCTTTGGTATCTCTTAGAAACTGAGCCATCAATCAAAGAGCATATAGGGGCTGGATGGAGGCCCCCAGCACATATGTCTGCCTTGTTTGTCCTCAGAGGGAGAGAATGCAGAGAATCTATGTGCCAGGGTGGGGGGACAAGGGGGTGGGGAGACACCCACTCAGAGGATAAGGGGAGGAGGCAAGTGGAAGGGAATTTTGGAGGGGCATTGGGAGGATGTAAATAAGAAAAAAAATAAAATAAAAAGAAGCATGAAGAACACCAAAAAGGATAAAAAAAAGAAATCCTCACAAAATATCCTAATCAAAACACAAAATGTATATATTAAAGAAAGATTTACAAGTAAAAGGGGGAAAGAACAAGTAGCATTTTAAGGCAAACCCATTAGAACAACACTTGGCTTTTTAAGGAGACTCTAAGAGCCAGAGGGGAAGGATTTGGACAGACATTCTATAGACTTCCAAGTGATCACAGATAGTGGCCTAGACTACTATACCCAAGAAAACTATTAATCACAATAGATGAGAAATAAAAAACATCCCATGATAAAACAGAATGTAAGCAAATTCAGCCCTACAGAAGGCACTAGAGGTAAAACTTTCATAGGAAGATATGGGCACAGGGGGAAAATTCCTAAACAGAACAGCAATGGCTTGTACTGTAAGATCAAGAATTGACAAATGGAACCTCATAAAATTGCAAAGCTTCTGTAAGGCAAAAGACACTGTCAAGAAGACAAAAAGGACACCCACAGATTGGGAAAGGATCTTTTCCAATCCTACATCAGATAGGGCACTAATATCCAATATATACAAAGAGCTCAAGAAGCTGGACTCCAGAAAGTCAAATAACCCCATTAAAAATGGGGTACAGAGCTAAACAAAGAATTCTCAAGTGAGGAATACCGAATGGCTGAGAAGCTCCTGCAAAAATGTTCAACATCCTTAATCATCAGGGAAATGCAAATCAAAACAAATCTGAGATTCCACCTCACACCAGTCAGAATGGCTAAGATCAAAAATTCAGGTGACAGCAGATGCTGGCGAGCATGTGGAGAAAGAGGAACACTCCTCCATTGTTGCTGGGATTGCAAGCTTGTACAACCACTCTGGAAATCAGTCTGGTGGTTCCTCAGAAAATTAGACTGGAAGATCCAGCAATACCTCTTCTGGGCATATACCCAGAAGATGTTCCAACTGGTAAAAAGGACACATGCTCCACTATGTTCATAGCAGCCCTATTTATAATAGCCAGAAGCTGGAAATAACCCAGATGTTTCTATCTCCAGAGTTGTCTTTGTGTTTTCTTTGTTGTTTCTACTTCCCTTTTTAGGTCTTGGATGGTTTTCTTCAATTCCATCACCTGTTTGGTTGTGTTTTCCGGTCATTCTTTAAGGACTTCTACCTCTTTAGCAATGTTCTCCTGTATTTCTTTAAGTGAGTTATCAATGCCCTTCTTAAAGTCCTCTTCTAGCATCATGAGATATGATTTTAAATCTGAGTCTTGTGTTGGGGTATCCAGGACTGGCTGAGGTAGGACTACTGTGTTCTGATGATGTTGAGTGGTTTTGGATTCTGTTTGTAAGATTCTTATGTTTTCCTTTAGTCATCTGTTAATCTCTGGTGTTAGATATTCTAGCTATCTCCCTGGAGCTTGTTCCTCCTATGATTCTGTTAACCTCTGTCAGCATTCCTGGGAATCCAACTCTTTCCTGAGTCCTAGTGGTCAGAGCACTCTCTACAGGCAAGCTCTCCTCTTGCAGGGAAGTTACACAGAGGTCTGGAGCTCAGCTCTGCCTCCTGGCTGAAGATGAAGGCCCAAATGGACCCTGTCCAAGAAGCTCTTTTTCTTCTGCAGTCCTCATGCTCTCCTGCAGGAACTAGTCTCTGAGAGACCTGGGATACAAGATGGCACTCTCACCTGAGTCTGGGGGTCAGAACCCTTCCTGGAGGCCAACTATCCACTGGCAGTGAAGGTGCCCAAAGGTCTGGGTCTCAGCTCTGCCTCCTGGCTGAGGATGAAGACCCTAAGGGATCCTGTCCAAGAAGCTCTGTTGCTTCTGTGGCCTGCTGCTCTCCTGCATAGACTGGTCTCTGAGAGACCTGGGATACAAGATGGAGCTCTCACCTGAGTCCCAGGGTCAGAGACCTCCCTAGATATTTTTCTTTACATTTTAATTGTTATCCCCTTTCCTAGTTTCCCCTCCGAAAATCCCCTATCCCCTTCCCCTCCCCCTGCTCCCCAACCCACCCACTCCCATTCCTGGCCTTGGCATTCCCCTATACTGGGGCATAGAACCTTCATAGGACCTAGGGCCTCCTCCCTCATTGACAACCAACTAGGCTATCCTCTGGTACATATGCAGCTAGGGCCACAAGACTTACCACATGTTTTCTTTGATTGGTGGTTTAGTCCCAAGGAGCTCTGGGGTACTGGTTAGTTAATAGTGTTGTTCCTCCTATGGGACTGCAAACACCTTCAGCAACTTGGGTACTTTCTCTAGCTCCTTCATTGGGGACCATGTACTCTGTCCAATGGATGACTGTGAGTCTCTCAGTCACTGGCAGAGCCTCTCAGGAGACATGTATATCAGGCTCCTGTCAGCAAGCTCTTGTTGGCATCCACCATAGCATGTGGGGTTGTTGGTGGTTTGTGGGATGGATCTCCAAGTAGGGCAGTCTCTGGATGGTCATTTCTTAAGTCTCTGCTCCGAACTTGGTTTATGTAACTCCTTCCATTGGTATTTTGTTCCCCTTTCTAAGAAGGATTCTGCGCTTCTGGGCTAATATCCACTCATCAGTGAGTGTATATCATGAGTCTTCTTTAGGCTTCTTGTATGTTCATGGGCATCTCTTTCTTTAGGTTTGGGAAGTTTTCTTCTATTATTTTGTTGAAGATATTTGCTGGCCCTTTAAGTTGAAAATCTTCATTCTCATCTACTCCTATTATCCATAGGTTTGGTCTACTCATTGTGTCCTGGATTTGCTGGATGTTTTGAGTTAGGATATTTTTGCATTTTGCATTTTCTTTGATTGTTGTGCCCATGTTCCCTATTGAATCTTCTGCACCTGAGATTCTCTCTTCCATCTCTTGTATTCTGTTGCTGATGCTCACATCTTTCCTAGAGTTTCTATCTCCAAAGTTGTCTCATTTTGGATTTTCTTTATTGTTTCTACTTCCCTTTTTAGGTCCTGGATCATTTTGTTCAAATACATCGCCTGTTTGGTTGTGTTTTCCTGTAGGTCTTTAAGGAATTTTTATGTTTTCTCTTTAAGGACTTTTACCTCTTTAGCAGTATTTTCCTTTAATTCTTTAAGGACTTCTATCTCCTTAGCACTGTTCTGTATTTCTTTAAGTGAGTTATTAAAGTCCTTCTTCATGTCTTCTATCAGCATCATCAGATATGATTTTAAATCTGAGTCTTGCTTTTTGGGTGTGTTGGTGTATCCAGAACTGGCTGAGGTGGGAGTGCTAGGTTCTGATGATGGTGAGTGGTCTTGGTTTCTGTTATTAAGATTCTTACCTTTGCCTTTCACCATCTGGTAATCTCTGGAGTTAGTTGTTATAGTTGTCTCTGGTTGGAGCTTGTTTCTCCTGTGATTCTGTTAGCCTCTGTCAGCAGTCCTGGGAGTTCAGATCTCTCCTGAGTCTCAGTGGTCAGAGTAGTCTCTGCAGGCAAGCTCTCCTCTTGCAGGGAAGGTGCACAGAGGTCTGGTGTTCAGACCTGCCTCTTTGCTAAAGATAAAGGCCCGATACAGGGCCTATCCCAGAAGATGTGTTGCCTCTGCAGTCTGCACGCTCACTTGCACAGACTGGCCTCTGAGGGACCCAGAACCCAAGTTGGCTCCCTCACGAGCTCCCGCAGGCAAAGCCCTCCCAGGCAGACACCTCTCCTCTGGTGGGGAAGGTGCCTGGAAGTCTGGAGCCCAATACTGCGTCTATCCCAGAAGCTATGTTGCTTCTGCCTGTCCCAGAAGCTGTGTTGATTCTGCAATCTGCACTCTCACCTGCACAGACTGGTCTCTGAGGAACCTGGGAACCAAGATGTCTCTCTCATGAGCTCCAGCAGGCAAAGCCCTCCAAGGTGGACACCTCTCCTCAGGTAAGGAAGGTGCCAGATGTCTAGAGCCATAAACTTGGTCTGTCCCAGAAGCTGTGTCGCTTCTGCAGTCTGCTCACTCACCCTTTGCAGTCCGAGAGCTGACCTGCACAGACTGGTCTCTGAGGGATCCGGGACCCAGTATGATGAGTGTTCTTTTGTGGTTGGTTTACCTTATTCAGGATGATATCCTCCAGATCCATCCATTTGTCTAAGAATTTTATAAATTTATTTTTTAAATAACTGTGTAGTACTCCATTGTGTAAATTACCACATTTTCTGTATCCATTCCTCTGTTGAGGGACATCTGGGTTCTTTCCAGCTTCTGGCTATTATAAATAAGACTGCTATGAACATAGTAGAGCATGTGTCCTTATTATAAGTTGGAGTATCTTCTGGGTATATGTCCAGGAGTCATATCACTGGATTCTCCAGTAGAAGTATGTCCAATTTTCTGAGGAACTGCCAAACTGATTTCCAGAAAAACACAGTATCTTTAACAACTGGTGATGGTCAAACTGGATGTCTGCATGCAGAAGAATGAAGTAGACCCATAACTTTCCCCTTGTACAAAACTCTAAATTGATAAAGGGCCTCAACAAATAGCACAATACCTTAATCCTATGGTAGAAAAAAATAGAATAGTCTTGAATTCATTAATGGCACAGACACTAACAGCTATGGATGACTGGAACTTAATGAAACAGAAAAGCTTCTGCATGGAAAAGGACACATTGGTAGGCTATAGAATGGGAAAAATAATTGTAAAAATTATACATCCAATAGCCTGATATATGTATAATATCTAAAACATGTAAAGAACTTAAAATAACCAGACACCAAGGAGACAAATATGCCAATCAATGGAGTACAGATCCAAACATAGAATTTTCCAACAAGGTAACATAAATGGCTGAGAAACACTTAAAGTTATACTCAACATTCTAAGTCATCAGCTCAATGCAAATCAAAACGATCCTGAGATTATACCAGTCAGAATTGGACACCAGTCAGAATGAGCAAGCGCAAGAAAACAAGTAACAGCTCATGTTGGCGTTGGCGAGGATGTGGGGTGAGAGGAGCATTCATCCTTAGATGGTTGGAGTGCAAACTTGTACAGCTATTATGAAAATCAGTGTGGCAGTTCCTCTGGAAGCTGAAAATAGACCTAGCTCAAGATGCAGGGGACCAACCCTTGGGCATATACCCAAAGGGCTCTATATCTAACTATACAGATATTTTCTCATCCATGCTTATTCCTTCTCTGTTCATAATAGCCAGAAATTAGAAACAGCCTCTATGTCCATAAACAGTCACACAATGAAAATGTAGTAAATTATACAACAGAGCATTCTTAGCATTAAAAAAAAAAATAATGAAATCATGAAATTCACCGGCAAATGGATGAAGCTAGGAAAAATCATCTTGAGTGAGGTAACCCAGACTCCAAAATACAGATTATAATATGTATTCTTTTATAAATGGGTTGTTAGGATTTTAGCGTCCAGTAGGCATGTTATAATCCATGTAAAAACAGAGATTGAGTATAGAGTAAGAAACTGGATGGAAGAGAAGACATTGCTAAGATGGGGCAAATAAAATATGGAGAAGCAGCAGAGACTGGAAAGAGAAGCAAACGGAAGGGAGCTGAGACTTTCTAGATACAACAGAGTTGATGCCGATATGAACTCAACAGAGACTGTGGCAGAATGCAGAGGGCCTGTACAGATCCAAGCCAGATAGGTTCCCAACATCGACAGTGGTAATGGACATAAACCCCTATCCCTAACACAGAAGCCACTTTGAATTAACAACTGCTGGCAAAGGAAAAGTTAGTTTTCTTCAAAGGAGTCTCATTGGGTATACAAACCACACTTAGGGGAGGCCCCATGCCCAGCAGTAGATGGCCAGCACAAAATGAACTGAGTGGCAGTTTTTGGAGATGCTTTGCCTCATAATGCTTTTTCAGGTTTTTTTTTTCCTTACTTGCCTTTTGCTTATTTGTTATGGTTTTCTAATTTTGTGTTGTTTGTGTGTGTATGTGCATTCTTTTTTTTTTTTTTTTTTTTTTTTTTTTTTTTTTTTTTTTTTTTTCTTTTCTATGTTTGTCTGCTTGCTTTGTTCTATTCTGGTTGGTTGTTTTGCCATTGCCCTATTGTTTTCTAAAGAAAGAGAAAGAAATTGGAGTTGAATAGATGGAGAGGTGGGAGGATTTGAGAGTGAACTAGAGAGGAGAACCTTGACTGGAATATATAGTATGAAAAAAATATCTTTAATGAGAGAGGGGGGAGAGTGAGAATCAGAGGGAGGAGGAGGGGGAGGGAGAGGGGGAAGGGATGGGAGGGCGAGGGGGAGGGGGAGAGGGAGAGACCTGGCACATCCCCCTTCATATTTAGCATTTGCCAGCTGGAAAAGCAAACCAAAAGACAAATAAAAGGAGCCTGTGGAAAGTGGCCTCTTCCTGTACCTTCCATTTTTCCTTGAGATGGAGATTCATACTCAGCTGTCTGATGGCTTAAACTTGGTGTGACCATACGATTTATTTTTAAATTGGATTTCTTTGCAAGTGCAAAAGAGTACTCATATTATGTCAGAAGAAGTGTAACTTGGTATGATAGGACAAAGAATGACCCCCATCTAGACTTTTCCTGATGTGTCTTCCCTAAGAAAGCTCAAAACCAGAATTTAATCATGGATCCCTTAGAAAGGATCAGCAAACCAAAGACAAAGGTGGTGATGACTTGATCTGCGGAAAGTCAGGTTGGACCCTTCAAAGAGATGCAAGAAAACATCAATTCTGCAAGATGACTACAATACAGGAGGAGCACAGGCCCAACCAAAGGCAGGAAGGAAAAGGAACTGGTTATTTTAAGTGTCTTTGGCAGGAAAAGTCGCTTTTGGCTTGGCATCAGGGCTGAAAGTGGATATTCCCTTGTTCAGGACTATTTTACTTTGTATAAACACAGCTATACAATCCCTGGCAGCCGAATTTTAAGACTCTCGGTTTTTATAGCCAACACCTTGTGGTTCGTATATGAACATGCAACTGGAATAGCTGAGCTATCTGTGGTGATGTGACCCACAGACTAAAGCTAAGCAACTGGAAGCCATGCAATGCAGCCATCAAGCACTCAGCCAGGGTCACAACGATACTGACTTGTATCTGATCTGTGGAACTTGAAGCATTACCTGCTGTAGTAGGTCTCCAATGGAAATGACCCATAAACAAAACAAAAAAGAATGTCCTTAAGGAAATTAGCATGATGACTGTATCAAAAAGCAAAAACAAAACAAAACAAAAAGTTAAAGGACCTAGCTTGTACAATTACTGGCTTTGATTTTATGCAAATAATTAAACCTTGTTCAAACAAATGAACTCTAGAATCTCATAAATTTCATAATGATAATTAAGGTGACCTATAATTGATGAAAATAATAATAGAAATAAGTACAGTGTTAATAATAAAACACCACATACTTTAGTTTTAGGCATGATACTGTTGGTCCCTAACTGACTACAACTATGTATTCACCCTAACTTCTCTCATGAGAAGACATGAAATTACTTGCCCAGAAATAAGCAGAGCTGGCTGGAATTCATGTGGAGCCAATGAGAAGGTTCTGCTGTTAATTATCAGGGTAAAGTGCCTAGAGCCTTATCACAGGCAAACATCTAAACAGAAGCATTTTTGAATCCGTTGTGTAAAAGAAGTGAATCCTGACTGTAGGTAAAGCATTCTGATCCACATAGAAGGCATTTATAGGGCACCACAAAGATGACTAACTGGGAAACTGTTCTCCATTCTAATAGGAATGTGGACTTTATGCCAATAAATTACAATATTATTCATAGTACTAATAATTAAACCAGTGCTGGCTTTCAACAGAGAAAGATCATTCGATTTTACTTTTGTGAGAATTTTTTATTCTTTTCTAGGAGCATAAGTCTGATGTTTAGACAGCTGTGAAGTAGTACGTTCAATATTTCTCTTGTATAAATAAATTAATTTTGCCTAGAAATTAGATTTTTCCTTGTTTATATCTAACATACAGACAATCGAGTAACACATCGTTTCTAGTCATTTTATGTCTTAGCGAACGAAACTCTGGATTTGAAACTCCAGTGTATACATTTTCATTCTGACATCTTAACGAATTAAAGGGGTCCCGTTCTGAATACAATATACATTTTGAGGAACGTGTTTACACAGAGGAGTGCATGATATACTAGAGGTCAGTGTGCGGGGTGGCCTCCTCCTCCCTTTCGGATAGTGGGAGGCTGGAAAAGGCAGAGTTCTCACGCAGCAGCAGCAGCAGCAGGGCAGCCATCATTGGAGCCACACAGACCAGAAGCAGATGTAGCAAAAGTCTCCCGCACAGCTTCTCCTAGACGGTTGCTCTGTTGACTCAAAGTGCACTCATGATGGGGATTTCCTGAGCTAAGACGATCAGGAGGCAAAGCAAACGGGGCAAAACATTTCCCTTTAAATACATTAAACAAAAGGGTGTAACTTGATAGAGTAACTTCAAGTCAAGGTCATTTACTTTGAAAAACATGGCCTTTTAAAGTGAATGTGAACATCTGGAAATCTTTTTGAAAATAAATCGCTCCACAACTGAAACATTAGATGGCATTTTTTTGGCAAGTGCTCTATCTGAATTACTAAGAAATAAACTCCTGGCAACCCCTGAACTAATGCTCTTCTATGAGAGCAGCACGTAATTTGTTATATTCTTAGGGTTATTTCGCTCCAACTATTTCAAGACTTTTACATAGCAGGAAATGAGTGTGGGGGTGAGGCCTCTTCACACAGACACAGCAGATTCTCAGAGCAGATTCATCAGTCTGGATTCAAGTCAGTAACTGCATGCAACCATGAAAAATTTTTCAGGAAATTGTCTTTACATACTTAGTTAAGAATCTTACTCAATAAAAACCACAGACAATGTAAAACAAATCTATTAAAATGTATCTGATGGCTGTAGAGAAACTACAAAGAGAAACAGGGACATAAGAATAGAATTGAACACACACACACACACACACACACACACACACACACACACACACCTCTGAAAGAAAAGAGAGTAGTTATGTCAAGACTTCTGTGAATGGAAATTATTGATTTGTAGAAAAAAAAGGAAAGAAAGAAAAAAAGGAAAAAGAAAAGGAAAGAAAGAAAGAAAAAAGAAAGGAAGGAAGGAAGGAAAGAAGGAAGGAAAGAAGGAAGGAAGGAAGGAAGAAAGAAAGAAAGAAAGAAAGAAAGAAAGAAAGAAAGAAAGAAAGAAAGAAAGAAAGCCTTCCTATGTGGAGGATTTGTATATGTGAGAGTAACTCAGTCAGTCTTTAGGTATAGAATGCATGATTTCAGTGACTTACAAGAAACACTATTATTGTTAAAGGCAATTTAGTGTGAAATAAAAACCTGGGAGTCACAACAAAACCTTTATGTGGATGGATAAAGAAAAGGACTCATAAGCAAGATGGTATGACTGTAGTAATGACTGACTGGTGATGCCATGGCACATTGACCAGGAGAAAGGTGCTTATATACAAACGAGGGGCCTGCCGCAGGGGTGGAAATGAGTTTTATTCCCTCGATTTTGCTTATGAACTTTTTGTTATCAATTACTTAGAAGGTGTTATGATCATTAGTTAGACTAACGTGTTCTGGAACTTCCATCATAAAAGAACTCTGATCATGGAGAATATGCGGCATCTTCCTGAGTCATGGGACCATTTTTTTTAACAATTCTTTCAGTTGTTTTATTACCCTCCCTGAAGTGGTAAGAAAATATTTAAGATGGAACGGACCTCTTTTTCTTAGGAAGAAGTAATCCTTTCCTGAAACTTGAAAACACTCACTGGGCATATGGAAGTCTAAGAGATAATCTTTCACCATTTCGTGTCCCAGAAAGAACAAAATGGGAGTCTGTTTTTAGTAAAGAGGTAATGGGCACAATCCTACTTCACATCTGTTAAATCTTCCACAGTCTAGAACCCCTGTGCCCTTAGCAAACACACACACACACACACACACACACACACACACACACACACACACACACACACACACACTACAACCATCTAAATAACAAGTCAGTGGTAGAAAACATTGTGGTTTTGTTTCTGTGTCCCTAAAAATTATTTCAAAACTCAGATGTAACTGTAATAATACAAATGACTATAAACCCATAGTGGCTCTTATTTGAGAGATTTGAGGGCTGGTGAGAGATTTGACTTCTAAATTAGAAGAAAATGTATCAAGTAGTGACAATTTCATACAGTTTCTGTATCTTGTTTGGGTCTTTTCCCATGGACTCATGAAAGCAAGGTAAAAATGTATCCTTATGAATCTATTATTTAAACACATTAAATAAACCCTTACATGTACTGATTTCTTGGCTCATTATCTGGGAACTCTGAACTCTTGGTCAACAGAAATATCAGACAGGGCTGAGGAGATGTTTTTATATTAAACTGTTTCCTGGGTAAATGACCTGAGTTTGTACGTCAAGAACATAAAAATATCAAATGCAGTGAAGTATGCTTGTAATCCCAGCTCTGTAGGATGGAGAGGGGTGTATCATGGAAGGTTGCTGGCTTATTACTCTAGATCCAGATTCAGTGAGAGAACTGGTCTCAAAAAAGTAGAAAGGTGATTGTTGAAACAGAGTATCCCAGTGTCAACTTCTGGCCTCTGTGTGTGTCTGCACACACACACACACACACACACACACACAGAAAGAGAGAGAGAGATACCCCCCAAATGTTTATAAGGTATAAATCAAATAAGACATGATTTTTAATGGCTTATGTTCTTGATGAATGTACTTCTGTGTGATAAGGCTACATTGCATAGAGTTTTATATCGTTTTGAGTTTTCCAGAGATGTGGCATTGGGCGGAAAGATGGGAGAAGCCAGGGCCTATGACTTATCTCCTTTCCCTGTCATTGGCCCTTTGGGCAGCACCAGTTCTCCAGCACACACGTGAACATTTTCACACAGCTGTGCTGGGGGGGTGTACACTATTTGGATAGTTCCTCTAACATAGTCACTGCTGTCTGAGCATTTATTTCACTTATCTTAGTTTATACTTTTGGTGTTCTTTGTTTCTGTTTTTTTTTCTACTTAAAAGTAACCCTTGCAATAAATAAATAATTTTCTGCCACCCTGAAAGTTACATATGTATCCCCCCTTTACCTCACCTCTTTTTGTCTTGCTGGGGATCAAATTCACAGCCTAGTGTGTGCGAGGCAATATTCTACCACCGATCTCCTTTCCCCGCTCATTGGGAGCAGGCTTTGAGGCTTTAAATGTTCAAGCCAGACCCAGTGTTTCTCTCTGTCTATTCCCTAAAGATCCAGACTGAGAACTCTCAGCTCCTTCAGCACCATGTCTGCCTGGATGCAGCCATGCCTTCTCTCATGATGACAATGGACTAAAGCTCTAAACAATAACCCAGCACTAGTTAAATGTTTTCTAAGAGTTTCCATGATCATGGTGTTTCTTCACAAAAACAAAAAATAGATAAAGACAGAAGTATATACATAAATCTTCCTAAATGTAAACGTCTCATATAATGTTACTTGTATGTATGTTCTCAGGGCTGACTGGGTTTTTGGCATGGGACAATTAAATGATGTATTCTTCCCTGGGGAAGACTGTACTGACTGCTCCCAACCTTCTTCAATTTTCTATAGTTCTTTGTAGGTTGAGATTTTATGTTATTCTTTTTAGGATAACTGAAAAACCTCAGTATAATTTTACATGTTGGGCAAAAATTCATTGCTTTGGGTGCGGGGTAATAGACTGATACTTTTAATCTTTGACATGGGTATATGTGTTCAAAACACCCAGGTTTTGAGGTATGAGTGGGCCTGTGTCCCATATCTAGTCTGGGGAGCAACATTACTTGAGTTTAATGGACTGCCAGCCTTCCATACACAGAGTGCATTTCTGTCTGAGGCCTGCTATAAACAAGTATATAACTCCTGGGGCCAAGGACAGAGAATTTAAATCAACTACTCCTGGAAAACCCAGTTTCACTCGAGGACCCACTCTTGTTTGTTTCCCGAACCTAATCTAGTATCTAACAACCTCTTGTCTACCATCTTTTTATTTATTTATTTTTATACATAGAATTGCTCTGAATTCATAAACTGTTGTAACTATCTTTTGGCATCTCCATAAATGGAATAAAGAGGCTGTTTCTATGTTACTTCTATGTCTCTTTCATGCAAAGACTCTGAATGTATGTGGCTGTACACATGTTAGGGATAAAACCATTTACCAAGTAATGAGTCTAAACTATTGTTGCTGGTTATTATTACTGCCTGTGAAATGCAATAATACATTTTTAAGAAATCTATCTCAAAAGCAGAAGTATTCAAGGAGATTTAATAACCCTATCTCCCCATGATACTATTTGCCTGTCAATATGGGAGAGAAGACATAGGAATATCATGCTCTAATAATGCACACAGACATAGGATAACAGGTTCACCTTCTGGTGAAAAGCCAGAGTTCTTCCTGGTAATACTTACTGCAATGCACATTTGATGGTATGCACATGGCAAGACTAAGGACCTTCTGCAGAATTGTAAATCATTCCATTTTCTCTCTAAGCCAGGAGTTTTAACCAACCAACATCAAACCTATCTGTATGCACATAGAAAAACAGAGAAAATAAAATCTATTGCATAAATCAAAAGGTCCATTTATGTTATGATGTGACATTCTAATAACAGAAAGGAGTTTATCTAGTTTCTCAACTCTAAGGACAACTTATTTCTGTAGTGTCATATATACTGGTGGAACTTTGACAGCACAGGAGAGAGATGGGCATCTTGGGTAAGATCACAACTAGCCTCAATCTTGAGCTAGTCCTAGAGTTTCTCAAGTACCAGTGTTAAAGTGCAAGAAGTTTATAATGAATTGGTAAACTTGTTTATAACTTGAAACCAGCCACCGTGGGCATATTTACACTGTAGAAATTATCAGCTGCATGGCTAGAGGTATGGCTCTTTGGGTAAGAGTCTTTGCTGGACTGGGGCTTGCTCAGTGCAATGTGGCACAGGCTCAGTAAGAAGCCTAATTTCAAGTGGATAGGACAGATAGTTATAGAGCAGGACACCCTCCTCTGGCCTCATATCTGTCTGTCTGTCTGTCTGTCTGTTTGTCTGTCTCTCTCACATACACACACACACACACACACACACACACACACACACACACACACACACACACACCACTCACACACATGTGCACTCATATGCATACACACATCAAAAAAAGGAAGAAAGGAAGACATCAGTAATGGTACAACTCAGTCAGTGTAGCTCTTTAAACTTATAAATCCCATCTATTATTTACACCACTGTATGGCAGTCCAGAAAGAGGAAGGTGAAAGTAAGTCAATATTATCCTTCTCATAGTGGTAAGAGGAATTATTCAGTCTGCATCAGAATACCATAAAAACTTAGGACTGCTACCTGCTAGTACCTTCAGTCTATAGATGTGTGGATTTGTTTCGTAAAATTAAATTAGATTATAAAAGTTCAACACCGTGTATGTTTTCATAAGTACTACTTCAAATTATGATGATAGTGTAGCATAAAGGTATAACGAAATATTTTGAGTATAAGTTTGTAAAATTTTTAAATAAATTCTGAGAGTAATTTCAACATACTGCAAGTAAAGAAGCGAGAGCAAAGAAGCAGAACATAAAATTAATTACACTTATCAGAAAAGAAGTGAGCAACTTTGTAGGAAATCCAAGTCATCTTCCTCTCTGTTCAGACTGGGCATGTGGAGAAGGCTGGCACTGACAGTCAGGACGGGAATCCAGGAGAAGCAGCAGAGCAAAAGCAGCCTGACTAATGACCTTCCTGCGGGTGAGTCAGTGAATGGCAAGGTTTTCTATCAGACTCACCTATCGGGTGCTAGTCAGAGAAAAGTCCCATTTAGCACTGCAAGAAAACCATAAGAGAAATCATATAGGCCTTTGTCTCAGTTTTCTCAGAGGTCATCTTAGTCAAATAGATGCAGGCATCAAAAAGCTATTGCTCAGAGAGAAACTCCAACCAAATGGACTGAGGGAAATATATGTACAAACATCAAAACATCAAGAAAGGCCTTAGAGGGAATGGAGCAGGCAGGGCTGGAGCAAGAGAGAGAAGGGAAGAGGGTTGGGGGAGAAAAAAGGAAAAGAAAAAATAAATAAAGGCCTTAGACCTAACCACCCCGAGACGGGGAACAATTACCCAAGCAAGATGCATGGTTGAGGCTCGGTGCAAGGCACGGAGACACAGTTGGAGCATAGCAAGTAAGGGCTGAGAAAATGGACCAAACTTAGTTTGAAAGAAAGGTAACATGGTGATGCAATGTCGCCAGGCAGCCATATGGAAAGGAGGAAGCCATATTGGGAGGAGACTTTGCTCTGGATTCCTTATTACAGTTAGCACTCATATACTGAGTATGTAGTGTCTCGCTGGCTGAAGTTATTTTTAGTTATTAAAATGAGGGGTTTTGTTTGAGAAAATATTTATTATGTATTACAGAGATATAATTCAGCCAAGACTTGGATCTCCAATTAGCTGGTTTGAGACCATAATATTATAGCTACACATTCATATATACATATATACATATATATGAATTTTCACACATATACATATATATGAATTTTCACACATATACATATATATGAATTTTCTCTTGGTGTCCTCCATACCCACTGCTTCTTACATTCTTCCCGCCTCCTCTTTTGCATGGTTCCTTGAGCTAAGAAGGAAGGGATTTGACAGAGACACCATATTTATATTCTCTTTCTCTCTCTGTGTAAAGTCTGGCTGGGGTCTTTGCATTTGTTGTCATCAGCTGCTAGAGGAAGCTTCTCTGGTACTTATTTATGAGTATAGCAGAATAACGATAGGAGTCATTTTATTGATACTTTTTTTTTAGAACAGTAGTAGTAATAAACAGTAGCCCAGGTCTCTGGGCTATCTACTTTCTGGTTCTTGGTTACCCTGTCAGTGTCCAGCATGGGTTTCATCTTATGGAGTGGGCCTTCAGTCAAATCAAATATTAATTGGCTATTCCCAGAAGTTCTATGCTCCCATTGCCCTAGAATTGTATTCAGACAGGACAAATTGTAGGTCACATGTTTTGTGCCTAGGTTTGTACCCATGTTTCTCTTTTGGTACCCTGCAGAGGACCTTCCCAAATACTCCAGGTAGGCACCAGTTCAACTGCTCCATGTTCAATGAGTTGTGTGAGTGCTGTCCTTGGCAATGGTGCCCCTTAACAGTTGTCAGAAAACAACTCAGTATCTTAGTAACAGCATGCATTGTTTGGGGATTTCCATAGGACCACCATGGGCGATAGTTCAATTGAATGAAACCAAGTCCTGCTACAGGAAGCCTTGTATGGTTACAGAAGATGCCCAGTTGAGACTCCATATTTCCCATTATTAGGAGACCTCATTAGGGCATTATGGATTTTAGAAAGTTTCCATTTTTGAAATAGGTTTCCACATCATCCCTCAAATGTTGCTCAATTTCATAGTCTTTCCCTACATTCTCTCCCTCTGCCCTATCTCCCCTCCTCCCCCCACCCCAACTTGACCCACCTACTCCCTTCTAGACCCTCCCCCAGTTTGCCTGTAAAATCTAATACTAGCTCCACCCTGAGAGAGATTCGTGCGTCCCTCACGGATTCTTCCTCTATACCTAATCTCTCTGGGTATACAAATTGTAGTTTAGTTATCATGTACTTAACAACTATTATGTACTTATAAACATATACATACCATATTTATCTCTATTGGTCTGAATTTCCTCTCTCAGAGTGCTTTTTTTTCTAGTTCCATCTACTTGCCTGTAAATTTCATGATGTGATTTTTTTTAACAGCTGAATAATACTCCATTGTATAAATGTACCACTTTTTCTTTATTCATTATTCTGTTGGAGGACATCTAGGTTATTTACACTTTCTGGATATTATGAATAAAGCCAGAATGAACATGTTTTAGCAAGTGTCTGCTTGATAGGTTAAAACATTCTTTGGGTATAGTCCCAAGAGTAGCTATATAGCTGGATCTTGGGGTAGATTAATTCCCAACTTTCTGAGGAACTGCCATGTTGATTTTGAGAGTTGCTGTATAAGTTTACTTTCCTACCAGCAATGGAGGAGTATTCCCTTTGCTGCCTGTCACTTGGGTTATGCACCTTAGCCATTCTGACAGGTGTAAGATGGAATCTCAAAGTAGTTGTGATTTGCATTTCTCTTATGACTAAAGAACATCTATTTAAGGGTTTCTCAGCCACTTGAGATTTATTTAATGTGAATTCTTCATTTAGATCTGTGCTCCATTTTTAACTGGTTTATTGGTTTGTTGATGTCTATTTTCTTGAGTTTTTTTTTAAAAATATAATTTAGAAATTAGCCCTCTATGAATGTGGAGTTGGTGAAATCTTTTCCCATTTTGTAGGCTGTCACTTTGTCTGGTTGGTGGTGTCCTTTGCCTTACAGAAGCTTTTTGGTTTCCTGAGGTCCCATTTATTCATTGTTGTTCTTAGTGCCAGCACTACCAATGTTCTGTTCAGAAAGTCTTCTCCTATATCAACACAATCAAGGCTAGTTCCCACTTTCTATTCTATCAAGTCCAATGTTTCTGCTTTCATGTTGAGGTCATTGATCCACTTGGAGTTGAGTTTTGTGCAGAGTGATAATTATGGATCTACCTGAATTCTTAGACATGCAGACATCCAGTTTGACTAGCGCCATTTGTTGAAGATTCTGTCTTTTTGGGTGTATATTCTGGGCTTCCTCATCAAAAATTAGGTATTCTTATGTATGTGGACTTATATCTGGGTTTTCATTTGATTGTGTTGATCAACATGTCTGTCCTTTGCAAATACTATGTGGTTTTTATTACTCTTGCTCTGTAATACAATTTGACATTGGGAATGATGAACCCTCCAGCAGTTAAGTTTATCCTCATAAAAGTGGCTTTAAGGTGCTTTTCTTGTGCTTCAGCTATGTTGGAATATCTAGGGCCAGTTATGGTAGATTAGCAGGGCTCACTAGAGTGAAAATTTGCTCTGGTTGTTAATGATTGTATTATACTGGTATCTAAGCATCTGGTATTGTATTGATTATATGCCTAGGTGCTGATTGCTTGATTTGTTTTCGTTGGGTGGGTGGTTTGTGCCTTGGTTTCTTTTTCCCTTGGTTTCTCTTTATAGAGAGTGTGATGCTTGTATGTTGTCTGTTTCCCAAGCCGTGCTCAGTGAATGGACTCTCAGTGAATGACTGCTAGTATTGGAAGCTAGGATACTGGGATGAATTGGCGGAAGAAAGGTAGAAAGAGAAGATATTTGTGATCTGTTGGGGCTGGTTCAGAGAGGAAGGCAGACTGGAGCAGGTGTTCTTTGCAAAGTTGGGGCTTTGGATCTGGAAGAGAAGGAGACGTGTGGATCCATTGTCAGCTTACTCGTTGCCTTTACTCATTGGCTGAAGTCTTACTTGATGGCAAAGGTTTTGTAATCTGTACAAGGGCCCCGGATTTTAGTCTGTAATAGCTTGTAGCAGAATGATAACTCCGCTGTGCATGCTCAACCCCTGCCCCTCAGATATTCTTAAAGGGAAGCTCAAAACAACAAATAAAATGTTCCATCTCCAAAATATTTCAAGGAAGCCAAAGACAAATTATATTCACTAGAAAATCAAACTGATTCAGAAGGGCTTGGGTCTGTATTTATATTCAGGATGCAGTGTAATAGGGAGAACTAAACCTAAATTTGGTTTCCTATTTCAAATGAACACCTTTGAAGTAACCCCATCCCTTCTCCCAGTGTAAAAAGCAGTACAGGAACAACACACCTCCATTTCAGGCTATCCTTTATTGTTCTTTGGTCTGCTTTCTCCCCAGGGGCCATACTGAATGTCCTTGATGAAAAAGTGGGGTTTAACTGATATTTTTTCCTTTCCACAAAGAAATATACCAGATAGTGGAACTAAAATATTTTTCTACCTTGTCTACTATAAAGACAGAGGATAGCTCTATGGAGGAGATGACTGAGGATTTCCTTAATTCAACATACCATTACAGAGCAGCCGTTTTGGAATTCCCTCTGCCAGGTATGAGAGTTACATAAAGAAGTCTAATATACCTTCTACTCTTAGGGGAGTTTAAAAATGTCAGTGGAGACACGTAGAAAAAATACTACATAGCTAGGGTTGTAGCTTGGTAGGAGATTGTCTAGCATGCACCCCTGCAAGACCCTGAATTCAATTCCCAACACTAAAGAAAGGTAACTATAACACATATTACCAAGTGCAACAATAATAATATGCACATATGGTAAACTATAATACACAATACACATTTAACTTATATACATGTTTGCCCATAAGGCTATCTTAGTCCACTTAAAATTATTTCCTAATTAAATATGGAAACAATGAATTGATTATTAATTATAATTCCCATGGATAGAAAGTAGTTCAATGTGTTTTGTGTATTATATATTTTGTGTTTCTGCATGTCTATGTACAAGTGCACATGCATGCAGATTTTAGAGAAGTCAGTTTTCTCCCTCTACCATCAGGACTTGAATAGAGATCACTAGGTTTTGAGAACTCCACCACTGAGACATCTCCACCACTTACTAGCCCTCATTATATAGACACACGGAGGCAAAACAATCACATACAAAAAATAATAGAATAATGAACCTAAACATTTTTAAAATAAAGATTAAATACATACAAAATTTATTAGTAAATTAATAGATATGAAAAATCTTTACCAGTGTTTTGCATGAGAACATGCAGTTTGTAATGGCTCAGTCCTGCAATGCTGTGAAATTACTTTTCCCATGCTGGGAATGTACCATTGGCATCTGGAAATGAGAAACAGACTTACACATGAGCAAAAGTTTGAATACATGAGGCCAGTTTTGAGTGACAAAGAAGAGAGGGCAGGACAGGCCTGAAAATGTTAAGAATCAGGACAAAAGGTTCTTGCTTCTATGACAACATAGCATTTAATGGGCTGAATTTGAAAAGTGTTATCTTTCTTTCTCTTTATTTTGCATCCACATCTACAATGTATATCAATTCAGTGTAATTGAACTTGTAGCTAAAACAACACTGATTACTTTTTCATTATTTCATTTTTACATCTTTTATTTATATACCAAAAGCCGTGTTGCCTGATATATAGACAGCCAAATCCACTTAATACTCAGAAATGTGTCTAACAAGGTGGTTACTATGTACAACCAATCAAAGCCAAATTAAAACTGTAAAGTTTTTCTTAGCAATTCATTCTGCCATCTTGTAACCTAATTGCAGTCGCTGTTTTCAGAGCCATGGTTATAGAACATGCAGCTTAACTCCTATCAAGAAATTTTTTTTTTAAAAGTTTCTTTTAGGTCAGCAACTTTTGGTTTTCAATTATTAAGGATAAATGTGAATCAAGTTCAAGATAGCAGTTACTAGGGAAGAGAGCAATCCAAGTTCAGAATTACGAGGGTAGCTAAGAAACCTCTAGATCCTTACAGACTGCAGATTCCTGGCCATAAACTATGTCATCACTACAGATGTTCTCAGCTCTCCAGACCTCTGTCCTATGTGATGACCTCTCTGTGTGCAGCTCAGAAAAATATCAAGCTGAGGCAGGATGGAGAGGATGACGTTCTCCTACCAAAAATATATCCCAACTCTCCCTTAATTAGGAGCTCAGTGAAAAACAGGCGTTTTCAGTGTCAACATTGCAGGGATAATGGAGAAAATGTTTTGGAATGCTACCTTGGTTTGCATAATTCTGAAAAAAACAAAACAACATGTTTCCAGAGTGGTATTCTGACATGGCTCCTTAATAACTGAACCTTGTTTGTGAGGAGTGATTGACATACAGCCTGGTGCCTACAGAGAGTGGGAAGAGGGAAGAGAAAAGAGGCACCAACTCACATAACTAATGCAATGCCACCCGCCAAACATATCCTAATATTGAAATGATTCTTCCAAGGAGAAATGTAATGTCACTTCTTTCAATTTAGATAAATATAATGTAACACATTCAGGCTCACCACAACTCTGTTGAGTAAGAACTCTGCAAGAGAAAGATCTTCATAAGCTTAGTCACCAATGGATAATGGCGGATTATCCTTTAAAAATACCATTGATAAAACCTTAAAATGGATGCTTGATCCAGATCCAATGTAAGAGAAAGTAGTAATCTGGTGTCCTTGAAACATCTATTCA
This sequence comes from Mus minutoides, assembly GCA_902729485.2. Taxonomy (NCBI): domain Eukaryota; kingdom Metazoa; phylum Chordata; class Mammalia; order Rodentia; family Muridae; genus Mus; species Mus minutoides. Next base: position 300,577 of record LR749786.1, on the reverse strand, counting down.
TTTTTTAAAGATTTATTATTTAATTGTGTGTGTGTGTGCGCGCGCGCGCGAGCATGTGCCCACACGTTGTTTTGTGTATGCCAGTGTAGTTGTCAACAGAAACTAGAAGAGGGTGTTGGATACCTTGAAGCTGGAGTTATATTCAGGTAGTTGGAGGCCCTGCTGTTGTAGGTTCTGAGAACTGAGCCTGGGTGCTTTGCAAAAGCAGGTAGACATGCTCTTAGTTGATAAGCCATCTCTCCATCCCTATGTATGTATTTTTCATCTTTTACAGAACTTTTCCAGAGAAGATTGAAGATTCTGCTTGGAAAAGAATCAAGAAGGATGGCCAATGGCAGTAGTTCCTTCTCCAAGAAGGAATCCCTCTAGCAGACAGTAACTGCATCCTTACTCTCACCTAAGAAGGCAGATTAAAGCCCAGCTGTTTTGGAGCATGCTCACACCAGGGCACTATCAAAATGTCTTTCTAGCTATGTCATGACTGTCAAGCTATGTCATATGTCATATATCAAGGAAGTATGAACAAGGCTTCTGATAATCACACGTTACAATCATCTTGCCAGCCACCCTCATGACGTATTACAGTTACGAAGAAGGCTCCACACACGATTGGTTTTAATATTCATGACAAAAGAGATGTATCTGTGTGAAGACAGGTCTGCAAAGAGATACTTAGCTTTCTCAGTGCCTTGGTGAATTCTTGGGCCACATCATGAAATAGCCTCTCCTTTTACCAATAAGCAACATAGAAATTGTAGAGTTATCATTTAATTGTAGAGCAGCAGATGAAACACTGCACCTTAAACAGTGAATTTTCACAGTCAACGTAGAATTCTTACAGTTTTAATTTTAAGAATATGCTTTATGTTCAGCAGAGTCTCGGTAGAGATTTGTACATTGATTATTGGTCTAACTTATTTAGAGTTTTAAAAATGAGAATAAGTATTTTGAATATATATAAATATATATTTATAGAAAAATTAAAATAAAATATAGGTTCTAGAAAATATATTGTCTCATTTGCAAAGAGCTTACACAAATAAATGCATTTTATTAAAAAAAATCTCAAATATATCAATGCGAAGCAGAGACAGAACGTTACATATCAGCAAAGAACAGGTATGAAGGCCAGTGTCTCCCACACACTAATCAACTGTAAACTAACATTCCTAGGGAGGACAATTTACTCCAAAATAAAGCATGATAAAAATTATTATTGTTTTTGTTACTCCAGTATTTATCCACAAAATCCATTGATAAACAGACAAGTATTTTTCTTTTTCGGAGAAGTCCTAATCAACGCTTTTCAGTATTCACAGAGAATTGAGGAGAAAATGTGATTTTGTATAAGAGAACACATAATATTTAATAAAAACACCATAAGGAAAATAACTGGAGTATGGCCTTCCAGCCTGAGTATATCTTTTGGAAGAAAAGGTGCATCCTTTCTACATGGTTTGAAGGAGAGAATAAAAGCATGCCTGAGGGAGATACCAAAATTATTAGTTCTCTCAGCTCCTCCAACATTTCAATTATTTTAAGAAACAGGGACACTGCTTGATGGGGTGTTCTACAAATAGAAACTTAGAGTCTTCTAATGGCTTCTCCATAATACCATGAAAAGTCATTCATAACACCTATTGGTGTGAATGTTTTAAGACAGTAAGATTATTTGGGTTACTTGGTTTAAGATAATGCAAAGAATGACAATTAGGAATTAACATATTAGAGAGCCTAGAAATAAATAATCATATATATATATATATATATATATATATATATATATATATATATATATATATATATATATATATATATATATATATATACACACACACACACACACACACACACACACACACACACACACACACACTGATAATGATGATGATAAAAGTGGCCTTAAGTAACAGTATAGAAATTAGTCTTTTACATATTTAAAAGACAGAACTGGATAGCTATATAGAAGAACCATGAAAGTCATTCAATATCATAAAAATTATAAGTTCCAGACAGATCTATATGTGGAACTAAAATAATGATGGTTTTGTGGGATAATAGACAAAAATTTTAAATCCTCCTAAAGAAGATCTTACAGAGACACATATGTATCTAGTAATAATCCTCTAAAGCCAGAAAAGGAGTAATGTTTAAACATAGCAAAAGTATGACTGTTGGCTACTTATAGTCACCATCCCGGAACTACTACTGTGTGCATATATTTTAAGTGAACATGTACAAACACCTACTCCTACTGTCAGTGCTGGGGATCAGACCCAGGGCCTTGTGCATGTGAGGTAAGCACTTTACTACTGAGTTACATCCCCAGTACCTTACGCAAATTTTTTGTTTACAGTATTCTATGTGATGGTGCTCCAAACTCATTACCTAAATCTTTGATTATGTTCAGAGAACCTCATCTTCCCAGTTACGTTACTTATCAAATCAGAGTTCTTCTGTGTGATTTTCCTCTAAGAAATCTATCCCCATTACACAGAGAATTGAATGTCATACTCTTCTTTGTTCATACTACACAGTGGTCATTTTCAGCTATCTTGACATGTAGCCATACTGTGTGTATATGGGGGGTAGGGTCATGTGTGTTGTGCTCTGAGTCTAGTAAGTGGCTCAGTCTCTTAAAAGTCTGTACCCAAAACACTTAGCATAATTTCTAGAATGATTGTTAGATGATATGCATCTAATTCAGCTGTTCCAGTACCTCTGCCTTCCCTCATTCTTTCCAAAACATAGCACATACTACTTTCTGATTGATGTGATATAATCAACACGAGTTTGAGAATCCCTTGTCTCTTGAAGTTCTTTACACAATGACTTTTCCTTGGGATCTTTAATCATCTGCTCAGGAAAATTTAAAGAGACATAGCAGTGATACTGGACCAGATGGTTATTAACCCTGTATTTATGCACAGAGCCAGCTTTGCATTTGCAGTTTGATCTTCTCTTTCTTAATTATTTTGGAGCCACTCACTAATCAAATAAAGGGGTTGGGAGTGTGTAACGATCAAATAATGTTTTAACAAGCTGGTAGAGGGTGGTAGAGGGAAACACTGAAGCACGTTTCATGTTAACAGGACATGGTTGTAGGAAGGTGATTCTTCCATAGCTTGACATTTTATTGGCATGTAGAAACTAATTAAACTGATTACATTAATAAACATCTTCATTTGTGTTTATGTATTTGTCTCTGACAGAAAAAGTGTCAAATATGAGTTCTGATCTTAAATGAAGGCCTTCAGCGACATTTAATTTTCTGATCTGCATAGCCAAGTTAAAGTTTATATAGTTCTTTATTAAAGCCAAAAGAAATATAGGTTTGAGTCAAAATTGCTTTTATGACTCCCACATGAGGAGCCCAGGCTGAGTTCATAAAGGCGAGGCAGGTCCCAGGGGCACTGCTGTTAAATATGGAAAACCATTTCTTTCTCTGGAGCCAGGCTTTGACAACAATAAGATTACACCAGGCACCACACAGTGAAGAACTGAGATCAAACATCTTCAGATGAACCCAACCACCTCGAGGACTGCCGTTTTTAATGCCTCCATGTCTGTCCAGAAACAACAGAGAAATGAGCCCAACGTAAATGGTGAATTAACATGGTTTTACAATGTTAGGAAAAGTATCAAATAACAAAAATCCCAGAAAATGAAGGGAGACTCAAGGATAAATGAAGGCCCTAAGAAAGTTTCAGAAAAAAGCCAGGAATATTTCTTGGGAGTTATAACCACTGTGCCCTGGCTGGGAGTCAACTTGGCACTCACAGTTAACTGCAGGGGTGATTCACTCGGCTAGGAGAGAGGTGCTGTGTGTGAGTACATGTGAGCTATGAGCACCTTTGATCCCCAAAGGAAGAGATGCACAAATCCTCACATCCCTTAGCAAAAAGGACTGTGCACATCACCACAATGCTGCCTTGGAGAAAACTGTACAAAGAATTGGCCTGAGACAAAGAAGACATGGACAATGTACTGAACACCAAACTTCATGAGCATCATAAAACATCTGTGCCCATCTTCTCTTGGAGGGAGTTGGCAATGTGACAGTTGACTCTGGAAAATGAACTTTGAAAATCTTTCATCACAAGCAGAAGTATGTGGCACACACATTGTGTGGGACATTTGAATTCAGAGACATAGAATTGAGTGAGTCCTTAAGGTTATGCCAGAAACCTGCCACATGAAACTTTTTGATTAACACATTTTGGAAGTGAGTTCATGTGAGGTACATGTATGGGTTTTTAGGGTTGAAACAATCTCAGTATTATATGGCACCTCTTTACTGATCCTCAAATGAGACAGTGATGAGACGTTTCAGCACCATCTGGGAGCCTGGAACCTGTCTCTGTGTTCCATTTACCCACTGCTTCATCAGTTGTACCTCATGGTGCTGAGAACCACCATCGTCTCCCTTTCATAGTGCCCACCTTTAGCATTGCTGAACAACACTGTCAGAGTTTACAAACTCACCCTTATCAGGATAGCATCTAAAGTGCTAACCTTTCCAGAACTTAATACTTTTATTTAAATTTATTGTTTATTAAATCTATTATTTATGTAAACTTATACATGTGTATAATATCTTCTTATCATTCCCATTTCCCTTCCCACCTCTGATTCTCCAAGATCTTCCCATGACCCCCTCCAAACTTTATTTCCTCTTTACTTTTCCTTAATAAGTCACTGTGTCAAATGAAGGCTGCCATATGCATACGTGCAGCCTATGAGCTGCTCTCCACCACCCATGAACGGCCAGTAGCTGCTCAGCCAGGGGCTGGCCTTGTGAGCCATTCTCCAATGCAGGCTAACATGTTGACTAGATTGGCCTTGATCAGATCTTGTACAGGCAGCCAGCACTGCTGTGGAGTCAAAAGGGCAATTGTTCTGTTGAAGATGTTATTTTACAACTGTCCTCCCTACCATCTGGCTCTTAAAATCTTTCTCCCATCTCTTCTGTGATCCTCTCTATTCCCTGTTGGTAGGGTAATATAAATGCTACTTGTGGTTGAACATTCCACAGTGACTTATTCTCTTCAGTTTGTCAGTAAAAACAAAAACAAACACAAAGTTGACTCCTTTAGTTATCTAGATTGTTTATTTTCTGAATATGCTAGTTCAAAATTTATCATGACACTCCTAGGCAGATAATCAGGAAAAATGTCAGAGTTGACCAGTAGTGGTAAACTGTACAGCTCTGTAAAGATGTGTCTGCTCTTATAGTTGCTGTTAGGCTAGCATTTGTAATCTAGATCAAAGGAAAATTAACAGAGAATTATGACCCTGCGGTTTCTATCAACTAAAAGCTTATTTAATAAATGTTAAAAATTGGCAGCAAGAAAAAGTCCTTCAATTTGTGGATATATAACAAAGTGTATCATATCTGCTAATGAAACATTACTCATCAATAAAAAGAGTATATGTAGAAGAAAGTTAAATGTACAGTGTTAAGTGAAAGAGCCAGTCTGAAAAAAATGTATGACTCCTAACTCTACAGTATTCTGAAAACACATTTACTCTGTTCTATAAGTACATGAGTGTAAAAGATGGTAAAATTTGGTAAGCATGTTCTTTACTAATTGAGATATCATAAATTAACAATTTACGAAACAGTGTATTACATAAGTACTAATTATAGAACTCATTTGATGATCAATAAAAGAAATATGCAACAATCTCTAGCTTTGTGCAATTCATGTTTTAATGAATAGAGATAAACAGTGAAAATGGCATCATAAATGAGTTATAAAATGTAGGGAGCATAAAGATCATGGAAAAAATAAGATTGAGGAATCATTATGATCCGAGTATTCCAAGTACTAGATTAGAAGGAACATGGCAGACTCTGAGTTCTCAAAAAAGGCTAACCTGCAATGGATGCCTGGAGAGCCAGGGGAGACTGGCGAGAAATGGAGAAGGAGGAGCCAAATCATGTGAGCTGAGGGTAAAATTCTGAACTCTGGAACTCCCATCACTAAAATCCAATGACATTCCATTGTTGTAAACAGTAGAAACGCTGTTAGACTTTTGCAAAGAATTAACAGAAGGAAGGTAAGAGGGAGCATGGCTAGACAAGATCTAACAGTGCAGAACAACCCTGATGTGGCTTGAAAGACAGTGGCAAAGGGGTGGGGGAAACAGGGAGAGACAGGAAGAGAGAGAGAGCAAGAGAGAGAGAGATTCTGAAGGCCTTATGTCAGGATGGTTACTGGTGTCTGACTTCAGCAATGAGGTGAGCTGGTGGAGCACGAAGTGTCTGTGCCTATTAGCTGAGTTTGTGGTGTCTCCGATGCATCATTCAGAGGAAGAGATGGGTGTCCTGATGTAGCATCATCATGTATGCACCTAACAAAGCATGGGCTTCTATATGCAGAAAGTGTTCATGTATCAGACATCTGCAAGTGGAAGCTGAAGGTGTGGTAGAATGGCAAGAATGCAGTTTTACATCACAGAGATCCCCACTGCAATTGCTTCTACAATTACTAGTGAAGTTTGCTCAGCCTCAACTCACTCTTGTGCAAGTCAGTATCATGGTTTCCAGGAAGGACTTTTTTTTTTAAATCAGATTGGAAAGAGGAGCAGCTTTCCTCTTGCTGGCAAGAATCCTCAAATCTGTTTTAGCTTCTTCATTTCTCCCTCTCCACTCCATGTATTTTATGATTTCTTATTCCAATATTATTGTTAGAAGCAGAAAATTTCCTCCAATATGCATGTTCCCAGTATATCTATTTGATTTCCATATTGTTAGCTGACAGTTGCATTATTATCTGTTGTAGAACTTTTAAAATAGTGACTGTACTGGCTAGTGTTGTGTCAACTTGACACAGCTGTGGTTATCACAGAGAAAGGAGCTTCAGTTGGGGAAGTACCTCCATGAGATCTAGCTGTGGGGTATTTTCTCAATTAGTGATCAAGGGGGAAAGGCCCCTTGTGGGTGGGACCATCTCTGGGCTGGCAGTCTTGGGTTCTATAAGAGAGCAGGCTGAGCAAGCCAGAGGTAGCAAGCCAGTATAGAACATCCCTCCATGGCCTCTGCATCAGCTCCTGCTACCTGACCTGTTTGAGTTCCAGTCCTGACTTCTTTCAGTGATGAACAGCAATGTGGAAATGTAAGCTGAATAAACCCTTTACTCCTCAACTTGCTTCTTGGTCATGATGTTTGTGCAGGAATAGAAACCCTGACTAAGACAGTGACTATAGATAAGTTTAAGGTTGAAGGACACATATTTTCATTGCTCAGGGCTCTATCCATAACTATACATGCTAAGCCTTCTACTGTCTTTACACAGTTCCAGAGTGACCAATAGGCACAGTTTGTCATACTCTCAGTTAGAAGTTACTCCACTTTTACTTTGCTGCACCAGGTGCCAAGTTGGGGAATGTGGGCAAGACTACCTTTCTTAGGGAATTTGAAACACAATTTGGGTGGATGACAAGAAAGAGAAATGTAGATGTTGATGGGACATTCTCAAACAAGAGATTATTTTGCTTAAACTTCAAGAGAAGTAAGGAATTACAAAATGACTCTATGTAGTACAAAACCTACCATTATGTGGAAGAAAAGAAGGGAGGAGCAAATAGGAATGTATGCTAGCTTAGTGGAACCCGAGTTTGTTATTTCAGCAAGACAATCATGACTATTATTTATCTTGGAATAGACTAAGAGAAGAAATATTGTAAATAACATGTAAGGAATCTTGTTAGGGTATGAGACAAAACTATTTTGACTAGAACTATAGGGAAGGACAAGTGTCCTTATCAGATACCAGTATGTACTGTAAAGCGCCATGTTTGGGTTTTTGTTGTTGTTGTTGTTTTTTGTTTGTTTTGTTTTGTTTTTTTTAAAAGAAATGTAGATAAAGGAAATTTTTAAAAGAAATATGTGATGGAAACACGGCAGGGAGGCCCCAAATTAAAGGATTAATTGTGGGGAAATGCAAGAATTTAATGAACGATTATTGGGCTATTTTCACAGTGATATACAGAAAATATACATCTGTTAAACATACTCAAATATATCAAGTAGATAATTACTTGGAGAAATATTGCTGATAGGAAGAATTTTTAGTATTCCAAATTCTAAGACATAGAAGCTAGAGAAAGATGACAGATTAAGTTGCAAAATGTATTTTAAAAAATTCTAAGTAAAAATATGATTTCAATTAAAATGCCAGAAGAAATTAGGTAACACAAATGGCATAAAAGAACAGCTCTATTGGAAAAATAAATGTAAAATACTCATATTTTTGTTGACATTGTAACACCTAGAAATTTATCCCAAGGAAATAGCAGACATGTAAAGAGCTAGGTCTATGGATACAATTTTATGATAACAATAATAAAAGTATACCAAATACCCAAGGTTAAGACAATCCAGGTACAGTAATTAGGTGGCATCTTTATAGCTATTAACATGTTTTTTTGGAATGTTATTCAATAATATAAAGTATTTGTTGTAATAGTGAAAGGCTAATGCTCCCCAGGTATACTGCAAAGGCAGGTATTCTCTTTGTGAATTAGGAATGCATACGGTACAAGTCTGAGAAGATGGAGAAGAAACAGATGAGGAACACAGCATGAAATGGATCCCCAGTTTCTGTGGAGCAAGAATAGTAACGCTTCCAGGCTAAGGCCTGGAACTTTTCAAGGTTAGTTCTGATGACCAAAGGTCATTTCCTTATCACCTTAATTCCCCAGGTAGCACTCAAGTAAATTTGTGTTACTCACAGGGGAAGGTTTACTCAGATGGCTGACTTAATTATGCCAGATGTGTCTCTTCCCATATGTGTCTTCCTCCTAGTAACTACAGGCAGTCACAATTCAGGAAGGTCCACCCCAATCTTCTTAAATATATTCAGAAAGATATCTTCTATTTATTTTGACCCCGTGTATCTTCTCAGAAGATAACATCCCAAATGCTGTACTCTCCCAGTCCTTCTCTGAGTCCCTCACATGTTCCCTTTCTCCTTCTCTGAGAGGCTGCCCTGCCCCAGCATCCACTGACCCCAACCCTGTCACATCAAGTCTCTGCAGGATGTCTCTGCAGGATTAGTTGCATCCTCTTCAATGAGGTTGGACACAGAAGCCCTGTTGGGGAACTGATTCCATGGCCAGGCTATAGCTTTAGGGACAGCCTCCCTCCAGTTGTTGGGGGACTCACATGGAGACTGAGGTGCATGTCTGCTCCATTTATGCCAAAGCCTCCTTGCAGCCCAGTTATGCTCTTTGGTTGGTGGCTCCCAACCCACCCAGAAAACTTTCAACCCAAAATGTATCCTTTCTGAAAACAATGTGGGGAAAAAGACAGAGCAGAGCATGAAGTAATGGCTGACCAAAACCCAGCCCAATCCCGTGGCAAGCAGTAATCCTCGTCATTATTAATGATATTCTGTATGTTTGTAGACAGGAGCCTAGAATGGCTATCCTCTGAGAGGCTTTACCTAGCAGCCTATTGAAACAAATGCAGATACCCGCAGCCAAACATTGGATGGAGATCAAAGAATCTTCTGGAAGTGTTGGGGAAAGATTAAAGGCCCTGAAGGGGATCAGAACTCCACAGGAAGCCTAACAGAGTCAACTAACCTGGACCCTTCAGAGACTGAACCACCAACCAAAGAGCATACAGGAGCTGACTCTTCTTTCTACCTGTTCTTCATTATAGTTTAATAATGATTCATCAGAGTCATGACAAATGAGGAAAACTAGCAAGAGGAACTGTGGGGGAAGAATAAATACAAGATGTCTGTCAATACATGGCCATTAGAAAGGGGAAGAATGAAAGGGTGAGGGACACTTTAGGATGTTACAGAGCTTTCAAACAAGCACTGGGAAACTGGAGACTGAAGGAAATCATCTGGGAGGAATTGTTCTGGAATTGAATCTGATAAGACTGAGTGTTCCCAGAACACACACACACACACACACACACACACACACACACACACACACACATGGGTGGAGATGCATGTGCTAATTAATTCAATTCTGGTAATCAGTACACAATAAATATCAAATCATTACATCATGTACCTAGAATAGACTGCCTTTCAAACTAGTGTTTCTTTGAATTACAATCTATTCCTGTCATAAAAGAAGACTCATAAGCCAAGGAACTATGAAGCTCCCTCTCCCTCTTCAGATGGGTAGATACCACATATTCCAGTGCTGATTTGATTGGACAATGAGCCTAAGCTGGTCCATCCCTCTCATCCTTGGAAGGAGAAATGCCAAAGCATCAGAGCTATGTGGAATGGGAAGGCAATTTGACATAGAAGTTCTCTGTGGGGTGTTGGTGCTAAGGAAGGAACTTTAAACTGGTAACTATATAGTTATAAATATAGATGAGTGCCTGCTGCCCTTAGGAGGACATAAGATGGTGTCAGAACTAGAACCCTGGAACTAGAGTTATAGATGATTGTGATCTACTATGTGGATCCTGAGATTATTGGATTTTCTGGAAGAACAGACAATACTCTTAACTGCTGAGTCATTTCTTCAGCCCTCCGACCTTTCCCTAACTCCGTATCATTTCCTCTTATGGTGAATCATGGGCATGTATCAGAAGCCTAAAGTTTAATGACAAAATTACCGTGTAGTCATCTTGAGCATAATTACACAACTCACAAATAATTGAAAAATTCACCACTATTAATTCATTGAGAAAGACCATATTAAGATCACCTCAGTGAATTAAGGAGACTTGAAAAGTTAGTTCTACATGAAGGAATTACATATTTAGTAAATACTTAACTAGTTCCAAATTCAGAGGACTCTCTACACTTAAATTTTAAGGAAGATGTTAAATTAGCAAACCAAAAAGGACAGAAAATGGGCCACTGAACCAAAAATGATGCATGTTTAGAACCTCTGATTCAGAATTATTTCATAAATAACGAAAAAAATAATGGTTTGAATCTGGATCCAAGATAGAAAGAAGAAACAAAACAGCAAATCAAGTATTTTGAAACAGTGAAGACACAGGGAAGATGTCTTCCCCAAGGTTGCTTTTCATAGTGACAGCCATGGAGCAGAAGTCGGTACATTTGATCTTTAAAATCTGAGGACTAATATATGTAACAGTGTTTTGAAAAAAGGTGACTTTGGTGTTTTCAAATCTGGCTTTAGGGACATTAAAACCAAACTGCAAGTTGGCAGACACCGTAGTAGAATTACAACAGAAGTGACAGGCACCGAAACCATCAGGAGTAAGTAAGATAAGAAGGAAGATACTCAAATGTACCTCCTTCCCCGTAAGGCACTTAATAAAGACATTAGAAAGGAAAAGTCATAAGTCTTATGCAAATAAAACTAGAGGATCCTACCTTAGACAGAGATGAAATGGCTACCACTGAGAGATGTAGATATTATATGTTCTCCGATAAAGTGTATTTAAAAGGTACACACATGAAGAATGAGGGAAATTAGAGAACTAAAGACTGCCTTAAGTCCAAGACAGATCCTGAGCCAAGAGAAATAGAAAAAAAAAATAGGACAAAGTAGTTTTCATTAAGGTATATCAATGCTTCCTGGTATTCCCAGTATATTATTAATAGAGATTCTTCTTGTTGACAATTTTTGATAATTTTACTATGGTTGTTTAGAACAATGAGATTTGATGAGAGAGGGAATAGAAACTCTTTGAAGTATTGTACTTTTCTGCTAACTTTGAACTTACATGAAAATTACAAAAATTAAAATATAGATTTTTTTTCAAAAAATAAAAATACAGTAGTACTAAAAATAATAGCAAGCACATGATGGGCATAATGGCTGTGGGAATTTGCATCAGCTGGAGTACAGTGGAAAATCCTAGGCAGGACCCTGAAGAAACCTGGTGCTTGCCAAATCCTATAACTTGACTGACTTGAAGAGAAACTGGAAGAAGCCTTAGCCCATGTAAGAGAGACTGCCAGTGATCTAGTCTGACTTCTTGGCAGGACAGGTGTACCGGCTGTACCATAGTAGCAATACTGGGCAGTGATGTGCTCCAGAAGCAGGGAAGGTGAAATTCCCTTTCAGACAAATGGCCATGGCAGACCTAGTTCTTCCTTCAGGGTGTCTTCACATTTGAGGAAAAGACATGCCCCTTTAATTTCCCACAGAATTGGATATCTTTGTTTTCCTGTTAGCTAAAGCTAATCTTATCTCTTGCCATTTGTTCTTACTCAAAGATCCAGGCCTTGATTTAACCAGAGACCACTCTTGCTCCCCCACGCAAGTACTTGTTCCTGAATGCCAGACACGTTACATTACCCATTATATGCCTTGCTTTGCCCAACTCTCTCATTATCTCAGTAGCACAGTGCACCAAAATGCAGACGACCAGGCTTGTGGGCACAGGAAGCACATTGTATTCCTAAAGGTGCAACTGTCACATGTACAATCTGAAGCAGATGAAAAGGTTTAGTATACAGAATGTTAGGTCTTTAAGCTCCTCCCAACCCATCCTGTCAACACCTGCTCCTCCACTGGTCCTGTTCCTCTGCACTGTGCTCCAGAGACACCTCTGATTTCTGGTCATCTGTTGCATAAGGGTTCTCTGATGCCTCTGAGCTTCTAGAATAAACTGGGATCTACTAGAAACATTTTCTCTTCTCCTTTGTCAGTTATTCACCTCCCTTTTCCCCTCTTATTTATGCTTAAGGTCATCTTCTGCAGATATACTTACTCACTAGCCTTAGAAGGCAGGGTTAAGATACCACTCTGTTGTGGTAATATCTTGAATTCATCTAATCTTTATCACAGAATCTATTACATTACAGCGAAGTGCTCCCTTAGCTGTCCCTACTTCTCTAAAATCACGACTATCTGAAGATACATGTTAATCATGTTTATTCCCATTGGTGTGATAATGGATAAACATACAACTTCCCTAGTTTTCTCAAAGTTTCAAAAGCTGTTGTGAGACCACCCAGATTCCCTCTGAGCCCAGCTGCACAGGTCTCATAGCAACCGGTTTGCTGGACTATTTCCCAAAGTAGGAGTGGGAATGGGAATAGGAATACTTTCCTCTGGGCCATCGATTTCAGTGATCTCATCCTTACTACGGGTAACATCCACTAAAGCAAAGCAGGCTTGATGGGTAAAAATGCGAGTTCCACGTCAAAAATCGAGACCAAGGCAATCCAATGTTTTAAAGGGGGTTGATCACTTTGACATGGCCAACCCACACTCATTTATTCAGTAGAGCAAACTTCAGTTAGTAAAGAAATATAAAGCACACAAAATATTTGCATTTGAATAAGTGAAACTGTAAAACCTCAGGGCTGTGGAGAGGCAGCTGTGCTGCAGAAGAAAAGTGGTTTGGACTGGGACTCCAACTCTGGGCTCTGGGCCTGACACTGCCTTTCAGTAGCTCTGTGATTGTCTAACTGTGTCTGGAGCTGAGCTTCCTCTTTGGTGAAAGAAATATTGAACTAAATGACCTCTAGCATCACCAAACAACTTAAAATCTCTCTTTTTGTTGTCCTTTTCAATGGGGGTAGATGGCAGTTCCTGCTCCTTGGCCAGCCACACCCTCATGAGTCTGGTGGGAAGCTCTATTTATGTGTTTCTTTCCCTAGCTCTCTACATTTCCATCAGAGGAAATAGTGGCTGGCAATGCTTCCAAGCCTTGAAGACATTCACAGTGGGTGAGGGGAGTGACTCAGGTTGCACTTATTTAGAGACTATCAAGCCCTACAGAAGTTTTTTCCTTTTCTTGCTTTATGTAGCAAAATCTTTTTCAAGACCTGAGAGGACATTAGGTAAACATTTGCTGCCCACAGTTTTTCCCCATTCCAGAGAAAGAAGCCAGGTTTCTTTTAAAACACCTGTCAGTGTATAAGTTTTGCTCATTAATAATAACTGTATATTTATTTCATTGTATTCCTCTTGATTCCTTAAGTTGATATTTCAAGTTGTTATTGGTATTTTAGCTTCCAGATGTAATAACTTTTGCTCTTATCTGAAAATAGATATGATTAATGACAATATACCATGTATAAGTTACTACAATAGAAAATTTTAATTATTTATTGTATTTTGTTTTTGTGCACAATCACATCACCCCTTCCCTTTCCACTCTCCAAATCCTCCCATATAACACTCCTTGCTCTCTTTTAGATTTGTGACCTCATTTTTTATTATTTGTTGTTACATACTGATGTGTGTATATAAATATATATTCATAGCCTAATTACATAAATGCAATCTGCTTAGTCTGTATAATGTTACTTGTATGTATGTATGTTTTTGCGGCTTACCATTTGGCATTGGATAGCCTACTAGTGTGTTCGACCTTGGTGTGTTCGACCTTGGTGTGTAAGACTACTTCTCCCACGGCCGGTATTCCTTAGTTGCTTGGTTCTTTATACATGGTCGAGGCTTCATGGCTTCCCTTCTCCAAATCCTATCCACTTGAGCATGTCTATTATTCCTGTTCATGTTCAGTTCATGCATATATAGTCATGTTGCTGAGACTTTATAGGTACAGCTTCTGATGTTAGGAGGAGACACAATTTCAAAGCAAAGCAAAGCTGCAATTTTCCCTGACCTTTACGTTCAGGAGTTGATTGGAATGAAGATGTAAAAGGAAAATCTGGAAGGCTGTAAGGATGGGCATACTGCTAGAATATGAGAGTGTATGGGGTGAGAGGGTAGAATAACACAAAGTCTCATGCCTTTAGATTGCTAACGTAGGCAGTGTACATCTAAACACCATAATCAAAAGAAGTGAGGAGTTTGATGGTAGAGAGAGAACAGATAGATATTTATAAGTCTAGAAAGCTTGTAAGGAAATTAAGAAAAAAATGTGTCCATTGTCAGATGTGGCTCCAAAGGTTATTAGACTAATTTTTTAAACTTAATCTAATTCCAGCGGTATATCCTTCATGTCTTCACATCTCGAGGTATAGAGCTAAGAAGATCATGAATTTGAAGTCAACCTGAACCACATACTGATTTTCAAGCCACTGTATCTTAAAACAAAATCAAAACAAAAGCAAAAAATCCAGAAGCCTAAAACCCTAAAATCAAAACACCAGACCAATCAACTAACCAATGAAAGCAAAGCAGAAACCCACCCAGCAAACTCTGATTTAAATATTGTATTCAAGCAAAATCTGAAGTTATGCAAAAAGATAAAGTTTATCATTTTTAAATTGTGTGTTTATGTGTATGTTTGAGGGTAGGTCTGAACACTTGTGTGTAAAGAGGCCAGAGGAAGGCTTCAGAATCAGATACTCTGGAGCTGAATCCCTAAGAGTTTACAGCTCCCCTTACAGCTTGTAGTGAGCCTAACCCACTCCTCTGTGAGTGCTAGAAAGAAACTCAGGTCCTCAGCTAGAGTAAGTGCTGTGCTCTGAACTGCTGAGCCTCTTCTCCAGTCCAGCAGATAAGTGGTTTAAACACTACAAAGCCAGATAGAAACAAGACTTTGAATGTATTACTATTTATGAAGTAATAATTATAAAAAGAAACTAAGTAGAGAACAAAAGCAAGAAAAAGAAATCATTGCAGAAACTCAGATAAAACAGGAAGTAAATACAGGAAAACTAGTACTAGTTAAAGTGGAAGAGAATTTTAAGGAAAGAGTAGTCAACACTATAAAACTTGTTCTTAAAATAATCATTACTTTAAAATTACTTTAAAATCATTGCAATTAGAATACTCTACTTAGGAAATAGTGAAGTAATTTGTGTAATTTTTCTATCATGTATAATTTTTCAATTCCTTAGAGACTTGAAACACACATATTGCACTAGCAAAAAAATATGATTCAAGTAATGAGCTCCAGTAAAGATGTTCGTAAAGAACTTTGTCTTTCAAGTTTTCTATTTTTGACTGTCTACTTGTTTGATGGTGTGCGCATGTGTGTAAGCAGGTGTGTGTGTGTGTGTGTGTGTGTGTGTGTGTGTGTGTGTGTGTACATGGGTGTGTGGAGACCAGACATCAAGGTTGTATGTATCCTACAATTGCACATCACATGATTTTTGACTGTATGTTATGCCTTTTTACTCTTCAAACAAAGTAACTATAATGAAGATGTGAATAATATGAGAGACTGAGAATGTTTATGGTAATTATAACTCTTTTTCTAAAGTATGTTTATTCAGTTACAATGATACATAACACACAGTGAAGAAATCAAGTTTTTTAGTATTTTGAGATCCCTGGCATACCTCTCTGTGAGATCCAAAAATGATCAGTCAGTATTCTGAATGAGTTTCAGAAACTTTAAAACTAGGATTATTTAAAATACACTTCTTTTTTTTTCAATTTTTTATTAGATATTTTCTTAATTTACATTTCAAATGCTATCCTGAAAGTTCCCTCCCCCCTCCCACCGCCCTGCTCCCCTGCCCACCCACTCCCACTTCTTGGCCCTGGAGTTCCCCTGTATTGGGGCATATAAAGATTGCAATACCAAGGGACCTCTCTTCCCAATGATGGCCTACTAGGCCATCTTCTGCTACATATGGAGCTAGAGACATAAGTTCTAGGGGGTTCTACTATTAACAAACTCTATTATTTGAATAGTTAAAATTTTTGTTAAAAAATGACTACTTTTAGTAGCAATTACAAAAATTACAGCCTACAGGAACATTCAAACAATAAAAAATATAATTTAAACTTTGGACGTCTTGTAAGGTAATAACCCCTCATGGGATGACATGTGAACACTGCTTAAGTAAGGACTTATTTTGCATTGAAGATGTGTTAGATTTTGAGAAAACAATAATATGTATGTGAGCTCATTAGTATTCATTTTATCCTCTTTTCTTATGTTATTCTTTCTTTTTTCTTTTCTAAATGTTATATCATTCCCAGGTGTGCATTTGTTTATAGATACATGGATTCAGGGAATATAGGCTAGGATTCACATTCAAAGGAGAACTTGCAATTTCATTTTTCATTTTTCATTTGGCTGAATTTTCTTATACATTCTATACCAATTTCCTGTAAATTTTATGGTTTCTATTTTCTTTGGAACTTAGCACTATTCCATTTTATAAATGTACCATATTTTCCTAATCCATTCATCTCTTGACTGATAATTATGTCAGTTCTTTTTCCTTGCTTTAGTGAGTAGATCATCAATATACCCAGGGGTGCACGTATTTCTATGATAATTTGGTTCATCAGCCTATCTGTTGACTGGCCATTTTATTTTCTTGGTAATCAATTTATACATTTCTTTATAAATTCACCTCCTGTAATGCTTCGAATGCGAGTGTTTCTCATTGGCTCAGTTATTTGAACTCTTTGTCCACAGTTTGGTGGGGCTGTTTGGGAAGGGTTAAGTAGTATAGGCTGGCTGGAGGAAGTCTGTCACTGAACCTACACCATACCAATATGTCTAGGCTGCTTAGTCTACAAAGTCCCAGGGATCCCTATCCTCTTCTCCCCCACACTAGGATTACAGAGATGCCCCACTGCACCTGGCTTTTTCATATTGATTTGGGGGCTGAGCTCAGGTCTTCAAGTTGGCAAGGCATGAGTTTACTAAGCCACATTCGCATCCCAGCCCCCTTTCACTTTTTTCAACATTATGAAACTAAATCTTACAATTTTTAGGTATCAAATATCTAAGGAACTTATACTTGTGTTTTGAGGGCAATTAGATTGCTAATAGGAACTCCAGGATAAATCCTCTACTATGAGGAGAAGTCTCAAAAGGTGAATTAGAAGCTGGAAGTAGAAGCTCACACCTGTGATTCTAATACTTTGGAAAACGAGGCAGGAAGACTACCAAGATTTATAGGCCAGCCTAGACTACAGAGTGAGCTGAGTGAGATCCTGTCCCAAGAAATCCAAAACAGACAAAAAAAAATTAATCACAAAGAGATTAATCTGATCATGTGATTAGGTGCTTGATGAGTATTTTCAACCAGTGATGTTAGTCACTCACTTTCACATTTAGCTCATCTGTTTCCTTGTGCAACTTTTACTTTTCTAATTTAGAAGTAGTCCAAATTTGGTCCTGATGCCATGAATATTAGCAGTGTTGACCTTGTCCCAGCGGAAACGACCTCATCATCACCCTTGCTGCCAAAGCCAAGCAGAACATACTGTGATCCTAGTTTCAGATAAACAAGACAGATTAAAGATTTTCTTCTTGCTGTGGGTAACTGTGCTTGTCTCTAAGAGAATCCCAACACCTTCCTTTGACATCATGAAGCTCTGTCTGTCTGATAGCAAAGAGCTATCTGAGAGACAACGCACATCAAGCCTGTAAGTACAGTTCCAAAGCTGGAATGTGGCCACACCAGGCTTGCATGTGTTACATGGAGAAGGCTTGGAAGAACCCTTCACAATGAAGGAATACAGTCTTTTCCCTTTGGCTTCATTCAGTCACAGGGTTTCATGAAACTCAGGTTCCACTCTCTACAGGCTCCAGGCCAGTGTCAAGGCCTACTTTTTTTAGGATGAGCAAAACCTTTCTAAATTTCACTTGATTTTCACTTGTGCACTTTCTAATTTTTCATTCTATTTTTCTTTTGCTCATTCATCGAATATTTCTCAATTTCTGTTCTACTCTCAACTAATAATAAGTTAAAGGTTTAATTTTTGACAGTGCTTTTTTTTAAAAAAATTTAAACAACAAAGCCACTTGCCCAAATGGGTACTTTACAGATGTTCCTACTACATAGGCACAGAGACAGTGCTTTTTACTGAGAGTTAAAGAAAGAAGTAAGTGTGGAGGTTTGGGTGAGAAGATGTGTTGTATTAAAGAGACAGAAAATAAACTAGGACCACAGTGACTGAAAGGGAAATGTGTGTGTGGGGGGGACTGTATTGAGGCAGCCAGGAGGTCCACAGGGAGCATAGATTTTACGTTAGCTGCAATAAGAAACTGTGCAAGAAGCTAAAGTGAAGGACTCCAGATTGACAGCTTATTAATAGTTTACACCTGGGCCTGAAAGAGAAGAGCATGGTAGAGTGATACAGGAACAGAGAGAAATTAGGCAGGAGGATGCTGCAGCCCGCTGAAGCCAGGGAAAAGGTGCGGGAGATGACTGGTTAGAACTTCTGAGTGACCACCAGCTAGATGTTAAGGGGAAGGATACAAGAAAAATCATAGATGATGCTGGACAGAGTACATCTGCTTTCCTTTTATATGTGAGAGGATCAGCTTATAAGGAAAAAGTTGGTTTGGTTTTGTTTCTCACACTTTTGGTCTACGATAAGTTGGCTTCAGCCCTGAGATAAGACAGTGCATCATTCAACAAGTATGCTTATGGAGAAAAGTGGATCATGTCATGGCCAGGACTCAACCAGAGACAAAGGAAGAGAACAGGGTCCCACAATCCTTTTCAAATAAGTGACCTATTCCTACTTCTAGACCCCCACCTCTTAACAGTTCACCAATCTTCCTGTGGCATGAACATTTGGGAGCATGGGTGTAGCAGGGATGCTCAAAATCCATATTAGTTGAGGGAGTATATGTATTCTAATGACTGATTTATAGAACCACATGGTGCCATGTCCAGGAGACTGAGATATGTAAGGGGCTGCAACATGAAGATCAGCACAGTACCAAGTAAATGGGAAGCCTTAGAGACCAGTGTTTAAGAAAGGCAAGTGATTCTGAGATATCCTTGGGAAGTTCTCATTTTCCAGCTTATCACAGGGTGTAGACATATGGAGGTTCCCCTTGGAAAGGTTTAGCAAACTACCGTTGCCAAAAGAAATGGGCAGAACTTAATCTTTAATACAGATTCAGAAGAAAGGACAGAAAATATGAGCAAACCTTGTGAGGAGCATGCTCACATCCCTTTATAAACATTCAGGACCAGAGCCCTGCTCTGGACCAAACTTGGAGGTTTGCCACTGGAATTTATCTCAGAAGCAGAGAATTAGTCACAGGATTTCAGGTAACCACAAAAGAAAGGAGGGACACAAACTAATCGCATAATGAAGTGTTGAGTGCCAGCACTTGCACAGAGCATCTGTTAATCTTACAAACAATCCCGTGAGAGAGATGTGGCTTCCTTCATCTTTTAGAAAAGCAAACTAGAGCTCAGAGCCACTTGGGAACAAGCTCAAAGAATTATGCACAATATTCAGGGCAGGCTGAGTCTCTATCCTGGAGTGCCATAATTGCAAACCACAAGTCCCTCTCACACAGACCAGAGACTCCAACAGTAATATGTACCATCAGTTCCATCATCTGGCCTTGGCAGCTGAGCATCTGTCAGTGCAGGGATCACATAAAAATTGGACGTTAGACCCAAAGTCCAAATGTCCTTTTTTGGATTTTCTCTTGCCACCTTCTGTAAGACTCTGGGGAGCCTTAGCTTACCGGGGACACCCTGAGTGAATCACATGGAGTCAGGATCAATGCAAAAAGCAAGAGGAATTTATTGTTCCAGTGCTGTGGGATTGTCCCAGACCCGAAGGAGAGGTGGCAACCCCCAGCACAGGTTGGAGGACTTTTTATATGGTTTCCAGGGCCAGAACAGAGCATCAGCAACTAGGCACAATATGATTGGTAGAACAGTGCACCCTTTAAACTGACTGGTCTTTAGGGAAAGAGGTGACAAGGACTTCCCTTGTCTGAAGGTGAGCAATGGTCTGTCCTGAGGAATGTGTCCCCACCCGCAGGTCAGTTCTTGCCCTTAGGTCTGAGAAATGCTAATTAGCCTCTCCCTTCCGGAGGGTTGAAAGTTTCATGACCTTCCCAAAGTTCCTATGCTGACCTTTTCACTTCCATCAGTATGGCTTTGCTGCACTCTGTCACTGACTTAAGTCCCTACACTGGTGTTTAGGATATGAGCTCAGGCCCTCTACTTGGCACAGTTCAGAGAATACCCTGAGGAAAGAGGGAATACCTCTCCTCTTGACTTGTTTGTCTGTTGTTTCTTCTGATGTCTTCCTATTGTCACCTATATGTGGAGTCAGAGACCACAGTTGTCTCCAGTTAACTGAGATAGAAACATCTTTGTCATTGCTGAGAAGTAATGTTTTAAAGAAAATGATTCTGAATCAAATAGGTAGTTTGGGAAATGGATCCATTTTCTTTTCCTCTGTAGCACTGAGTGAATGAATGTTTCTTGGTGCTCCCTAATAACCTGGCTATGTCTCCTTTCGTAGATGACAAAATTGAGAGTGCACAGACTTAGAGTCAGTTCCTCCATCTTTCCCACACCACTGTGTAGGAGATCCATGTTCCTGCACTGCCCTCTATTTATGACTATCTGAAACACAAAATCAGGAACTCTAGAGGGATCCAAGCACTTTTAAAAAATTAGGGTGCTATTTTACAGTGGACTTATACTGAGTTTTCAACATTCAGTAGACAGAAGTGTCCATAGTAAATATTGTACTGATAGGAAACTACTGCACTTTTGAACTGTATTAGTGATAGCTGAAAAGAGAAAGTTCTTAATACGATTTTGAGATGTTTAAAGAATAGTTTTTGATTGGAGATAACAATTACAATACTAGAAATGGCTTCGAAAGCTACTTGGAAAAGAGCATAGAGGGGAATCAGTCCAAGGGCTCACCTACAGCCATAGCATTAGTGTATATTTTCTTGGTGGAACATCGCCATCTTGTGTCCTTTCCAGATATTTCACATAAAAATATGCATCGCCATGATTCTTTTAATGTTTAAGAATTGTTCCCTAGTACAGATTCAAATTTTTATTTCAAGATTCAAACTAAATAACACAAGTACATGTATATAATTTTATACCTTCCACTTCCTTGTTTGTGTTTGCTAATTATTCAAAATGATGAGTTTATGACACTTTCATACATGTACGTAGTCTATGTCAATCAATAGGCTATTGTAAACAACTGTATTATAGTATGATGTGCTGGTTAGTTTTATGTTAACATGACACTAGCTAGAGTCTTTAGAGAGGAAGGAAACTCAATTGAGAAAATGGCTCTGCCTGTAGGAGATTTTCTTAATTAGTCACTGATGGGCAAGGCCCAGCTTATTGTGCATGGTGCCATCCTTGGACTGTTGGTCACAGTTTTATAAGAACGGCTGTGGAAGCTGTTGGGAACATTAAGCAGCACTTTTGCATAGCCTCTGCTTTAGCTCCTGCCTCCAGGAGCTCCTCCTGTCCTGCTTGAGTTCCTGTCCTAACTTCTTCCACCTATGGGAGGTAGTGTGAAAATATAAGCCACATAAATCCTTTCCTCCCCAGTTTGCTTTTAGTCATGGTGTTTCATCACAGAAATACTGACTTCACTAAGAAATATAATAATCAAAACTACAATGTTATGCATTGCATAATAAGCCAATCACTAGTTATAAAAGTTATATGTTCAAGGGGTTCCAACAAGTGACTGCCTCACAACCAGCAACATAAAACTTCGAATGCTACACACCTCTGTTCAATGGCCTGATCCTCTGTACAGAGGCTATGCAAAAGTGCTGCTTACTGTCCCCAATGGCTTCCACAGCTGATGTCCCAGTGTAGAGGAATGCTAGGGGGTGAGGTGGGAGTGTGTGGGTGGGTGGGTGAGCACATTCATAGAAACAGGGGTAGGGGGGATGGGATAGGGAGTTTGCAAAGGGGAAACTGGAAAGGGGAATAACATTCAAAATGTGAATTAAAAAAAAAAAAAAAAGCTGGGCGTGGTGGTGCATGCCTTTAATCCCAGCACTTGGGAGGTAGAGGCAGGTGGATCTCTGAGTTCGAGGCCAGCCTGGTCTACAAAGTGAGTTCCAGGACAGCCAGGGCTACACAAAGAAACCCTATCTTGAAAAAACAAAAAACAAAAAAACCAACCAAACAAAAAACCCCTTCGAATGCTTCCTTTACTCTGCACACTCCCCCTGGGCCTGTTGCACACTCCCCCTGGGCCTGTTGCACACTCCCCCTGGGCCTGTTGCACACTCCCCCTGGGCCTGTTGCACACTCACCCTGGGCCTGTTGCACACTCACCCTGGGCCTGTTGCACACTCACCCTGGGCCTGTTGACAGACACCAGCCCCAGTCCTCGCCTCTGCTAGAATGTTCTCTTTTACTGTCTGTCAACTTTGACTTAGTTCATTTGGGAAGAATTATACAGTCCACACTTTTTGTGTCTACTTAAGTGTTTTTTTTTTCTTTCAATGTAGTATTTTCTGTCCTGTTTATGCCAATGGTTTCTAGGAGAGCCAGAATGAAAGTGAAATGTGTAAAGCCTGGGTCCTAGACTTTGGAAAATGAAATCCAGTCTTTTGCTATCAGATATGACACCATGCATCTTTAAACTGTTTTTCATTTGTCAGAGTGAGATTCCTTTCACATCTACTTTGATGAAAACATTTGTCACAAGTGTGGGTTACATTTTGTCAGATGCATTTTTGCTTTTTGATCTGAAGTAGTTGGAAATCTTCCCAATCTGAATTTTTTTTTTTTTGTTAAATGAGTTGCATTGATTTTGCCAATAGTAAGCCAATTTAGGATTCTAATAATATTCAGTTTTGAAAGTGGTCTCTCTTTAGTCTATATTGACCTATATAATATCTATTTCAAAAGTTGGCACACATTTCCTATAAATGTCAAGTGTCTAAATACTTTGTGTGTTTGCTTGCTTTTTTTTTTTTTTTAATTTAGACAGTGTTACTTCTGGTAGTCCTTGATGTCATGGAACTCTCTTTATAGACCAGGCTGGCCTGGAACTCACAGAGATAGAGATCCACCTGCCTGCCTCTCTGCCTCTCTGCCTCTCTGCCTCTTTCGCCTCTCCTGCTTCTCGGCCTCTCTGCCTCTCTGCCTCTCTGCCTCTCTGCCTCTCTGCCTCTCTGCCTCTCTCTGCCTCTCTGCCTCTCTCTGCCTCTCTGCCTCTCTGCCTCTCTGCCTCTCTGCCTCTCTGCCTCTCTGCCTCTGCCTCTGCCTCTGACTCTTAGGTGCTGGGATTAAAGGTATGCACCACTACCCTGGCTAAACACTACATATTTTATGTGCGTATGGCTTATGGGCCATATTATTTCTATGGCTGCATTCTGTTCCAAATAAATAAATGGGACTGTATACAAATTACACAGTTCCATCATTTCAAGAAATCCTTCTTGGTCATGATGTATTATGTTTGTTGTACATAGCTGGATTCTATCCATTAGCAGGCTAGGATTGCTTGAATCTAGACATATCTGGAAGAATGGGGATTAGGTTAAAGTATTTGTAGTGCTGATTTCATGCCCTGAGTTGGAAAGGGCTCCCTAATCTTTGTTGGCTCTGAGTGTATCCTCCAGGATTTCTTCCCTGGTATGAATGAAAACCAGTTCACTAGTCCAGCACTTTTCTTATATAGTTATAAATTAAGAATTCAACTTCATTAATGTGTCTATAGTTATATGGATTTTCCATCTATATCTTGTTACAAAAATTTATTAACTAACATTGACATGTTAAACCGAAACAAACAGTGCACATTAGTGTTCATTTTCTGTGTACTTCTATAGGGTCCAACAAATACAACAGATGTCAGCACTGAAATGACATCCAGAAGTTCCAACTGGCAGTCTCCTGTGCTCCATCATTCCCTCCTTTCTATAGCCCAGGACACTCCTGACTGGCTGCTGATCTTTCTCTGTCCTTCACAGTTTTCCTTTTGTAGAGTATTGTATGCATGGAATCAAAGGGTACATAGACTTCTCAGATTGGCTTCTTTTAATTAGTAATCTGACCTTAACTTCATGACTTTTCATGTGGATCACTCACTAGTTTCTTTTAGGACAATCTTGATGTGTCCAGCCTATTTAATCACACAACTATTGAAATATATTGTTTTTCTCTATGCCGTGGCAATCAAGAAAGAAAGGCTAATGAAATAGGTATAGGTTTCTGTGTAAACATTGGAGGATAGTATGGAGAACTGTCCTGGTTGGTTTTTGTCAACTTTACTTAAACTTAGACACATCTGAGGAGATGGAACTACAATTGAGACTATGTCCCAAACAGCCCATATAATTGGCCTATTGGTAAGCCTCTGGTATATTTTCTTAAATAGTGACTGAGAGTTCCAGCTGATTGTGGGTGTTGCCACCCCTATAAAGGGCCTGGGGTATATAAGAAAACATGTTGAACAGCCATGTGGATCAAACCTATAAGCAGTGCTCCTCCATGGCTCCTGCTTCATTCCCTGTCTTGGTATTGCTGCCCTGCTTGACCTCCTGCCCTGACTTCTCTCAGAGATGGACTACTACTTGGAAGTGGAAGATGAAATAGAGCCTTTCCCTCCCTAAGGTGCTTTCAGGCATGTTGTAAACACAGCAATAGAGAACTTAGCTAAAACAAGGATTATGGGTATCTTTGTTAAGGAATTTCCAGTTTGTCTCCCAAAGTGACTTTATCATTTATGTCCCTACAGCGATTGTAGTGATCCCTTTAACCCTGCATCCTTGTTGAAACTTGATGCTGTCTATGTTTTGTTTTGTTTTTCACCCTATTTCTGGGTATATACTCAACAGAATTTTCAAAAACACCACGTCTGTGCTTTCATGCTTATTCAGCTCTTCTTATGGCAGCAAAGATATGGAGTCACCCAAAGTATCTACCAACAGAAGAATGGCTGTAAAATATGATACAAATGTACAATAGAATTCCATTCATAAAAAGAGTAAAATTCTACCACATGTGAAAACTCTGAAGACCCTGGAGTGTGGCAAGTTTAATACAATCTCTCCGATGGAATCTAGTAAAGCTGATCTCACTGAAGCTAGTAAACTCGTTACTGGAAGAGAAAAAATACGACGTTGTCAAAGTATATAATATTAGGAGAAATTTCTAAAATGTGTCTTAGGATACGTTGTAGCTCAGTGTTATACTAATTGTCTAGCATGCACAAAGCTCTGGGTTCAACTCCTAATGCCACAAATAAGCAAGCAAGTAAGCAATAACAACAATCACATAAATATGGGGGGGAATGAGAAGTAAATACAGGAAAACCCTTCTGTTTGAGTAAGTTTACTGAGTAAGAGGTAGTAGGCAACCCACAGGTCAGAAACAAGATATCATTTCATAAGACTTATGTCAGTGGCTCGTCAGCCTGAGGCCACCTGTGAAACTCAGAATAACTGTGTGAATCATTGAAACCTGGGCAGAAGAATACTACCAGAACTGCCTAAAAGAAGCTGAGATAGAGTCACATGGCATTCACTGGGTTGAAAACCTGGTGAGAACCAACCACAGTTTACACAGGGAACTGTCACACAGATGCAAAGCCATGCATACACAGGATCCTAGGAAGAATTCACACATAGACTTTGGAAAAGGACAGGATGTCTTAGCAAGGAAGAACTCTCAGGGTAACCTGGGTTCCTAGGAGGGAGGGTTACTGTCTTAGTCAGGGTTTCTATTGCTGCACAAACATCATGACCAAGAAGCAAGTTGGGGAGGAAAGGGTTTATTCAGCTTACACTTCCATGTTGCTGTTCATCACTGAAGTCAGGACTGGAACTCAAGCAGGTCAGGAAGCAGGATCTGAAACAGAGGCCATGGAGGGATTTTCCTTACTGACTTGCTTTCCCTGGCTTGCTCAGCTTGCTTTCTTATAGAATCCAAGACTGCCAGCCCAGAGATGGCAGCACCCACAAAGGGGCTCTCCCCCCGCTTGATTACTAATTGAGAAAATGCCCCACAGCTGGATCTCATGGAGGCATTTCCTCAACTGAAGCTCCTTTCTCTGTGATTACTCTAGCCTGTGTCAAGTTGACACACAAAAACCCAGCCAGTACAGTAAGCTAATTTGGATAATCCTTCACAGTATGCTAGAAGTTTGTCACCTATATTTAGCTGTCCTGTTTTAGTGGTTTTAAAAATCATATTTTTTTGTTTTCCTAAGTTCCACTTCTCCTGAATTCTTATGGATTAATTCTGTGTTTCTTTAAACATCATTAATATATGAATCACTCTCCTGTTTTATCTTTTTGCAGTATTTAATCCTGGGCTTGAGACTTTTTAATATAACCCAAGTTGTCCTTCAACTCTATGTAGCTAAGGGTGACTTGGAACGTCTACACACCTCCTATTCTCAAGTGATAGGATTATAGATGTGTACTTATACTAAAACAACCACGGAAAACATAAAAATGTTATAATACAGTAGCTGCATTAACCCCTTTTATATCCAAAGGCCAAGTTATGCCAGATTGACAGTTGTCACGTCCCAATATATGGCTGCAAGCTATGAGTCAAAAAGAGAAACTCTAATTGCTTATTTTGACTATACAAAAACAACTCCTTCAAATAGCAAAGACCTAAGGCTTCATGACACTCTAAAGCCTGCTCTATCTTTTTTAGTGATTGGAACAACATTTTTATAGGTCCTTTAGATACTAATGGTAGAATTATGGTTTGTGCTCCATATGAAAGCAAAGTATTGTAGTCTGTTTCACAGTACTTGCCTGATGTTGCACATGAAATGAAGTAAAAACTCTTTAAAGCATACTGATAGAGCCAATCAAGATTATCCAAGGAACAAGTCTTATCTCAGAAATGCCAAATGTATTGCACTCGGAGACTGTTAGTACCCGCAGTCCATCTAATTCCTCAGAGGGGACAAGAAACTTCTAGGTAGGCGGTCTTAATTCCCACTATATTCCCATGAATAATAGCAGAAAGTCATTTTCCGGGAATGGAGAATAGTTTGAATTAGGTCGTTCATACTGAGATGCTTGTTTCATTTTTGATCAGTGACATTATTTGCATGCGCAGCGGGGAGACTCAGAGCTGTAGCGCAGACACGCGTTAACTAGCGACACTTCGTGGATTTACGTTGAGGCTGCTGGAGAGGCTGCGCCCGAGACCGGGAGGTGAACAATCGGGAACCATATCCCACACCGCCCGCTCGTTCGGTTGGAGAGACCAGAATCGCTCAAGTCTGCCCCTGCTCGGGAAGCCGGGAGAAACACACGTAGCACTGAGCCGGCGTAGTGACGTCGCTGAGTGAAGAGCCAATTGAAAGGAGGAATGGGCGGGCTGTGGCTTGCCAGCTTCCGGTTCCGTTGGGCTCAGTTCTCTTCTAAGCTACGTGTCTCTACGCTACTAATCCGCCATCCCGTAAGTAAGGATTTTCTCATGAGTGGTAGGTAGGGGAAAGCTGGTCTAGGGTACATGGCACAAAGGGGCCGTGGCATGGGAGGCCAGGGACACGGAGGGACCAGGGGAGGTGAAGAAACTGGAGGTACGAGCGTCCGGTGGGACGATTGGGGCCGGCATCTAAGTGGGCTCGAGATGAGCGGGCCTGGGGTCGTGGAGATCAAAGGAACCCCGGGGAAAGGGGCGGCGAAGGGGCCACGGGCTGGGGTCACGAAGGCGTCCTTGATAAGCCTGGAGGCCAGGAGCTGGACCTGGAAGCTGCAGAACTGTGGACAAGTGGGCTGAGCCGGGTCGCTGATGGACAGGTGGACAGAGAGCCATTCATTTATGAACAGGGCAAAATCCAGACACAGGTTCTACCTACGTGGCCTCAGATGGAATTATCCAGTCAAGACCTCCTTAGAGGAGGTTTTCCAAAAGTTCACTAACTCAGAGCTTAGCGTCTGGATCTAGGATTCAGCATTCTCCCTGAACACCCTCACACTGTTGGTGAACTCATTGTCTCTCTCTCTCTCTCTCTTTTTTTTTTTTTTTTTTTTTTTGGTTTTTCGAGACAGGGTTTCTCTGTGTAGCCCTGGCTGTCCTGGAACTCACTTTGTAGACCAGGCTGGCCTCGAACTCAGAAATCCGCCTGCCTCTGCCTCCCGAGTGCTGGGATTAAAGGCGTGCGCCACATTGTCTCTTGTGGCTTCCAGAGCCTGATACTTTGAACCTCTTGTGAAGTTGTGTTCAGGTGTCGAAACTTAAAAGGTGTTGATCAGTAGTCTGCATCAAGAAGTCTTAGTGGACTAGTGCTCTCCTTTAACAGCGAGTGCAGCGGTTGGTCTAGTGGTTTGGGGGCTGTTGGATTTGAAGAACAGCTAAATGAAACACGGAGAAAACAGGCACCCCTTTGCTTTCTGTATCAGGCTATGAATTGATTTCTTAGTGTGTACTTTAAGTGGTTCAGCTGTTTGTCCACCGTTCACAACTTAGATAAGAAAACTGGGACCCAGCAGGGCTTCTATTTTCTAGCTAGAGAGTGTAATCATCATCCGTCTTCTAAGACCTGGAAATGAAGTACAAATACTGTGGCTCCATTACCAGTGGCTCTCAGAGTCGTTGTATAATTAAAAAGCATTCTTCTTAATAGACTTTCAAAAAGAACCTCAAAATGTTCAAACCTAAACATTTAGCTGAAGGCTTTGCAGAATCTGAATCTTGTCAATTTTTGTTGTTTGGAATATTCATCTGTCTGTCCATCCCAAGAAATCTACTTTTACTTAAATATATTATATGGACATGACTTCCAGCAACTTGATTGGAGTGCACTTTTGCCTCCATTTTAGGCTCTTGTTACACCATAGTTGGAACTTGTAATAGATCCTAAGTTTTCAATAGTTTGAACTTTAGAAGGTAGTATTAAGCCTAACTATTCTTTTGGTTTCTTAGCTGGAATAGTTAGATGAATATAGTTGATAGGAAAGGGGTCTGTTGTTGCTTAATCTTGTAATGAGAGAATCCTTTAATGAATGTATGATCCTTTGCCATGAGGATAGCAACATTGGTAAGATTAGTACTTGCTAGTTTGAGCCGCATGCTTTCTTGTATATGATAAAGCCACTCTAAATTTAGGCTTGGAAAGTTGCTTTTTTCTTTATGAGTTGAATTCAGGACTGTGCTTCCGTCTGTGTATAACTCAACAAGTCCTAATATGTGAGAGAATACTACTGAGTATGTTGTTTTTGCTTTTATTTTTTTAAACAGACAAACATGGATCAGGTCATGCAGTTTGTAGAGCCCAGTCGGCAGTTTGTAAAGGACTCAATTCGGCTGGTTAAAAGATGCACCAAACCTGACCGAAAAGGTAATACTATCTTGATCTTGAGAGTGAGATAAAACACTAAATCTTTGCAGGGCTGGAAGTCAGCTCAGTGATGGAAGTGCTTGCTTAGCACACTGTTAAAGGGAACATTGTGCTGCTGTCACTACTGTGGCCCTATCTTCATGTTCTTCTTAGGAAGATCTGTTTGAAGCTTTGCGTTATGATATGAGATTATTCAGGCCTTGTCATACATACCACATTTAAGTTAGTTGTAGTGTAGTGCCTTCCATATTTCTAGTGTGTGAAAGCTTTGGCAGCTTCCCTGCTCTGCTCTCTAGTCAATAAAACCTTAATTAATTAATTAATTAATTAATAATTAATGCAGTAGTTATTACACCCTAGAAAGTAACCATACTTATGTCAAAGTTTCATAGGTGTTCTAGATTTGTTTATTTTAATTTATGAATTGATTGGGTTAGACTTGAAGGCAGACTATTATAATAGATTAACATACTGCCTTAGGGTTAGTTCTCTGTGATGAACAACCCTGACCAAAGGCTATTTGGGGATGAATGGGTTTATTTGGCTTATTTATCTTGAATCACAGTCCACTGAAGGAAGCCACGGGAGGATCTGAAGCTGGATAGGAACCTAGAGGCAGGAGCTGATGCAGAGGCCATGGAGGAATGCTGTTTATTTGCCTGCTCCTCATGGTCTGTTCAGCCTACTTTCTTACAGAACCCAGGGCTACCAGCCCTAGGGCATACCAAAATGGGCTGGGTCCTCTCTCAACAATCATGAATTGAGAAAATGCCCTACAGGCTTACCTGTCTACTGCTGGATGTTAGGCATTTTCTCAGTTGGGTTTCTTCTCTCAAATGACTAGCTTATGTCAAGTTGATATAAAACTAGCCAGCACATATTGAATATGTAAATAAAATAATAGATACTAGCCCTTATTCTCACGCAGCTGGGGTCTGTCAGGGAAGGCCATCCAATCATTACAGTGAACATTTTAATCCTGCCTTGGTGGAGGTATGAAGGAAGAGAATGAGGAGATCTCTAGGTATCGCACACTAGTTGAACTAGGTGAGGTGGTCAGAGAACACGTCCTTAGGAGATAGAATAGGACTGAAATAAACCAGAGTTGAAATCTTTCTGTAAAACTGCTCTCCTTAATGTGAATTTTCAGTTCTTATCTTTTAATTTTACCATGGTACTAAAGACAATTAGTTGTCTATAATATATCCAAAAGCTAATAACTTTATTGTTTAATCAGTGTTGCAGTTTAAAAAATACCACGAAGCACTACTTAGGTTGACCTCAATCCTTTTTTTTCTTTTTATGTTTTTGTCACTGAGAATAATAAATACTTATTGATGAACTTATTTCCATTTCTGTTCCCTGTACATATCAACAAAGTATGGGATTTAAAAACCTATAAGTCAACATTTATATTATTAGTACTCCAACTTTGTCTTTGTTTTTAAAATGATGTGTCTACAAATCTGTATGCTGGTATCTTTATTAGTATTACTGATAGCTCTTCATACTTTCTATATCTGACAGAAGCTAATTGCAAACCTTGTGTTTTAAATTTAGAATTCCAGAAGATTGCCATGGCTACAGCTATAGGATTTGCTATCATGGGATTCATTGGCTTCTTCGTGAAACTGATCCATATACCCATTAATAACATTATTGTGTAAGTGACTTTATAAAATAGACTGTCTAGTGACGACTGCAAATGAACATTTCAGTTGGAGATTAATCTATCCTATTAATGTACAGACATGAGCCATGATGACAACATCATGCTGTTGTGTATCTACTAATACCTTTAAAAGGCTTCTGTATTTAATACCATCTTTATAGGAACCATGTAAGCTTTTTAGTATACTTTAATACTAATTTACTTTAAAATTAAAGGCACAGTGTAGCACTGTCAACTCCTCAGTGACAGAGCAGATTCATGACAAGTCCTGTGCTTCTTGTAGCTTGTTGATTCTGTAATGTGCAGAGAGCCCGTGCTTCTGAACATCACTGTTGTAGTAGAAATCTGACAGAGCCGTTTGCCTGCATCTTTCTTTGTTGTTTAGTAACCAACATAGCCTTGGATGATTTAATTACCCATTGTGTGAGAGGCAGGTAGTTCTTATTTGGGTTCTGTTACAGATTACTTCTGAAGTGAGGGCCCTCGAGTGGATGCTAGGAACTGAATCCCTGTCCTCTGCAAGAGTGTGCTCGTAACAACCCAGCCAGCACTCTCGTTTCTTCTTTAATCTATAATTTTGTAGTTATAATGTGTCAATCTCCTCTCCCATTTTGAATTAATACTGACTTTATGGGTGGTAAAGTTCAAATCTACTTTAAAAACTCCCTATGTCTCTTCAGTATTAGATATTTTATCACTAGTACTCGTAGAGTTGTTTTTTGCATAGCATGTGGCTAAATCCATATGGTTAGATGTGTTTAAACAAAAGTAACACATAGTGATATTTTTGAATAATAAAGAGTTGTAGAGTTAGGATGGGCATACTTGAAATGTACCTAAGATGCTCTAGCTTTAGGGTAGAGAGTTAGGAGCAGGAAGATTGCTCCCAAGTGCAAGGTCACATAAGACCATGCATCAAAACAAACCAGAACACCAGGAAAGCCGAGGGAAGCAAGTCATTGAATCTTCTCTGTCCGTTGAGAACCTCATTTGTGTTACTTGTGGGAAGTGTCAGCTTTGGAGTTGTGGAGTCTTGGAGAGATTTCTGACCAGTTGCTTTCTCAGTGGGAAAGAAGTGAAGTAGCTCTTCCAGTCGGTGTTTGGGCTCCTCTTGCCTCACAGCAAGCCATTGCCAGGTAGCTTAATTTTTATCAAGGGTTTTTAATGACATAGAGTTTGTTTTCTGAGGTGATGTCCTTCATTTTGTTCTCCAGAACAACAAAATAAAGTCTTTGGTTGCTTTTTTTGTTTTGGATGCAGTAGTTTTCCCTCCAAGCATTCACTTACTTAGCAGATACTTTTATCTTTCTTGACAGACTTCAATGTCCTTGAGTAGCACTTTGATGTGTGTGTCTGCCACCTTAAGATTGGAGGCCAGACTGTTACTTATCTGCATGTAGACTTTGTGTTTTTCTGTTTTTGCCACCACTTCTCCAGAATGTTTTATTTCTAAACTGTATTTCAAAATAAACATTTTCCTGACGATAGAATTTAATAATACAAAATAAGATTTTTTTTTTATGACACTGAATATTCTGGTTTATAGGGAGATGAACTGGTGAATATTGTATATTAGGTATTCTTCTGCCATAGTCTTTGGGCTGCTATAACAGAACCCAAAACTGTGTAATTTAGTGATAATAGAAATTTATTTTTCATTGTTTTAGAAACTGAAATGAAAGTTCCAATAGTGTTTTTCCTATCTGATGAGGGCCTGATCTTGACACACACACAGACACACAGACACATACATACATACACAGACACACACACACACACACACACACATGGTGGGGGCGGTGGTGGAAGAGGAAAGGAGGGAGAGAGAGAGAGAGAGAGACATTGGTATGTAGGTGTTTAGAACACTGGATAAATATTAGTTGAATTAACTAAATGACTCAAATTCTTTATCCTTTTTTAAATTTTTTTATTAGATCTTTTCTTAATTTACATTTCAATTGCTATCCCGAAAGTCCCCTCCCCCCTCCCCCCTCCCTGCTCGCCTGCCCACCCACTCCTACTTCTTGGTCCTGGCATTCCCCTGTATTGGGGCATATAAAGATTTCAGTACCAAGGGGCCTCTCTTCCCAATGATGGCTGACTAGGCCATCTTCTGCTATATGTGGAGCTAGTGACACGAGTTCTGGGGGTTCTGGTTAGTTCATATTGTTGTTCCTCTTCTAGGGTTGCAGACCCCTTCAGATCCTGGGGTTCTATCTCTAGCTTCTCCAGTGTGTCTTTATCCTTTTCTAATAAAGATGTAAATGATGATAATAGCCAGCCTTTGCTGAGACCTTATTCTGTTAATGTTGAATGTGAATCAACTCATTTAATCCTCAGGAAGAAACTGAAGTACAGAGAGAATGAATAACTTGTGTGGCTCACAGGTGCTAGAGCATAGCATAGGAAACATGTTGGATGCTAGCTACTTGGAAAATGTTTCTTGTACTTAAAACTCTATTTCGTTGTTTTACAGTTTATCTACCATTTAATATTAATCTTTTCCCACAGTGAAAGCCAAATAAAACAGGGTTTTAGTGGTGGGGGGATGACAGAAAACACACTTTCCATGTCATAGCACAGTAACTGTAGAACTGGAAGAAATTTTTTTAGGTGCTTGAAATAATGTAAATCAAAGAAGATGGAAAGAGAAAGAGAAATATACCCACAAACTCCTCACTGGATTGACTTGAAATCCCATTTTTTTTTTTTCTTATTTTTTGGGGGTGATTTTTGTCTTTTTGGTTTTGTTTTACAATTGTCAAAATTATTGTACACAATGCAGTAATTCAGAGGAGCCATATAGTTCTATGCTTTTAAATGTAGGTTGTCTTCTGTAGAGATGTTTTGTTTTCATTGTGCTTAAACCCGATTGTGGGTCTCCCTGATGGTCTGCTGGTTGAGGAGAGAGGTATCATCTTTTTGTCTTTTTAAAACTGGTTTCTTACTTGCATGTCATGTAAAATTGAAAATGTCATGTGTAATTAACACATTTTGTTATGTTTAGAAAGACATGTCAGACTATTTCAAAATGACATTTCTTAAAGGTGCATGAGTGTTAAAATACACTTGCCCCACAAGCCACCCATCATTAAGGACCTTTTTAACATAAGATTTTAATTTAGTGTTACTCTTTTATACTGTCTTGGGATAAAGTTAGGTGTTGTTCTCTTGAAAAGGTGTTTGAATTCATAAAATCACAGCATGTTGGATTTCAAATGATTTGCTTAAAAGTGACTGCTTTTCTTTCTCTTGCAGGGGTGGCTGAGTCCTTTCTCATCACGGGACAAGTGGACCAGTGAGGGGGTGACAAGCTCATGAAGTAAAACATTGCCTGGATACTTTGTGGTTTTTGTTTCTTTCCTTCTTCCTATGAAGTTTTCTACTTCTCAATTAAAATAATTTCAAAATAAACACTTTTTCCATAACAGACATTTATCAAATTTTAGTAAAAGATGATACTAGATTTTTTTTTTATTCCCTTGAGGTTTTTGGTTTGAAGCAAAAAAATGAGAATAATTGCTGAAACATTGTAAATTCAGATGCTTTTCTGCCTTAGACTGTTTGGGCGGCTATAACAAAATACTCGAAGCTGAGTAATTTATAGGGAGAGGATAACTTTTTCACATCCTGAGAGCCATGAAATCCCAGTGTAGCAGTGCCAGCAGGCTCAGGGGATGCTGGGAGCGTGGTCTCAGTGCTTCAGAGAGTGGCCTAGGATGCGTCCTATGGCTGAAGGACCAGGCGCTGCATGAAGAGGCTTTAATAGTGGCCATTGTGTGACCCAATCACCTAAATACTCTTAGCTGGAGATTAAATATCCCTGGAACGTTAGAACAACACATTAACATAGGTAGCATTTCCTGACAGATGTTCTGCTATAGTAGAAACAGTAGGTAAATGATGGGAAAGATGGTGAAACCATTATTTTTGACGTAGGAGAGTAATTTTGTCCACATTGCACTTAAATGGTAAACAGATAATGCAGCAGTTTAGGTGATACTTGAAACAGCTTCTGAAAAATCATGGTTAAAGTCTGGAAGTAAAGTTCTTTTCCCACAATGTGCTAACTAGTCATACCTCCATGAACATCACCATTCTGAGTTTATTGATTCTGAATTTGTTTTTTGTCTACTCATCAGCACATGTGGCTAAACACTGATAGTTACTAAGGTGGCAGGAACTTTTAAGTCTGTGTTTTGTATTGCTAGTGTCATGGCACATATTGATGAACTTATTAAAAACTACTAGAGTTCTGAACATTGGGAATTCCAGTGTTCAGGTTCCAGAATCCAACAAAGGACTTGTTGCAGCCCCATTCTTTGTGCCTGAGAGAGCAGGAAATGGATGGCTAGCAGCTGCAAGCTCTTTAGTAATTGTCCGGGCCTACCACTCACCTCTATTGTACTGGAGATACATCCAAGGTGTAGGAAATAATCATATTTTCTCTTTTCGGATCCATTTTTTTTTAATCATTGTGATTATAACTGATGGTCTGATTTTTGAAATGTTTCCAGTGTGTGAATCATGAAGCAATGTCCTTGGAATTGAAGGTGTAGCAAGTCATTGGCCAGCCCTGCCTTGGGGATCCTATAAAGCTACACGTTCCAAACATTTCCTTAGAGGCTAAAAGTGTGGATACAAATGTCTACTTACCAGTATATCTGTACAGATTTACAAACGTGTAAACACCTACTGGAGGGTTTATACATGTTCAACACATCAATATATTTTGTTGGAGGATAGAATTGAGTGAGCTTTAATTTTTTGTTGTTAAAGGAGAAATGTGTCATATTGATAAGCTTGATAAGACATAATTTATGACACACAAATACAGGGGTAACCTAAGTATTTTCTATGTAACGTGTAAATTCAGAGTTCAACAAGAACTCTTATAATATAGAATAATCTTCATAAGCAGCAGTTAGCTTTCCTAAAGAGAAAATAATATATCAAATTATTAACCTAATCAAGACCTAATGTTATTTTTGTTGTGAAATGGTACAACTTTATGTGTAGGTAATTTTTAAGGCAACTTGTCAAGTGATCTTTTTCATGGTAACATTCACACTTGGATGTCGCTCCCTTCCCCCACTGTCCTACCCTCTTGCTTGCCTGCTTCCCTCCAGCCCAAGCCCTCTACTCCCATGCTGCATTCGTTTTCTTCTACCCTCTTCAGTCCCTTTTAAAGTTTCGTGATTTATGTGCACACACAAATTAAAATCTTGATCCTGTGTATGAGAGAAATGTGATATTTGACCTTCTGAGTTTAGCTTATTTTACTTTACATCTTTATATAATTGCTCTTTGCAAGACACTTGGGAAACTGGTTTAATTTCTATTGGTTTTCTACATATTTACTTATTTTGATGTGTTTTCTACCATGCTGCCTAAATATTTTATTTTTGCTATCTGCAAAAAGGTAAAAGAGGCATTTTGACTGGTTTACCACTTTATCCCAACTGTTTAGAGTTGGTGTCTGCACATAGAAGCCACCTAACAAACATTTTTTAATGGAATGAAATTGAAGTTTAGACATTTCTTATAACTGTATTTATTAGGGTTCTTTAGAGTAACAGAACTTATAAAAGGAATGAATCAATGAATCTATCCATCCATCTAAAGAGGGTTATTAGAATGATTTACAGACTGTATGTAGTCCAGCTAATCCAACAGTGGAATGAAGGTCCAAAGATCCAGTAGTTAGTTGTTCAGTCCTCAAGGCTGATTCTTAGCTCACCTGCAATATCTGGTGAAATTCTGGAGAAGTTGGCTCTGATGCCAATGAAGGGCTGGAACTGCTTGTAGACGAAAAGCAAAAACTTCCTTCCTCCAATCAGAAGGTGTGGCCCAGATTAAAGGTCCATTTTCTTAGCTCAAAAGATCGAGATTAAAGATGTCTTCCTGCTCCAAAGATGTGGGTATAGAAGTAGATCTTCCCACTTAAAGTCAAAGCAAAAATCTCCCACAGTTGTGCCCCACTTTTATGTTTTTGTTAATTCCAAATATAGTCAAGTTGACAACCAAGAATTGCCATCACACCAGGAAATGTGGTATTTTAGGCTTATTACAATATCAGAAAGTAAATCTTCATCCTTTCTGGCTTTGAGTGGTCTCTAAGGACTTAACATTTCAGGACTTTGCAGTGACTGGCTTGCCGCACATTGCTTGGCTTCACAGCTTTCTTTAAACATGAAGTAAGACTATCACAACTCCTTTATTTGTTTATCCTTCATTTCTCTGAAGCAAGAACCATGTGGATAACACCCCAGGTTCTGCCTTCTGCTTGGATGGAAGCCTGATCCCACTGAATCACATTTGCAGCAGCTTTTATTTGGTTTTGGGGGAAGGGAAAATTCTTAAGCTTTTTTCATTCACAAATTGGAAGCTTAGCTGGGTGAAAGCTTGCTCTAAGGGTACTCTCCCCACCCCTTTATCCCACTGCTGATTCAGCTCCCCTTTTTACTCATTCAGCAAGAGCCCTGGCTCCATCATTAAATTTCCCTTTGTTCCCTTTCTCCTCAAACTCCTTCCTTCCTTCCTTCCTTCCTTCCTTCCTTCCTTCCTTCCTTCCTTCCTTCCTCTCTCTCTCTCACTCTCTCTCTCTCTCTCTCTCTCTCTTTCTTTTCTTTCTTTCCTGTTGTTTTTTGTTGTTTATTTTGTACAGTTTGCTCTTTTTCACCATAGATAGACCTACAAAAGAGACTGCTAATAACCACAGGGCAGATTCAAAATCTTCACCAAAGAAATCTCTTCTTTTGTTGTGGCTAGCCCTGGGGCTAATTATATTTGATGTTAATTCCATTCTGTGAGTGGCTGCAAACAGGGAATGAGTCAGCACTCAGGTGATTTCCTGTAAACCTGCTTCCCACCTTAATTTGTTAAATAAAGGAGAGCTGGTGATTGGGCAGATAAAAAGGAAGGTAGAGTGGAAGGTGGAGAGGGAGAAGAAAATGGAAGAGAGGATGAAGAGGAGGAGGAAGAAGAAAAGTGGAGCAGAAGCACATGGCCTGGAGAAACCGCAAATTCTAATGGGTCTCCTAGATGTGGAAGATGGGAGTGTAGCGGTAGATCTGCCCAGTCTACGGCCACAGCATGTAATGATATTAACTGAGTTGTGTTTTCATTGCCAGGGCATATTTGGGTTGGAAACTTACCACAACATTCATTACTTTTCAAACTCCTAATTGTTCTCAAACAACTCTACCAACTGAGGACACCGAGTATTTAAACGTAACCTATGTGGATCATGCTCATTCAAGTGTGTGTGTGTGAATTTTGCTTATTGCTCCTTTGCTGAAATTGTTGGCTATAAGAATTTTCTTGAAGAATCTGTAAGATCTTTTCTACTATATAGGGTATAATTTGACATCTTCCCTTTTTCCTTTTATCACTTAATCTCTCTTTCTCTCTCTTTTTCTGCTCTGGTTAAGGCTTCAACGACTTTGTTCAAGTGGATATGATAGATTGAGTACCCTTCTTTTGATCTAAATTTTAGAAGAAATATTCTTCCCCCGATTTAGAAAAATGTTGGCTTAGGCTTGTCATATATAGCCTGAGTTATATTGAGATAATGTTTCTTGTTTAGGTAACTTAGGCTTTTTTGGTTTCTATTGATAGGATTCTGTGCATTCTATCCTTGAGTCAGCCTATTAATGTGATATATTAGATTTACAATTTTATGTACATGTAACAAACATTGTTTTTGAGATAAGGTCTCTATTATTGTGGTGGTTTGAATAAGAATGGCTCCTCTGGGCTCATATATTTGTATGCATAATTGCCAGGGAATGGCACTA
Source organism: Mus minutoides (assembly GCA_902729485.2). Lineage (NCBI taxonomy): Eukaryota > Metazoa > Chordata > Mammalia > Rodentia > Muridae > Mus > Mus minutoides. Next base: position 261,220 of record LR749786.1, on the reverse strand, counting down.
TTTAAGGATTGGAAGAATTGGCTTTGTTGGATGAAGTATGTCACTGGGAATGGGCTTGGAGGTTTCAAAAAGTTCACACCAGGCCCAGCATAGATCAGGATGTAAACTCAGCTATTTGTCCAGCACCATGTTTGCCTTTATGTTGCTTGTTTCCCACCATGATGATAATGGACTAACCTCTAAAACTGTAAGCCAGTCTACAATTAAATACTTGTAAGAGTTGCCTTGGTTATGCTGTTTCTTCACAGCAATAGAACAATGACTGCGATAATTATGTAGCATTGGCTATCCTGAAACTCACTGTATACCAGGCTGGCCTAGAACTCAAATAGATCCACCTGCCTTTGAAATTAAAGGTGTGAGCAACTATACCTAGCCATGCAAACATTCTTGTCTCTGTACTGTAACCAACTTAATCATTCTGAATTAACATATTTGATAATATGATTCTTCATTCAGCTTGCTAGTTTTTTAATTGAGAAGTTTTGTATCTTTGGGGAACATTGGTGCTTTGTCATTATTAACGTTCTGGTAGCATTCATCAATGCATGTCTGAGCTGGAGCTTTTTGAGTTAGACTTTACTACCATCCAGTGTCATTATGTATGAAGTTAGCAGATTGGTTAAATTGCTAGTATCCTTTTGGATTATTCTTTGTAAGTCAAACTGCAATTTATTTATCAAAATCTTTTCAGTGTATTGAAATACAGATATAAAGTATGCCCTAATGATCTGAGTTTCATTGAGAGCTGCTCTGTGTCTAATTTTATTAACTTAGGTCTTTTCTTTTGATTAAGTGTTTGCCAATTTAAAACATGTTTTGCCAATTTCTTTAATCATCCCTTTGTCACTTAGTAAATGTTTGTTCCTGAGGATTTAAAGTTCTCAGATTCAGTAGAATTCTTCCATACCTTTCCATCCTAAGTTATGAGATCCCCTTTACTAATTAATGCCCTCACTTTAACAACTGAGACTTGGACTTGAAATTTTGTAGTAATTCAGTCAATTTCATGTGATATCTTTGGTTTGATTTTCTACAACTTGAGCTCTGAGAAAATTTACCCCCAGGGCAAATTAGAAACTTTTAGGCAATTTATGTGCACCTAGATCCAGTCACTTTTATCACTGAGTTCATTGCTGTCTTTGACTGTATTTTGAGATGCTAGTGTTTAATCAGCTTTTGTATGTATATCTGAAGATGAGCACCCATCCAGCATCATCATTTTTTCTACAAATTTTATGTATAGTCACAAAATCTATTGATTTGTTCAACTGATCATTCAGGATGATCAGATGAATTTGTTTTAAATTGGTAAAATAATTGCCACCATGGGCTTTCAGTATTTTGCATGTTCCTGGGCAAAAGCTAATTTGGATTCAGTAATTAAGAGAGGCTTCATTAATTGTCAGTCTTGTTAAATTGGAAAATCAATTCCAAATACTTAAAAAATTCATCCTTATACATCTCTTACTCTAAAACCACTTCTGCTACCAACATCTGTATTAGGGCTCTCTGGAGGAACAATTCTGCTCATACAACTTTCTTTGATGAACCTCACATTTTTCATGTCATTCTGCCTTTTCTTACTGTTAATGTAAATGAGCAGTGGGCTGTACCCATACTGTAGCTTGAGCACTGTGCTCTCCAGCAGTTACCTTTGCTGTGTAACTTAGTCCATTATGTTTCAACTCAACTCCACTACATTTCTCAAGACATGGGCAGAATACAGCTGTACTCTTTACAAGGATAATCCAATGGTTCATAGCCCAATTCTTTATAGAGGTTTTGTTGCCGTCTGAAACCTCATTAACCTGGTGTCTGCTGTCTACTTTTCTCAATATTGTCTTCTAAGCTTGCACCAGAATAGGTCATTTAGCTCTGTTTATAGTATTTTTAATGTAAGTATTTTTAAATGTTTTTAGATCCCAGTGTTACAAACTCTTCCATATTTTTCCTTCAAACCCATTCCTAAAACTTCAAATCTTTTGATCAGGTTTATTATGGGCAACCCTATTGCTGGAATCAATTTTCACATTAGTTTGTGCTGGTACCACTTTTTGTATTAGATTGGATTATTTTGTAATGATAAAATACCTGGACAAAGCAACTTAAGGATTGGACATACAGTTCAAAGGTACAGTCTATCCTGGTGATATCCTTGACGTAGCCAATTGTGAATGTGAACCTTGTGGATATGAACCTTGTGAATGCAGTCAGGAAGCAGAGCATGATGAATGCTAGTGCTTAGCTTTCTCCTTTTTATTCAGTCCAGGGTTCCAGCCTGTGGAGTCGTGATTATTTCATCCTCAATAAGATTTAGTACTGCAGGATTGGTGATATTTACAGGAGTCATATTACTTTGCTTTTTTATATCCCTGTGTTTCTGTGTTTGTTAGGTATTGTGCTCTTTAATTAGGTCATTTATTCACCTTTATTTCAGTTAACTTTTTTTCAGCATTGTACTGGGACTGGTTTGTAGTAGAGATGAGGTAGTATTCTCCAGACTGTTGGGGCATTTGTTTGGTAGGGAAGGGGTAGTTCAGTACTTAGGCCCTAAGCCTTCATCTCAAATGCTAAGGTAAGGACATTGGGCATGATCTGTAACAGCACACTGCTCGAGAGTTGATTATTACCTACTGGAGAACCATCTTGTTGATGGGTCTGTTGAGAATAGTTGTCCCTTCAACCCCAGTAACTATGCCGCTGAGGCTGGCCTTTAACTCTGGATCCACACCTCTCCACTTTCCACAGGTCTAATCCTGGCATGTCTGGTGAAGATAAGGACTTTACAGATGGGAGCTGTGTGAAGACAGTGACCCTAAACTGTGTTAAAGCCCAGGAGGAGAATTGCCCTTTCCTTGATCCCAGTGTCATAAGTGTAGTGAGAAGGAAGGAAATCTGTATTGAAGGGCTTTAGGGTACATAGTATTTGAGGAGCACTTGGGTAAAAGGAATGTTTCTAGATAATGGAAATGTTTAGATATGCTGTGGCTTTCCCTAGATTCTTAAGGGTGGAATGGTGGAGTTTTAAGAGTTTAGAAATGCCATAATCAGCCACCAAACCCAGACACTATTGCATGTGCCAGCAAGATTTTCCTGACAGGACCCTGATATAGTTCTCTCTTGTGAGGCTATGCCAATGCCTGGCAAACACAGAAGTGGATGCTCAAATCATCTATTGGATGGAATATAGGGCCCTATGGAGGAGCTAGAGAAAGTACCCAAGGAGGTAAAGGGGTCTGCAACCCTATAGGAGGAACAACAATATGAACTAACCAGTACCCCCAGAGCTCGTGTCTCTAGCTGCATATGTAGCAGAAGATGGCCTAGTCGGCCATCATTGGGAGGAGAGGCCTTTGGTCTTGCAAACCTTACATGCCCCAGTACAGGGGAATGCCAGGGCCAGGAAGGGGGAGTGGGTGGGTTGGGGAGCTGGGCAGGGGGAGTGTATAGGGGGACTTTCAGGATAGCATTTGGAATGTAAATGAAAATATAATAAAAAATTGTTTTTAAAAAAGTTTAGAAATGCTGACAAATTGAATCTGAAAAGGGGGAGGTGACCACATGGAGGTGAGTGTGAAAGGAGGCATGGTGTCATTCTGAAGTACATAAGTGAATGTGTGATGGTTTGTATAATCTTAGGAAGTGGCACTGTTAGAAAGTCTGACCCTGTTTGAGTGGGTCTGTCACTGTGGTGTGGGCTATAAGATCCTAACCCTAGCTGCCTGGAAGTCAGTCTTTCACTAGCAGCCTTCAGATGAAGATATTGAACTCTCAGGTCCACCTGCAACATGCCTGCCTGGGTGTTGCCATCCTCCTGCCTTAATGAACCTATAAGCTAGCTCCAATTAAATGTCCTTATATAAGAGTTGCCTTGGTCATGGTGTCCACAGCAGTAAAACCCTAACTAAGTCAATAAAGGAATGACCATTCACCTAATTTTCTCATAATAAACAGCAAAGCAATGGAACTTGAAGCAGTCCCATTAAAATCAGGAATAAAACAACTGTACATTAGCTCCATTCTTTTTCAATTTAGTGGTAGAACTACTAGATGGTGCAATAAAACAAGAGAAGGAAATTAAAGAAATACAGATAGGAAAGGACGTCAATAAATCCCTATTTGCCAATAAGCTGTACATAAGAGATCCCAAAGATTCTACCAGAAAACCAGAAGCAACAGTTTCAGCCAAGTGGCAGGATACCAAATCAACTTAAAAAATCAACAGCTTTTTTATATTCCAACAAGCTGAAAAAGAGACCATGGATACACTCTTATTCACAAAAGCCTCAAAAAGCACAGGGTCCGAATGAAGGAGATAGAGAAAATAACCAAGGAGCTGAAGGGGTTTGCAGCCTCCTAGGAGGAACAATATGAACTAACCACTACCCCCAGAGCTCCCAGGGACTAAACCATCAACCAAAGAATACACGATGGGACTCATGGCTCTAGCTGCATATGTAGCAGAGGATGGCCTAATTGATCATCAATGGGAGGTGAGACCCTTGGTCCTGTGAAGGGTCTATGCCCCAGTGTAGGGGAATGCCAGGTCCAGGAATCGGGAGTGGGTGGGTTGGTGAGAAGGGGGAAGGGGTAGGGAGTTTCAGAGGGGAAACTAGATAAAGGGATCATTTGAAATGTAAATAAAGAAAATATAAAAAATCAAACAAACAACAACAAAAACGCCTCAAAGAAAGTAAAAGATCTAAGAATAAAGCTCACTAAAGAGAAAGAGGTGACTTTATAATGAATGCCTTAAAGCGTTGAAGAGATTGACTCGGTGACTTTGGAAAAATGAAAAGACTAACCATACTTGAGGATCGCAGAATCAATACTGTGAAAGTGACCATTGTACCCAAAGCCGTTTACTGATTAATGCAATTCCAGTGAAAACCCCATGCCATTCTTCAAAGAAATAGGGAGGAAAGAGTTCAAAAACTCACAAGGAACCTCGCACAGCCCAGAGAGCCACAGCAGTCCTGAGCAAAAAAACAGTGCCAGAGGGATCGTAACTCGAGATTTCAAGGGTATTACAGAGCTAGAGTAGTAAGGATAGTATGTTATTGGCATCAAACTTAGGCATGAAGATCAATGGAACTCAACAGAAGACCCTGACAGGAATATGTATGTGTAAGTACAGCTAGCTGATACATGATGGATCCCAGGAATACACTGGAGGGAGGAAAATAACTTCAATAACTGATGCTGTGAAAACTGAGTGTCTACATGTACAGGATGAATTAGATCTGCATCTCTTAACTTGTACAAAAATCGACTCAAAATGGATAAAAGACCTCAGTGTAAAACCTGAAATGTTGAAACTCTTAGAAGAAAATAGCAGTTCCCCACAAATACATGTGAATGAAAGCACTTTGTATGGGACGCCATTTGTCCAAAAATGGAGACCAATACTTGACGAGTGGAAGCACATAAAGATCTACACAGCAAAGGAGAGAGTGGGAGTGGAACTTTGCCAACCGTGTATATAAGCTATGTCCACAATATAAGACCTTAGAAAAATAGTCCAAACAAATGACCCAATTAAGCAACAGGCCATGGATTTGAAGAGTTCTCAAGAGATGTAATAAAGTGGTAATAAATGTCTGAAAAAGTGTTCCTCATATGTAGCAATTAAGGAGTTGTAAATTTAAACTACTTGAAATCTTGTCCTACCTCAGTCAGATTGACTAAGATTAAGGAAATGATGATGAGGTCGTAAACCTCCTTCTCTATTGGTGGGATTGCAAACTGATGTAGCCATTCTGGAGATTGGTGAAATTTCTCAAAATGCTGGTACCGCTCAGTGGTATATGTCTAAAGGATTTAACGTCCTATTTTAAAGGCAATTCCTCAGCAGTATTCACAATAGCTAATAAGTGGAAACAATCAAAATGTCCTACAGCTGATGAGTGGATAAGGAAAATATGGTACATAGGCACAACAGAATACTGTTCAGCTGTAAAGAGATTTGAAATCATGAAATATGCCAATAAATGGATGGAACTAGAAAATACTGTATCAGGGAACATAAATCCAGAGAAGCAAACACTGAATGTTCTCTCTCATCTGTGATTCCTGCCTCCAAATCATTACATGTAAACATAGACCTGGAGTAGAAACAGACTTCAAGAATGTACAAAGGGACCATTTAGTTCGGCAAGGAGCTCTGGAGTCAAGGAATAATAGCACGTGTAAGTGATATCAGGGGAAATGAGAAAATTTTTAGGTAGTGGGGAAGGAATACATTATAGAAAGAGGGAATAAGGGTGTCTTAGGGTTTCTATTCCTGCACAAAACTTTATTACCAACAAGCAAATAGGGGAGGAAAGGGTTTATTCAGCTTACACTTTCCACATTGCTGTTGATCACGAAAGGAAGTCAGATCTGCAAATCAAGCAGGTCAGGAAGCAGGAGCTGATGTAGAGGCCATGGAGGGATGTTTCTTACTGGCTTGCTTCCCCTGGATTGCTCACCTTGCTTTCTTATAGAACCCAGGACTACCAGCCCAGGGATGTCACCACCCACAATGGGCCCTATCCCCTTCATCACTAATTGAGAAAATGCCTTGCAGCTGGATCTCATGAAGGCCCTTCCCCAACTGAAGCTCTTTTCTCTGTGATAACCCCAGCTTGTGTCAACTTGACACACAAAACCAGCCAGTACAGAGGGAGAGGGGATAAATAGCACTAAGAATGCTTTACATAGACACAGGAAATCATTTATATTTACCTAAAATGGGTTAGAGTTAGGGTTGTGTATGTGTGTGTGTGTGTGTGTGTGTATACTTGGATTTCCCTGATGACTAAGGGTGTTAAACAATCAGGCCAACCTTTCTTACATACAGTTTTCCACACTATCTTGAAATTTGGTATATATTAACAAATTAACATATATAACGAAGCAGTGTTCATATGTGACTTCAGGAAAAACACAGGCATCTTGATGCTTGGAGTTCTGGAGGTGAGTTCAGTGTTATGAAGACATGTCATTTAAGGGGACAGTCTCAGCACTAAGGCTCACTAAAATTCTATGAAACCAGCATCCTGATGGTCTCACTGCAGGGATGATTTTATTTATATATAGAAATCTCTCTTTCCATATTTTTTGGTGTGACAAACTTAACCTATTTCAAAGTCCTCGTTCTGATCAAAGAAAAAGCACACACATCCTCTCTGTCACCAGTTCATTGGTGCTTACCAGAGTCTATCCATATCCCAGTGGTCTTAGTCCTGTCTCAGCATTGCTAAACTCCCTGTCATATAAAATACATGCCTTGGATATGGTCTTTAAAAGTCCTCAGAGTTCCTCTGGCTCTTACAATCTATCTGCCCTCTCTTCTGCCATATTCCATGAGTCTTAGGTGTAGAGACTGTTAAAGAAACATCTATAGATGAAGCTTGGCACCCCACAGTCACTGTTCTCTGCATTTTGACCAGTTGGGGCTCTTGTTGAAATGAACTTCTATGGACTGAATATAGTTTTAATTCAAAGAAAGATAAATTACTCTTTTCATGGCTCGATAAAATGTGTAATAATTTTAGTTATTAGAGTTTCAGCTGTAAGAATTTCTCTTCTGTGTGTGTGTGTATGTGTGTGTGTGTGTGTGTGTGAGAGAGAGAGAGAGAGAGAGAGAGAGAGAGAGAGAGAGAGGGAGAAATTTTAATATAATACACATGGATAAAAGAAAATTTTATAGGCCTTTTATTATTATAGTTATTTAATATAATAGACTTAAGCAAAAAAGAACTAATTGTCTACTGAATCAATAGTAAATGTTTTTACATTACATTTCTATCACTAAAGAGCCATTGGGCCAGGTGTGGTGGTGCATGCCTTTAATCCCAGCACTTGGGAGGCAGAGGCAGGCAGATTTCTGAGTTTGAGGCCAGCCTGGTCTACAAAGTGAGTTCCAGGACTGCCAGGGCTATACAGAGAAACCCTGTCTCGGGGGAAAAAAAAAAAAAAAAAAAAAAAGAGCCATTGGGATTTCATTTACATCATCTCTTCATGCTTTGCTTTGTCAAAATACTACAGTACTTTTACAATTATCTTAAACTTGAACCTTGTATTTTCAGTTTCATACTTTATCTATCTACAATGTATGCACATGAAGACATTTACTGTAGAGTTGAATTTATTTATTTACTTAATAGCTGGTTTCACTTACTGTGACCTTTACTTGATATAAAGGAAAGCATGCTTTAGTAGATTCTTTTGTCAATAGGATACAATTATCTATGTGATGATTTAATGAAGAGAATAACGGCAGAAGAACTGTGCTGGAAGAACTATTTTAAGACCAGAGGACAGTTACTCAAAAAACACACAGAAGCAGAGATTTTATTAACCTGGACGTGGCATAAGCAGGGGCTATTCTTTCTTATTTTATGCTTAGGCAATCATAAATATCAGTAATATGGATGATAAATATACTTTATTTCTACAGAATCAAATAAAGAATGTTATGCTTGGAGGAATGTTCAGTTCCTTGCATTTTAGAAACTTTGAGGATAGCAGACATTGATCATAAAGCCAAGCCATACTTTATGTCCAGCTCCTCCCAGCTTGTTCTCTTTCATAAAGCCTGACACGTCTTTTGGAAAATCCTATTGGAATATATAGAAATAGTTTTATTGCTTTGATCTGGATATTCATAAAATAAAAGTTACTGTGCTATAATGGGAAATGTGTTCTTTTATGTTTATAATAAAATAGGCTAACAGTTTAAAATTTGTTCCACTTTCTCCACAACTTACAGTCAGGATTTATGAAATGTCAAAAGCATGGAAAGATACAGTCTTCGTGGTGATTATTGCTGAAGCATGCATTTGACATTAATTCTGAAGTGGTGCCATTTGCTTTATTTTTAAAATGCCAAAAATAAAGACCCATGGGTAAGGAACTGAATTCATTTCAGTGTGAATAGAAAAGCTAGTTTCCACAGTCAGAAATCTATAGAATACTTTCTTCTACATAAGAAAATTCTTCTTAGTTAATTTAGAACATATATAAATATCTTTTGCACACACATACATATATGCATATGTATTTTTTACTAAAAGAAAAAAAATCACCTTAAATTCAGCAAGACTATCCAGGAACTGGTGGATAATTTCAAAGTGATTTATTTTATTTTTTTATTGGATATTTTATGTATTTACATTTCAAATGTTACCCCCTTTTCTGGTTTCCCCTCTGGAAACCCCTTATCCTATTTCCCCTCCTCCTGCTTCTATGAGGATGATCCTTCTCTCACTCACTCATTCCCACCTCACTGCCCTGGCAATCCTCTACACTGGGGAATTGAACCTTCACAGAACCAAGGGCCTATCCTCCTATTGATGCCAGACAGTGCCATCCTCTGCTACATATGTGGCTGGAGCCATGGATCTCTCCATGTGTATTCTTTGGTTGGTGGTTTAGTCCTTGGGAACTATAGGGCATCTGGTTGGTTGATATTGTTGTTCTTCCTATGGAGTTGCAAACCCCTTCAGCTCCTTCAGTCCTTTGATTTATTATATAGCTTTAATCCAAGAAGGACCTGGTCCCTAAATACTAATGCATTCATAATCTGAAAATTTTAAGACACTGAAAATTGCTTAAACTTTTAGTTATAGTTATTCCAGCTCAGAGACTATCATTCTTTTTAGAATTCTGATGTAATTTAAGTTAAGTGTCTAGTGTGCTCCTCTGCAATGCCCTACAGTAGCACAAAAAGTTACTGGTCATTAACTAAATATAGACTATTTACTATTATACAATAAACACTCACAAAGCAGTGTCCTATACATAAGCAAATTACTATTTAACCAATCATGAAGTCACTAGATATGCACTCACTGATTAGCACAGAATGTTAGAATACCCAAGATACAATTTGCAAAACACAAGAAAATCAAGAAACAGGAAGACCAGCGTGTGGATACTTCATTTCTCCTTAGAATAGGGAACAAAATACCCATGAAATGAGTTACAGAGACAAAGTTTGGAGCTAAGACGAAAGGATGGACTATCCAGAGACTACCCTACCAGGGGATCCATACCATAATCAGTCACCAAACCCAGACACTATTGCATAGGACAACAAGAGTTTGCTGAAGGAACCCTGATATATAACTGTCTCATATGAGGCTATGCCAGTGACTGGGAAATACAAAAGTGGATCCTCATAGTCATTTATATGAGGAACACAAGGCCCCCAAAGGAGAAGCTAGAGAAAGTACCCCAGGAGCTTAACGGGTCTACAACCCTATAAGAGGAATAACAATATGAACTAACCAGAACCCCCAGAGCTCATGTCTCTAGCTGCATATGTAGCAGAAGATGGCCTAGTCGGCCATCATTGGGAAAAGAGGCCCCTTGGTATTGTAAACTTTATATGACCCAATACAGGGGAATGCCTGGGCCAAGAAATGGGAGTGAATGAGTAGAGGAGAAGGGCAGAGGAGGGTTTAGGGAACTTTCAGGATAACATTTGAAATGTAAAATAAGAAAATATCTAAAAAAAAAATAGCAGGGGGTTGGGAAAAAAAGAAATTCATGGGTTGTCTTAGTCTCAACTGCTGATATTCCTGAAGATTGTGAGATCATTTATCCACAAGCATTCACATGACAACTAAGTTGACCTCTTTTTTTCCAATTTTTATTAGATATTTTCTTCATTTACATTTCAAATGTTATCCCGAAAGTCCCCTATACCCTCCCCCATCCCCCGCCCTGCTTCCCTACCCACCCACTCCCACATCTCGGCCCTGGTGTTCCCCTGTACTGGGGCATATAAAGTCTGCATGACCAAGGGGCCTCTCTTCCCAATGATGGCCAAATAGACCATCTTCTGCTACATATGCAGCTAGATTACCCAAGATACAATTGGCTAAACATATGAAACTCAAGAAGAATGAAGATCAAAGTGTGGACACTTTGCCCCTTCTTAGAATTAGGAACAAAGCACACATTGAAGGAGTTACAGAGATCAAGTGTGGAGCTGAAACAAAAGGATGGACCAACCAGTGAGTGCTGCAGCCGGGGATCCATCCCATAATCAGCCACCAAACGCAGACACTATTGCATATGCCAGCAAGGTATTGCTGAAAGGGCCCTGATATAGCTGTCTCGTGTGAGGCTATGCCAGTGCCTGGCAAACACAAAAGTGGATGCTCAGAGTTAGCTATTAGATGGAACACAGGGTCCCCAAGGGAGGAGCTAGAGAAAATACTCAAGGAGCTGAAGGGGTCTCCAACCCTATAGCTGACCTCTTGCTATAGGCTTTCTCACCATGTGATCTCATTTATTTACCGTATCCTGATGTACAGATGACAAAGTTCTAGAATAATAAATTAAAATTACAATTATGTTATCAAATAGTGATGTCCCAGAATGTAGCTTCCAGTATAGTCTACTGTAAAGTAATCCACAAGGCCAGCTCATAGTGAAGTGAAAGACTTGTCTTTTGATGGGATGAAAAACATGATTTACAGAAAGAAAGGATTGATAGTTTCTTTGACTAAATACTGTATAATACTCTTCAATGACGATATTTATTACTGAGCTCTTGGATAAAATGTGGGAAGTGGGCGTGGCCACAAAATGGCGCCCTGGCTCTATGCTAAGCCCTGTGACCTTGCTTGTTTACCTCAGTCTCAATCATGCACAGTAAAAGTAGCATGTGTAACTCATTGGAGAGGTTAGCACAACATCTCGCTATACCATTCTATCAGCCAATCCTGCATGCTGCCTTGGACGTGTGTGTCTATGATTGGGTGGTGTGAGGTGACGTGAGTGAATGGAAGAGGATAAATTGTGGGCAGTCCCAGAGGAATTATGATTGTTGATTGATGATGACGATTGAGGATGACTGGTGGATGATTGATGAAGAAGGAGAAAGCTGGGAAAGCTGCAAGAAACCTCCAAATTAAGAGAAGACGCTGCAGCTGCTCTGAACTTGATTTGGAGTCCGTGTTGTTTATTCCCACTCTCTGCTGGTCAGAGAGTGGGGTTGCAACATAAAACATGCAGAAAGGTCAATATATTGACATAGTTCTTATATTTATAATGGTTATTGATATAGTAAAAGTTCAGGAGACTGGCAACCATATAACATATAACTTGCATCTCATATAATGGCAAATAAAACCGACAAAATGCAGAACAAATGTGGATAAAATTTGGATACTTTGTCTAACAGAATGAAATATGCTCAGAAAAATGACTTGTGTCACTTTTGGGCAGAAGTATTTAAGAATTTGTGCATTATTGTTTATATTTCTCTTCTTTGACACAGGGATTGAGTATGACAATCTTTGTCAATAGCTAGGAAATTTGAAATAGCAAGAAGCAGATGCCAACCTTGAGAACCCTAAGTATTCAGAGTGAATTCAGAGTGATTGATGGTCTTAGTTTGGGTTTCATTGCTGCGAAGAGATACCATGACCATGGCAACTCTTTTTTTTTTTTTTTTTTTTAATATATTGTTTGTTTGTTTGTTTTTTCTTTTTTTTTTTTCCTTGTTCCAGTCAACCCTGCTCGCTCTGGTCTGCGCTGCTCTCTTAGTGGCCCCACTTGCTCCGGTCGGCCCCGCTTGCTCCGGACAGCCCCCCGCTCGCTCCAGCCGGGCCCCCTTGCTCTGGTCGACCCCGCTCACTCACTCTGGTCAGCCGTGCTCACTCTGGTTGGTCCCACTTGCTCAGTCCCTGCTCTCTCTGGTCTAAGGATTCATTTATTATTATTCATAAGTACACTATAGCTGACTTCAGATGCACCAGAGGAGAGCATCAGATCTCATTACGGGTGGTTGTAAGCCACCATGTGGTTGCTGGGATTTGAACTCATCACCTTCGGAAGAGCAATCGGTGCTCTTACCCACTGAGCCATCTCACCAGCCCGACCATGGCAACTCTTATCAAAGACAACATTTAATTGGGGCTGGCTTACAGTTTCAGAGGTTTAGTCCATTATCATCATGGCAGGAAGCATGAAACTAGCAGACATGATACTGGAAAAGGAGCTGAGAGTTCTACCTCAAGCATCAGAAGGAGATTGTGTCTGCCACATTGGGCATAGCTTAAGCATATATGAGACCTAAAAGCCTGCCACCACAGTGACACACCTCCACCAATAAGGCCACACCTACTCCAACAAAACCATGTCTCCTGATAGTAGCACTTCCTGTGGGTCAAGCATTCAAACTTACATGAGTCTTTGGAGGCCATATCTATTCAAACCATCAAAGTGATGTTTATAAAGATGTCAGGCTGTTAGAACCTGGGTCTTCAGTCATAATGCACATAGAAGTAAAGATGAACTCTTGACATACTTTTCCATCTTTTATGTTGTATATATACATTTCTAAAGGAGCAATTAGGAGGTTTATCTGTGTCAAAAAACTCAAAACAGCTTGTTAGTATTGAGTCAATAATCTTGGACTCAATAAGTTCATAGGTGAAAATTATCTTGCGAAATATGTTTGCCTGCAAAGTCCTCAGGCAGGAACACACACACACACACACACACACACACACACACAAATGTATAAAGGACATAGATTGTCCACAGCAGAGGATTGTTTCAGTCAAAGACGAATTCACATCAAAAGGTAGATACTAGCTGGTAATATCTAAAGTTACTCTTCAGCATTTCCAGGGATGCCATTTAGAAACTCAGCATCAATGTATTTCTCTGTCCTTTTAAGTGCCAAGAGATATACTTTGTCTAACAGAATGAAATGTGCTCAGAAAAATGACTTGTGTCACTTTTGGGCAGAAGTATTTAAGAATTTGTGCATTATTGTTTATATTTCTTTTCTTTGACACAGGGACTGAGTATGACAATCTTTGTCAATAATGGAGAGTCATTCTTAATTCTCTTGTAGGGGAAAGAGTCTAAGCAAGTAAGTTAGAACTAAAGTCAGTAGATACTATCTTATAAACATTTATAATTTGGGGATTAGATTTTGCAAAATAAGAAATTTCAACAAATTAAAGTATTATGTATAAAAACAAAATAAAAATAAAATTTGATATTATTTGATTTTGTGACAAAACATACCCCAATTAATAAACCACTCCAAAAATATATAGCTTAATTAACAGTTTAACAAAACAACCTAAAATACAGCTCTTAATGTCAGAGTAAAGAGACTGTAAATGCTTCAACTGATAATATGTGATAGAAAACAATGTTTAAAAATTACAATGAATGTGAAACAGGAAATAAAAGTCATAATAAGTACATATCACATGAAAAAAACAAATTTTCAAAATAGCCAAGAGAATTTCTAGAAAAAAAAAAGCCATGTTATTTAAATTGAAATCCTGGCCATTCACATAAAATTGCTCTGTGAGTTAGTTTTAACTGTCAGTTTGACAAAACCTACAATGAAGAACTATCTAGATTTGGTTCATTGTGAGTTTATCTGTAGGAGATTGACTTATTATTTGACGTAGACCTAGCCATTGTGGGGAGCACGATTTCATGAGCAAGGTGTTCTGAACAGTCTAAGAGAAGAGAAAGCTAGATGAGAGGAAGCAAGCAAAAATGGTTTTATTACCTCTTGTCTATTCTCACAGTAACTGACTGTAAATGTGATATGACAAGATCTGAGCTTTCCTATAATGTGACTGTGTCTGAGGCATCAGCTCTTAAATGACCCAGAGACTTGTTATTAATTATTAATGCTTAAGGCCTTTGCTTAGGCTTGTTACCAACTAGCTCTTATAACTTAATGCATTTATATTAATATATGTTCTGCCACGTGCCTTGTTATCTTTCCTCAGTTTCATACATCCGACCTTTTCAGGGTCTTGCTGGTGAATCTCTCTCCTCTGTATCTGACTTCAAATAGTCCTGCACCTGACTCTCAGAGTCCTAGCTCTCTTTGGATGTCCCTCCTTTCCTGTCCTGCCTCTGTTATTGGCATTCAGCTCTTGATTAAATGAATCAAAATATGTAAAAAACAAACAAACAAGCAAATAGCCGGTTAATCCCAGTTCTCGGGAGGCAGAGACAGGTGGATTTCTGAGTTCGAGGCCAGCCTGGTCTACAAAATGAGTTCCAGGACCGCCAGGGCTATACAGAGAAACCCTGTCTCGAAAAACAAAACAAAACAAAACAAAACAAAACAGAACAGAACAGAACAGAACAGAACAGAACAGAACAGAACAGAACAGAACAGAATGTTAGTGGGAGTGTCTATAAGATATGATGCAGCCATATGAATAATAATACCAAAGTCTTGTCTACATTCAATTCTGCCAGCACAGAAATCAGCATTTGAATAATCCAAAGGCAATCTTTACACAGTGCACAAGAAGATCACCTGAACAAGTTCCGGCTTTGACTTACCTGAAATGATGGAGAGGAACTTGACATTACCAGCTCTTCCTCCCCTTAAGCTACTTTTTGTTGCAGTATTATATCACAGCAATGGAAATAAAACTAAGGCATCACTATGAAAGGTAGAATGATTGAAAACCAAGGAGGCAGATAATAGAAATTGGACTAGAAGTGTCTCAGATGTAAAACTTACCCAATAAAGACTAAGAATTGAGAGTTTATTATTTTTATTATGCAGTGATGGACATTTTGCCATGCTTAAAACCTGGCCTCCAGACAGAAGTGAAAGGAAGCTCTACCATAAGAAGTGGAGATCTGAGTTGGTCAACAGAAAGATGAACCTCAATAGCGTACTCAGTCTGTGGAAGGAGACAGCAAGAGACACTATCCTCTGTAGCATGTAACTGTTGTACTTGGAACAAAAGTAAACTAACTACTTTGGTCCACCATGATTCCATTATGAGCTACATTCAAGAAGAGTGTTGTGCTCATGATAGTGGTTCAACATTTCACCAAATGGTTTTCTTGAACTGAAGTGAACATTGAGGTTTCTAGAGTAATACTGACGACACAAGGAATGTGACAACTTAGAGAGATACAACATTAGAAATATGGTATAATATCAGTGAAAAATTGTTATTTGAGGTGTTCGTTTTCTATAGTATTTCTTGAAATGGTCCATAAAGTCACCTGGCAAAATACTTTGATTCTGTGTAACATTTTAAGTGCAATGACTTATTATTCTTATTAATTGAGTTACAGCTCTAATGATGTATGGGAGATTCTATATTTTCTAATAATTGCACAGGCTGAGATTGTAGATATTAGCCAAGAAGATACCTAGTTACAAATCACCATATTCAAGAAATACCAAACACATGTCTTCCTCTGTATTTATAAATATCTTTGTTAATATGCATTTTTTCATTCAAAGAATTATCTTTTTATGACTTTTTTCTAGAAAGTTGTTTTTTGTTACTTTTTTCTAGAAAGTTCTTGATTATCATGTCATGCTTCCAAGTATGCATACTTAAGAAAATCACCACAAGTCAGTTTCTTATGCAGAAAGGAGAAAAGCTTAAGCTTTAAACATGTTTCCACATGCTAACAGGGATTCTAGTCCAACCATTTACTGATTCTGGATCATAAGAATGAAGGAATGTTGAAAGGAAACTGGGATATAGATGAAAAAGCCCTAAATTTAATTAAACTGAAACAACATGGACAGTAAAACGTAATATATTCAATCCAAAGCTTTAGCAACAAACTAAGAGTCAAATCTGGGGCTAGAAAAAAAGGCTAAGCTGTTAGCAGTGCTTTCTGCTCTTCCAGAGGACTGGAGTTTAGTTCTCAGCTCCCATGCTGTGTGGCTCATAACCACCAGTATCTTAAGCCCCATCACATATGACACCCTCTTTTGGCCTCCTTGTACATGCATAGTTAGCATACAATTCCATGTGCATGTGCGTGTGTTTGTCTGTGTGTTGAGGGCATGTGTATGTGTGTAGAGATCAGAGGAACACTTGCAAGACTAGGTTCTCTTCTACCTAGGTGGATCCTGAGGATCAAATTTAGGTTGTCAGGCTGGTTGGCAAGTACCAGCCTGTCTGATGAGTATCTTACTGACCCTCTTTTGGTCTTCTCATCAGAGGAGATGGAGGTTGAGGATCATTCTCATTGCATTTAATTTTGATACATATAGATATTGGTGAGTTATAGTGTCCCAATCTATCTTGGTAATAGCCCATTTCCCACAATACATTTAATAAATGTTATAGTGTGACAAAAACAATGCAGCAAACTGAGCATTTCCCGAGAACGCAGCTCATGCAAAATATCAAGTATACATTAGCCCGTGTATATACCATCCATATCAAGAAATAGAACTTTTTTCCCCTAAATTTACAGTATGATGTGCCTGTGCTTAGAAAGATATTTTACCCTAGTGCGTGTGTGCCTATGTGTGTGTGTGCTTGAGCATGTTTTCATTTTATGATAATCCTTAAACACAAAATGAGTAACAATACTTATAAAATGACCATACAATTAACTCTATGTTTAGTACTACCTGGGAGAGGCTTCCTATACTCCTTACAAAGAAGATTTAGGGGCTCATGAGTTTATTATACACTAAAGGTCAGATCACAGACATTTGCAGGACAGTCATCAGAAAGGATGAGTGGATTGTGGTTGAAAACTACTCAAGGATGTACAAGACCTGTTAGCATAGTATTGGCCAACATTTGGACAGATGGCTAAACAACATGGAATATTTTTTGCAGAATTGAAATGATTGCATCATAATTTTGCAAGTATAAAATGATAGAACCCTTTACTACTGTAGATATTTTTACAATATATAAACTATAACTGAAATTATAATACTGTAGTTATTACAATTTCATTTCATCATTTTGTTATAAAACCCCTGTGTTTATGCCTGTGTCTCAGAATCTGTCTTATCATTCCTATCAATCACACTGCTAGAGAAACATCTCATATTTATATATTTTTATGTTAATTTGAGTTCTTTTTTAGCATCACTATAGGACTAAAGATGAACTTTTTAATCAATTATTAACTTTTAATTATTGCTTATAAGGTAGTGTTCCACTTTTATGCTTTGGTTGATAAATAATCTGCCGTCTTGTTGGCTCAGTATAATTATATTCTTGTTGTGTGTATTCTACCAGTACATAATTAGTATTCCATATATTATATTCCCAAGAAACAGTCTTGGCATGCTGCCTCCTCCTGGAATTTGAGAAAGTCTCCTTGCACAACAAGCCTCTCTGTCAGTTAAGGTCTATTTTTTTTTTTTTTTTTTTTTTTTTTTTTTTTTTTTTTTTTTTTTTTTTTTTTTTTTTTTTTTTTTTTTACCGCCTGCTAGTATTTGCTGTAGTGACTTGCAGAGTCAGTAGGTTTTTTTGTTTGTTTGTTTGTTTGTTTTTTCAGTCCAGTTGTTATCCCCCTCCTGGTCTGCCCTCTGACTGTTCCTTATCCCATACCTCCACGAGGATGTCCCCACACCACCCCCACCCACCAGACCTTTCACTCCATTGGGCCTCAAGTCTCTCAAGGGTTAGGTACATTTTCTCTCACTGGGGCCAGAACAGGCCGTTCTCTACTGTAAATTTGTGTGTGTGTGTGGGGGGGGGGCAGCTCATACTAGCTGGTGTATTCTGTCTGGTTAGTGGATCAGTGTCTGGGAGACTTCTAAAGTCCAGGTTAGTTGAGACTGCTGGTCTTCCTATAGGGTCACCCTCCTCCTCAGCTTCTTACAGCTTTTCCCTAATTCCACCACAGAGGTCCCCAGCTTCTGTCTATTGGTTGGGTATAAGTATCTGCATCTGCCTCTTTCAGCTGCTTGTTGGGTCTCTCAGAGGGCAGCCATGATAGGATCCTGTCTGTAAGTACATCATACCATCCATAATAGTGTCAGGCCTTGGAGAATCCCCGTGAGCTGGATCCCAATTTGGGCCTGTCCCTGGACCTCATTTCCCTCAGGTTCTTCTCCATTTTTGTTCCTGCTGTTCTTTTTAATAGGAACAATTCTTGGTCAGAGTTTTTGACTGTGGGTTGGCAACTCCATCCCTCCATTTGATGCCCCGTCTTTCTGCTGGAGATGGACGCTAAAAGTTCCTTCTCTCCATTTCATCTAAGGTCCCTGCTATTGGGTCCTGAGAGTCTCTTACTTCCCAGGTCTCTGGTACTTTCTGTAGGGTGCCCCCAATGCGAGGCAGTTGTTCTTAAATGTGATGCTATTTCAGTCTTTCCTGTTGTCAGGTGATGGTGCTGATAGTGATGGTGTGGTGAAAGTGAGGGGAATGAATGAGTGAGGCTGAGGGTTCCAGTGAATCTATTTTCAACTAGGGAGTTATATGGCACAAAGTATAGATTTATAGAAGGAATATATTCTTATTGGGATTTACTATTTATTACTAATTTGATTTTGGAGAAATTGTCCTATCTCTATGAATCCCCATTTAATAGCAATTTTGTCAATCTTTGTCAGATTTATGAAATAAATATGTGAAATAAAATGTGATATTTTGATTTACACACACATTGTGTAATGATCAAATTAAGGTAATTAGCATATCCATTGCCTTAGATATATATCATATCTTTGTGATAACTTGAAGCATTGAAAATGTTTTCTTCTTGGTACATTGAAAAACACTTAAAATCATGACAAAAACTAATAGAAAATTAATACACACAGAAAAAAAAGAGATTTCACATTTCCACTACCTACTAGATAAACACTTAAACTTAATATAAATATTGTCAGTGAGATTTTTGTTTTTGTTTTTACCTATACCAAAACTGATACTGATTTTAAAATTAGAATAAAGTATGTACCATAATTGACTTCACAAGTTAGCTTCTGTTTCACACACATGAATACATATGTATGACTTAAGATACTTCCTTATTGAAAAAGAAAAATTTTTACAAATTGTCTCCTCCATATCAATGTGTGTGACTGTCACTTATAATTGGAGTATCTGAAGCTTCTGTTGTTGCTCAGTGACCCTTTACAGAAGGCACACCTCTTGGATCCTGGGATGCTCCCTGGATGCTCAGTGACCCTTTACAGAAGGCACACCTCTTGGATCCTGGGATGCTTCCTGGCTGCTGCTATTGTTTTCTTCTCAGACACCCTTAGCAAGACCACACTTACTTTGTTTTGTTTTTCTGTACTTTTATTTCATACTTTATGAATCTCCTGGTTGTGGGTTTTGGATATTAATGAATTTATTCTCTGTCTCTCTCTTTCTTTGTCTCTGTCTGTCTGTCTCTTTGTGTATGTGTGTATGTGTGTGTTCTCTTCAAATTCATTTAACAGTTTGCTTTCATTTGATTTTTAGAATATTTGTTATCTTTTTTAGGTTTTTGGAGTTGGGGGCTGGAATTTCATCTAACTAACCTTTTCTGGGGATGATTATGTATGATTAATAACTTTGGATGAGTTATTTTACCTTGACTTTTTATGTTTTCATTACCATACTGATATATATATCTTGGGTAATTTGACTAATATTTTTTAACAGTTGTATTCTTTTAGTTGATATTTCTATAATGTTCAAGTTCACCTTATTTGTGATAGACTTGAGGTATATATTTCATAAATATATATCCTTGTCTAATATGAGCTTAGTTCTTGTACAGCCTCTGTATTACTACTACAGTCTTATTGTGAAGCAACTACAGCTTCAAGGTTCTTCTATATGCCAGTGGTCCTCACCTTCCTAATGCAGTTCCTCATGCTGTGGTAACCTGCAATCAAAAAATTCTTTCATTGCTATGTCATAAATGTAGTCTTGCTACTGCTATGAGTTATAATATAAATATGTGATATGTAAAACATCTAATATGTGACCCCAAAAGTGTCATGATTCACAGGCAGAGAAACACCGATATATGTAGATGCACTGTCCAATTAAATTTTCCCTTTGATTTCAGTAATTTGATGATAAATAAGTAGTGATAATATGGTATTTGATGGGATTTTAATTACTAATAGTAGGAATAGGAGGTAAATTTGGTAGGTGAGTGTAGTCACTAGTGTTAGATCAACTTTGAAAAGGATCAAAATGTGATCCTCTCCTCCTGGGAGAAGGATGTTGGGATACTATTTAGACAACAAATTTTAGAGTTTGTTGAAGCCATTGAAGGTTCTAGCTATGAGTTGTAACAAATAAGTGATAAAGAAAAGGAAAAGAATTGGAAAGGTAGGAATGAGGACAGTATGATTGGTGTGGTAAGAAAAAGAGAATATCCAAGTATATATTTGGTGATGAAGGGTACAAAACAATACTAAAAGCTAATGTAGCAGTATGTAAACATATTAAAATCATTGTGAGAAATATATACAGTAGTAGAGATTTAAAATAGGCAATACTCCTTATGATAGTTTGAATGGGAATAAGCTTATACATGTGAATGCTTAGTCATTAAGGAGTGGCACTACTTGAGAGGGATTAAGAGGTGTGGCCTTGTAACAGTAGATATGGGTTTGGTGGATGAAGTTTGTCACTGAAGGGTGGACTTTGGTTTTTAAAAGCCCAAGTCAATCTGTCTTAGAGTTTTATTGCTGTGAAGAGATACCATAACCAAGGCAACTCTTACAAAGGTAAACATTGGACTGGTGCTGGCTTACAGTTTCAGAGGTTTAGTCCATTATCATCATGGCAGGTAGCATGGCAGTGTCCAGGCAGGCATGGAACTGAAGAAGGAGTTAAGAGTTCTACATCTTCATCTGCAGGCAGACCTTCAAAGAAGACTTAATAACAATACGGTTCAAACTATTCCACAAAACAGAAACAGAAGGAACACTACCAGATTTGTTCTATGAAGCCACAATTACATTTATACTTAAACCACACCAAGACCCAACAAAGAAAAAGAACTTCAGACCAATTTCCCTTATGAATATCAATCCAAAAATAGTCAATAAAAGTCTCACAAACCAAACCCAAGAACACATCAAAACAATCATCCATCATGATCAAGTAGGCTTCATTTTAGGGATGCAGCAATGGTTCAATATGCAGGAATCTATTAATGTAATCCACTATATAAACAAACTCAAAGAAAAAAAGACACATGATCATCTCATTAGATGCTGAGAAAGCATTTGACAAAATCGAACACCCCTTTATGGTAAAAGTCTTGGAGATATCAGGAATTCAGGCCCATGCCTAAACATAGTAAAAGCAATATACAGCAAACCAGTAGGCATTATCAAATTAAATGGAGAGAAACTTGAAACAATCCCACTAAAATCAGGGACTAGAGAAGACTGCCCACTCTCTCCCTACCTATTCACTATATTTCTTAAAGTCCTAGCCAGAGAAATTAAAGAACAAAAGGGTCAAAGGGATACAAATTGGAAAGGAAGTTAAAATATCACTATTTGCACATGATATGATAGTATACCCCAAAGATTTCACCAGAGACCTAAACCTGATAAACAACTTCAGCGAAGGGGCTGGATATAAAATTAATTCAAACAAATCAATAGTCTTCCTCTACTCAAAGGATAATTGGGCTGAGAATAAAATTAGGAAAATGACATCCTTCACAATAGTCACAAATAATATAAAATATCTTGGTGTGACTCTAACCAAGCCAGTGAAAGATCTGTATGACAAGAACTTCAAGTCTCTGAAGAAAGGAATCCAAGAGATCTCAGAAGATGGAAAGATCTCCCATGCTCATGGGTTGGCAGGATTAATATAGTAAAATGTCTATCTTGCCAAAAGCAATCTACAGATTCAATGCAATTCCCATCAAAATTCCAACTCAATTCTTCGTAGAATTAGAAAGAGCAATTCTCAAATTCATTTGAAATTAGAAAAAACCCAAGATAGAAAACTATTCTTAACAATAAAAAAAAAAAAAAACTTCTGGGGGAATCACCACATCTGACCTCAAGCTGTGTTACAGAGTATTAGTGATAAAAAAAAAAAAAAAAAAAAAAACCTGCATGGTATTGATACAGAGACAGGCAGGAAGATCAATGGAATAGAACTGAAGATCCAGGAAGGAACCCATACACCTATGGTCACTGGATCTTTGACAAAGGAGCTAAAACCATGCAGTGGAAAGAAGACAGCATTTTCAACAAATGGTGCTGGTTCTACAGTGGTTATCATGTAGAAGAATGAAAAGCAACTCATTGTTATCTCCTTGTACAAAATTCAAGTCCAAGTGGATCAAGGATCCCCATGTAAAACCAGATCCACTGAAACTAATAGAAGAGGAAGTAGGGAAGAGTCTCAAACACATGGGCACAGGGAAAATTTTCCTGAGCAGAACACTAATGGCTTATTCTCTAAGGTAAAAATAGACAAATGGGATTTCGTAAAATCGCAAAGCTTCTGTAAGGCAAAGACCACTGATAATAGGGCAAAACATCAACAGATTGGGAAAAAGATCCCTACCAACCCTATATCTGTTAGAGGGCTAATGTCTAATATATACAAAGAACTCAAGAAGTTAGACTCCAGAAAACCTAATAACCCTATTAAAAATAGAGCACAGAGCAAAAAAAAAAAAAAAAACCACTCAGCTGAGGAATACAGAATGACTGAGTAGCACCTAAAGAAATGTTCAACATCCTTAGTCATCAGGGAAATGCAAATCAAAATGAGCCTGAAATTCCACCTCACACTAGTCAGAATAAAAACTCAGGTGATGCAGATGCTGGCAAGGATATAGAAAAAGAGAAACACTCTTCTATTGCTAGTGGGATTGCAAGCAGGTATAACCATTCTGGAAATCAGGCTGATGGCTCCTCAGAAAATTGGTCATAGTACTACCTGAAGACCCAGAAGTACCACTCCTGGGCATATACCCAGAAGATGCTCAAGCATATGCCAAGGACACATGCTCTACTATGTTCATAGCAGCCTTATTAATAAGCCAGAAGCTGAAAAGAACCCATATGTCCTTCAACAGAGGAATGGATACAAAAAAATGTGGTACATTTACACAATGGAGTACTAATCGGCTTGTAAAAACAATGACTTCATGAAATTCTTAGGCAAATGGATCTAACTGGAAAGTATCCTGAGCTATATAATCCAGTCACAAAATAACACACATGGAATGCACTCATGGTATGATAAGTGGATATTAGCCCAAAAGCTCGGAATACCCAAAATACAATTCACAGACCACATGAAGCTCAAGAATAAGGAAGACCAATGTGTGGATGCTTAGGTCCTTCTCAGAAGGAGGAACAAAATACTCACAGGAGGAAATACAGAGACAAACTGTGGAGCAGAGACTTAAGGAAAGACCATACAGTGACTGGTCCACCCGAGAATCCATCCCATATACAGCCACCAAACCCAGACACTATTGTGGATGCCACGAAGTGCTTGCTGACAAGAGCCTGGTTTAGCTATCTCCTGAGGCCTCCAGTCTCCTGAGGGTTAGGTGCATCTTCTCTGACTAAACTGAGACCAGGCAGTCATTTGCTGTATATGTGTTGGGGGCCTCATATCAGGAGGTGTATGCTGCCTGGTTGGTGTTCCAGTATCTGAGAGATCTTGGAGGTCCAGGTTAATTGAGACTGCTGGTCCTCCTACAGGGTTGCCTTTCTCAGCTTTTCTCTAATCATAGGGATCATCAACTTCTATCCATTCATTGGGTGTGAATATCTGCATCTGACTCTCTCAGCTGCTTGATGGATCTTTCAGAGGGCAGTCATGCTAGATACCTTCACCACTCTTGGGAATATACCCAAAAGAAGGTCAAGTATGCCACAGGGGCACATGTCCCATTATGTTCATAACAGCCTTTTTTTTTTTTTTGGTGATAGCTAGAAGCTGGAAAAAACATAGACAGGTAGAACCATGCCTGACCTCAAGCTGTACTACAGAACAATCGTAACAAAAACTGCATGGTACTGGTACAGCAACAGACAGGTAGATCAATGGAATAGGATCAAAGACCCAGAAATGAATCCACACACCTATGGTCACCTGATCTTTGACAAGGGAGCCAAAACTATCCAGTGGAAAAAAGACAGCCTTTTCAACAAATGGTGCTGGCACAACTGGCAGCTATCATGTAGAAGACTGGGAGTTGATCCATTCTTATCTCCTTGTACTAAGGTCAAGTCTAAGTGGTTGAAGGACCTCCACATAAAACCAGAGACACTGAAACTTATAGAGGAGAAAGTGGGGAAATGCCTCGATGATANGTTGGCCATCAGTGGGAAGAGAGGCCCCTTGGTTATGCAGACTTTATATGCCCCAATACAAGGGAACGCCGGGGCCAAGGGGTGGGAGCGGATGGGTAGGGGAGCAGGGCCGGGAGGGGGGAGGGTATAGGGAACTTTCTGGATAACACTTGAAATGTAAATGAAGAAAATATCTAATAAAAGTTGAAAAAAAAAAAAAAGAAAGAAAGCAGGCTGAGCAAGCCACAGGAAGCATGCCAGTAAGTAATGCCCCACCCCTGCCCATAGCCTCCGTATCAGCTCCTACCTCCTGGTTCTTGCCTTATTTAAGTTCCTATTCTGACTTCCTTTAGTGATGAACAGCAGTGTTGAAGTGTAAGCTGAATAAACCCTTTTGTATACAACTTGCTTTTTTTGTCACGTTGTTTTGTAGCAGCAATAGAAGCCTCTATTCATAGCCTAAGTTTCCTGTGAGTAATTATTAGTTTTTCAATCATTCTATATATTTGTTCACTTATAAATCTTTATATCTTCTGACCTTATTTAACCATGTAGCAAGAAGCTTTTAAATGAGAAATTCAGCTATTTTACCATCTAACATCTTTTAATTTATTCTTCTCTTATACAATACAGCCCCTATACCTCCCTTCCCCCTACTTCCCCCATAACTCCTCTCCCCCAGATCCATTGCTTCCACATTTTCCTTCAGAATGGAGTAGGCCTCCCAGTAATATCAACTGGACTTGGCATAACAAGATATAATAAGATGAGGCATATACTCTCATATCAAGGCTGGACAAACCAACCAAAACTGCAAGCTAAAGAACTATGATCTGAACTCAAATATGATCTGAACTCAGAGGGCCTGGTGCAGACTCATGCAGGTTCCATGTTTGCCTCTTCAGTCTCTGTGAGTGCCCATGAGTCCCACCTAATTGATTCTGTGGGCTGTGTTCTCCTCCTCTCCTTGACCCCTCTGAGTCCTACAATCCTTCCTCTTTTCTTTTGCAGGGTTTCTGGAGCCCTGCCTAAGGTTTGGCTGTGGGTCTCTATATCTACTCCTATCATCTCCTGGAGGATTCTACTGATGACTGGGCTAGGCATTGATTTTACAAGTAGAGCAGAATATCATTAGAAACCATTTCACTGACCTAATTTTTAATCAGTTTTATTTTTGGTTCTGCTAGGTCTCTGAGCCACACAGCTTCCTGATACTGTTGTTATGTTCCCCTTTTCATTTCTGATTTTGTCAATTTTGATCCCCGCCCCCAGCTTGGATAATGGTCTGACTCTCTTGTTGATTTTTTCAAATAACCAGCTTTTTGTTTTATTTATTTATTTTGTTTCTTTTTCTTTTGGCTCCCAGTTTGATCATTTCCTGCTGTCTCTTAGGCATGCTTGGTTCTTCTTGTTCTAGAGCTTTTAGGTGTGCTGTTAAGTTGCTAATATGAGATCTCCCTACTTCCTTTATCTCCATAAACTTTACTGTATTCTTAGTGCTATGAAATTTCTTTTTAGCCTCACTTTCATTCTGTCCCATAAGTTTGGGGATGCTGTGCAATCATTTTCGTTGAAGTCTAGGAAGTCTTTAATTTCTTTATTTCTTCATTGATTCAGTATTCATTAGTAGAGAGCTGTTCAATTTCCATGAGATTTTAGACTTTCTGTTGTTTCTATTGTTGAAATCCCGATTTAATCCATGGTGGTCTGATAGGATTCAGGGGCTTATATCAGTTTTCCTCCATCTGTTGAGATTTACTTTGTGATTAAGTGTGTCCTCAATTTTGGAGAAAGTTACATAAGTTGCTATGAGAAGAACATAAATTCTTTTATGTAGGTGGTATATTCTGTAGCTTTCAATTAGGTCTATTTGGCTTATAAATTCTGTTAGCTCCAATAATTCTGTTTAGTTTTTGTCAGGATGACCAGTTTGTTGATGAGAGTCAGGTATTAAAAAGTCTCCCATTATTAACGTGTTAGGGTCAGTGTCTTTTATTGGAGAATTATGCCCATTGATACTGAGAGGTATCAATGATCAATGATTGTTAATCCATGTTATTTTGTTGTTAGCGGTGATAGTGTGTGTGTGTGTGTGTGTGTGTGTGTGTGTGTGTGTGTGTTTCCCTTCTTTTGGTTTTACTGGTGTGAGGTTACTTATTTTTTGTGTGTGTTTTATATGTATCGTTAGTATCCTTGGATTACACTTTATTTCTTCTAGTATCTTTTGTGGGGCTGGATTCGTAAATAGATATTATTTAAATTTGATTTTATCATAGAATATTTTGTTTTCTCCATCTATGGTGCTTGAAAATTGTCCTCGATTTAATAGTCTGACACAGCATCTGTGGTCTTTTACAGTCTGAAGCCCTTCTAACACTTAGGTCTCTATTGAAATTCAGGTGTAATTCTAATACATCTGCTTTCATGTTACTTGGCCTTTTTCCTTTGCAGCCTTTAATATTCTTTCTTATTGATCTATATGTTTGGTGTTTTGATTATTATATGGTGTGCAAACTTTATTTTCTTGTCTAATCTATTTGTTGTTTGATATGCTTCTTGTATCTTTATAGGCACTGCCTTCTTTAGGTTAGAGATTTTTTTCCTTCTATGATTGGTTTTATAGGCTTTCTTTAACAGAAACTCATTTTCTCCAATTGTTTTCCTTTTCTTCAATTTCTTTAAGTGATTTCTTCACTTCTTTAAGGATCTCAATCATCTTCATAAAGATGGTTTTACAGTTTTTTTCTTGTGCTTCAGTTGCATTGGAATTTCAGAGCTTGTTGTAGTAGGGTAGCTGGACTCTGATTGTGACATATTTTCCTGGGTATCACTGATTGTGTTCTTATGCTGGCTTCTAGGTATTGTGGTGAATATATGTTTAGGTGATGATATCTGGGGTTGTGTTTGTACGATAGGTATTTTGTTCTTTGCTTTCTTTTTCCTCTCTGATCTTCTGGCTTGTCTGGCCTGTGGTTGAGCAGAGAGTCTCCACCTGAGCTTGCCCTTGAGCATCTGAGGCTGGTGGAGTAGTCTCTTGTTGAGCAGCTGGTCTCTATCCAAGTAGAAGGCAGGAGTTCTGACAAATTGCTTGGCTGCTCCAGTAGGAAGTCTCCACCCAGTTTAGAAGCTGGAGTTCTAATGATTGCTGTGGCCTCTGGGTTGGGGCTTGGATATGGCTGTGAGGAGAGGAGAAGAACCAGAGATAGGAGATAGGGTGAGCAGCCTACCTAATCGTATTACAGGTGTGGTCTATGATTGAGCAGCAGCTGTCGGCCTGAGGGAGTCAAAAATGTGAGGGGCAGGGTTCATGGGTGGCTTGTCTATTTGTTCTTCTAGGAGGTGGACCTGTAGTTACACAGGGGTGTTTTCTGGAGAGAACCTAGAGAGTGGGGGAGGTCTGTAGACAGGGCACCTGTGTGGCCTGTGGTTGGTAAAGGGATGTCTGCCCCACAGGGCAGAAGTAGTCATCATCCAATATCTTAAACCAGAATCCTCATCTCATACTTACTCCTTTAACAAGTCTTTATGTATCTCCACAGACAGTTTTTTTTTTTTTTCACACTGGAGATTAGACAGTATTATGCTACTAAATAATTTCTTTGTTTCGTTTCTCATCTCCTTAGTGAATCTCATGAACATACCTAACATGATTTCCTGGAAATTCACAAATGGCTATTATGTGGGTCAAAGGTGTAAATAGCAAGACACTGTAATAGATATGTTGAAATTGCTTAGTATGAGAAAATAGCCTTTCATGGTAATATTTTAAAAGCAAAGAAATAAAAAAACTTTATGATATCTAGAACCTAGATTCCATAGAGATCTCATCTCTGGGATCATAATTTAGATGGATTCCAAGTTATACAAGTGGAGAGGTATTATACAATTAAAATTTACTATGGAAAATTCTAACGTTGGTGATTTACATCACAAGTTTAAAACAAACCTGAAATACTTAAGATAAAGAGGAGAGTCTTCTTTACCAGTACCTTCTATGACACAGTACACAACCTGAGTCTGACAAAACAGTTCAGACTTGGTACCTGCTCAGAAATCTCGTTAGTGACTAATAGTTTTGGGATCCAGTTCTTCATTCATCTACTTATAATTCATTAGCGACTCATCTGCATTGTGGTTTTGTTTTTAAGTCAGTAAACATTGTCTGTCCAGGTGTTTCATAGCTCTTCATCTACACATCCACCCAGTAAATAGTGAATGAAAGTGACAATTAAAATCTGTTTTGAACAGTGGCATTACAAATGTTTTACAACATACAATTTCATAGTGCTTATTATTTTTCTTCTATAACAAAAAATGTTCTTACATAAATTTCTGGAAACAAATTTTTGTAAACAACACGATTTCCACGGATTTCTTTAAAATTGGTCATTATAACACTAAAGCTTTTTGTTGACAAGTGTATTAAGACAAAAATGCTAAAAAGCTTTATGTACCCTAGGAAACTAGAAACTATTTACTGAAATATAAAATGAATGATTACTTTAGCAGTCCTGGGACTAGGAGTTTTGTTAGGTTCTTAGGTTTTCAATGCCAGAATTTAAATGATTGTTTTTTTCCATTTCCTGCACATTGTATTCTGTCTGCAGCTTGTCTCCAATTTAGGCATCATTACGATGAAGCTCATTTAACAATCACTGATGATTGAAACAGAAACAGGGGAGGTTCTTAGTTTATATTATTGACTATAATCTTTTGGGTTCTAGATAATCTATGTGTCTTTTTAAAAAATATTGTTCATTTTTCTCTTGTCCTACTAGCTTACTCAATACATTAGTTCCTAATTTCATTTTAACCTTTTGACCAGACTTGAATCTTGGTTTACCCACTTAACCAATATCCTATTGGAATAGAATGAAGAGAATGCTCTTTGGCTTGTCTAGCCCTTCTACCACAAATCCGGTCCTCCTCTAAGAACTCAAATTTTCCCTTATGGGCTATGTTGTACCAATCCACAAAACCATGCTGACTATGTCCCTATGCCTTTCAATCAGTTGTGACTCTGAGTCTTCACTTGTTCTTCTACTCAGCTTGCTTACTTGACTATTTTTCTATCTTAATGGGCATCAAACTTTAATGTGCATTAAATCTCCTGCATATCTTTTAAACACAATGTGTCACACACACACACACACACACACACACACACACACACACTATATGGAACTTAAGGCACTTGGACTGCTAGTGTACCCCCACAAGAACCACAGTCTAACAAAAACACCAGTAACAGGAATGGGAAGTCTAAGTGACTCCCAAAACAGAATAGATTACCAATGTAGCTACTGGTTCGCTGCCAGGCATTGAAGGTGTGCCCCTATTGCTGAATGAACTTAATACTCCATCTTGACTGGAATCTGATTGTATAATCCAACTTGTTGAATTGACTGCTTGATTCATTTATTTCACCCAAGAACAAAAGGACTAGGCTTCAGAGTTTGAATAAATCCAATCAACATTTAAATAGCCTTCTCATTAATTCCATTTTCTGAGTAAGCTATAATTATTTTTTATTTCCCTTTTGGCCTAGATATTTTTTACGGCACACGACTTGGATGAATTGAGCTATATTTGATTTGAAAGCCTCTTTCCTGTGGACCGTAGAGAAGAATCTACTCTGCTGCTTTGCTAGACCTGTAGACATCCTTATTGAACTGTGATCTTATCCTTATATCTCAGCATAACAGCAGCTTGAAATCTGTCTTTGCTGCAAAGGGAGACCATTGCATAAAACCACAATTGAACACAATGCAAAAATAAGCAGATTGTGGGAAGCTCAGCCCCTATGAATGTATCTATACCACAGCTCTTGAATCTATGACTCCGAGAACATTGCTGAAGAGGGGATAGAAAATCTGTAACAAGCAGAATATAAGTCTAATATGAAGTGGTCTATCTTAGAAATGGCTGCATAGACAATACTGGGACAATAGTAGTATCAATAAACATGTTTATAAGGAAAAGAGGAAATTTCATGGGGTCCCATGCCTAGACAAGAACTACATGCCATTGCTGTGAGGAGAAGCCCCCTTATATGTCTAAAGTAGCACAGCCTTGAACCCATATACAAACTGATACTTACTACCAACTCAGCAGGGTATGTATGTGTGTATACACACACACACACACACACACACACACACACACACACACCTCTATATATTATATATGGTTCTTTACTTCTCATACCAAAAAGATTATTTCAAATTTAACTTTTTGCTCACTCTCCAAATTCCAAACATATTTTCACTTATTTGATGTTCCTCTTCTTTTCCACTCAATACAGTTTCCCTAAATTTAACTGTATGTGCACAGCACAATAAAGAAAATTTCCCCAACTACCTTCTAGACTGAAGGTACTCTTGATGATGGTCTTAAAGGACTAAGTTTGAATCTACTAAAATTTATGTAAACAAGTCTCTTAAATCCTCTTTAAAATTTGAATTATAAGATTATGAATACGATAGGGAAGAAAATACTATAAAACTAACATTATCTAGTGAGGTTATGTAGTACTAAAATCCTGCTGCTAAATATTGTGGGCTATGGGGAATTTTAACCAGAACCTCAACACAGTGGAAGACAGAAAATGGTTATGGGTTTTGCTGAGGTAGGCTTCTTCTCAAGGACAGATAAATAGGGATTTTGATGATTTGGAATTTTTCTTTCATGGTTCATATGGTAGGGGACACACACACACACACACACACACACACACACACACACACACACACATGTGTATATATATATCAACTGAAAAAAGGCTTAAAATTAGAAAAGGGATTGGATTATTCACTGATTCATATTTCTGATGCTAAAGAACAAAAATTTCTAGGCCAAAAGGGAAATAAAAAATAATTATAGCTTACTCAGAAAATGAAATTAATGAGAAGGCTATTTAAATGTTGATTGGATTTAGTCAAACTCTGAAGCCTAGTCCTTTTGTTCTTGGGTGAAATAAATGAATCAAGCAGTCAATTCAACAAGTTGGATTATACAATCAGATTCCAGTCAAGATGGAGTATTAACTTCATTCTTCAGTGGATCCCTTGTCGTCACCTCAAAACTGTAATTGTTAAAATGTAAGCTAATAACACATGGGAAATGCTGATAGCCAAGGTTTGGTACTATGGACTATGCCTACCAAAACTGGCTACTTAAGAGCAAGGGTTTTGGCTTGAATCAAGTGAGAAAAATCTTCCGTGTTCAGGAGAAGGGAAAGAAAAATACTATAGTTTTAAAAGAAGATTTTGGACTAGTAAGGAAATCTCCAGAGGAATGGATGTGTGGGGATACCTGACCAATGCTGTTTTAAATTCTGATCTCAGAAACTAGGGAGAGTGATACACGAACCTCAGCGCCAGCGGCAAACATTGCAGAACGTGTCTCTAATATATGGGCTATTTGAAGAACATTTACTATTTTTATCAGAGCTGGTAAAATGGCTCAGTTAGTTATCCTAAGGTAACAAGGACCTGACCTTGACTCCAGAATCCATGTAAAAGGCTTGTATGTGTAATGTAAGTATCATCATAGGTGAGTCAGAAACAGGGGGATACCTGTGGCTCTCTGGCCAGTCAGCCTAGATCACTTGGCCAGTTCTTGCAGGGCAGTGACAGTACAGAACCTTTCTCAAAAATAAGGAAGATGGTACCCAAGGAGCAACTTTAAAGGTTGTCCTCTGGTGTCCACAGGCATGAACAAATGCTTCCCCCCATACTCAGTCATCCTAAACTAAAGCAATATTAAAACACAGACCAAAGCTGGGCAGTGATGGCGCATGCTTTTAATCCCAGCCCTTGGGAGGCAGAGGCAGGAAGATTTCTGAGTTCAAGGCCAGCCTGGTCTACAGAGTGAGATCCAGGACAGCCAGGGCTACACAGAGAAACCCTGTCTTGAAAAACAACAACAAAACAACAACAACAAACAAAACAAAACAGAAAAACAAAGATCAATAAATCAATGAATTTTAGAACTTAGCTTCAAAGCACAAATTAAGTTATTTGGGGTAGATAAATGAAAACTTATCTACTCTCGATACACAATAAAACACAAAATATCAAAGAATGTCTGCTGCACATTCTGGAGAGAAGATGATAATGCATAGAGGGACTGAGTATCTCTGCAGCAGTCAGATGTTGGCACCTGGAGAAAAGTCTGCCAAAGTGCTGATTTAGGAAATTTAACTGTGTATGAGACAGGCCCAACTAGAAGGATGGCAAAATTTCAAGCCAGTTGGTCCCTCAATTTTCACTTAAAATATTTTTAGAAAATAAAATTCTTTTTCTTTTTACAAATTAACATACATTTGATATATCTGAGGTTAATAAGAAACTCTATGGGAAATTTAAGATAGAAAACATATTTTCAAACTATTCCTAGACTGCGCAGTCTCACAATATAGTTGATGTTCCTAAATTGTATTCAATATTTCACAACTGACTCTCTTCTCAACTGAGACAGGGGGAGGGGAGAGAGGCAGAGAGTTCTCATGTGGTCTGATCAAAACTAAATCTGCACTTTTGAGCACTGAGTAATAGCATTGTGTAAAACTGATTAATTGTATGATTTCCCTGTGCTGTTTGGACACCTTCGTGGACAGCTGTTTTCTTTCCTGCAGCTGTGTCTTCCCATCTGGCTTCTGAGTTTAAACATATACTGTTAAATATTAGCTTGTGGTGCTGAGCTCCCACAACTCATCTGGGAAAAGCTATGGGACAAGACCTCAGGGGTCTGCAGCCAACTTGAACATGGCTAGAGCTCAGAGCATAACCCACACTCAGCCCACTGGTAAAATTCAGACTTCCTCACGCCTTTAATCCCAGCACTCGGGAGGCAGAGGCAGGTGGATTTTTGAGTTCAAAGCCAGTCTGGTCTACAGAGTGAGTTCCAGGACAGCCAGGGCTACACAGAGAAACCGTGTCTCGAAAAAACTGGAAAAAAAAATCAGGCTTCCTTTGGTCCTAACACAGTCTGCAAATGTTGCCAAATTAGCCTTATACTGCTATGTGTTCCGCTATTATTTTGTCAGGAGCAGGCCTGTGTCACTCTAGCTCTTCAGGTTGACAGGCAGACACTGGCACACATTATCCCCCACACTTAGCTCACCAACTAAGTTACCATGTCGTTAAACTAGAACTGAAAGTTAGTAAGGGGGGCACTTCACCCCTTTGTAACAGAGTACGTGTATAACATACAACAACACAGCTTTCCACTTTTCACATGACACAAGAAAGGCTGTTTAACCATTCTTACCTGTTTCCTGTGACAACACACTCACCCTACAGGACTGGGTGACTCACACCATTGATTGTACCTTGGTAACTTGACTTATACATCTTAATATCTTGTTAGACTAACAGAGTTATATAACAGAGTTGCCATTCCAGATAAATGAAATATTTTTTAGATATAAACATACTAAGAATGAACAACAATTGTTTAAAACTGGTTAATTGTATGATTTCCCTGTGCTGTTTGGACACCTTCCTGGACAGATGTTTTCTTTCCTGCAGCTGTGTCTTCCCATCTGGCTTCTAGGTTTAAACATATACTGTTAAATACTAGCTTGTGGTGCTGAGCTCCCATAACTCATCTGGGAAAACTGATGGGACAAGATCAATATGGGACAAGATTAGTGAGGTGTAGTGAAATATATTTCAGAAGAAAAATGAACTTTCCAAAAGGCCATATACACACACACACACACACACACACACACACATATATCAATGTCCTTTTTAAAGTTCGTTTTTCTTCTGAAATATATTTCTTCTTGATATATATATCAATGTGCATAGAGCTTAACAATGAGAATAACTGCAACTATTAACTTTTAAAGTTTTTGTTTTTTGAAAGTTATGCAGGCACAAAATATAAAAAGGAAACAACTCTTGGGGCTTTTACATTCATTATTTAAATCAAATTTCTAACTCTCCTATTCCTTAAGTTCTTCTCTTATTAATTATTGCCTTTGGGTTTTGATTAACGCATTAATTACGTGTATTAATTGGGCCCAGTTTGATATTTTTAATATATGCATATGATAAGTACTAATCAGATCCAGCCTCCTTTACAGCCTTCCTGTTCTCCATCAGTCATGTGCCAACTCTGTTAGACAATGTTCAACATTCGGATCAGTTTTGTATAGTTCCACGTGCTCAGGTGAGTAGGTGATGCATATTTTTCTGTGTCTGGCTCATTTTACTTCATATAATATCCTCTATTTGAATTTAGTACATATAGTAATATTTTATTTTTCTGTTTACATGAATAATATATTTTAGGAGGTATCCTATTTTCTTTATTCTAAGTCTCTTTTCATTGACACCTAGGCAGGCTTTATTTCTTACTTGTGAACAATGCTGTTGTAAATGTGGGTATACAGATATCTCTTTGGTGTGCTGAATGTTTTCCTTTGTGTCTATAACAAGGAATTGGGTTGCTGAATCCTAAGTTCATCCTAAGATCTGGATGTTGTTTTATATTTATTGGCTTAAATTTTTTCATATAGTTTGTTTTGATTTTGGTTGTTACACCGATTTTTTTTTGTTTTGTTTTTGTTGTTGTTGTTGTTTTTTTGAGACTTTAGAGCCAATGCATTTTATGTATAATGCGTTTTAGTAATAGGAACAGAAATGACTCAAGACAGCTCTATCATTAAGAGCTCACCCCAGCATGGGTGAGGGCTCACAAAACCTGGAAACTTGGAGCACATTGTACAACTTGTAGGTAGTTCAACAGGTAGAATAGTGTCTCAGCCAACATGGAAGGTCTGAGCCTCTTCCAGGATCTGCTACTGGTCTCTGCTTTTTTCCAAGCAGCTCGGTTGGTCTGAGAATCTGATACAGTTTTATTTATTTTTTGTGAAAATACTCTTTTCCATAATGCCTAAACTAATTTGCATTCCTAGCAACAGTATTTTAAGAATTTCTTTTTCTTGACATATTTGAATGCATATTTTGTTGAAATAGCCATTCTAATTGGAGTAAGATGATATCTAATATTAGTTTTGGTTTGTGTTTTTCTGAAGGCTAATGATGACAAATTTTTCTTTTATACATTGCCAACCATTAGTATTTCTTAAGATATAGCACATTCAATAGATATTCAATACATTAGATTCTTGAGTTTTCTTTCCAAACCTGCATCTAGTTTTCCCAGCTGGCAGCTGTTCTAAGGGAATAACAACTCATATATTATGCCTATCATCTCCCATTACTGCTGACCTTGAATTTCAGATGTAAGTGGTCATTGCTATTTCTTCCACATTCTACACATTCTGTTTATGAAGTATACCCATGCTGTGACTCTAGATTATTCTTCCTTATTGCTAAGAAGGTTTCTACTCTATGAGTGTCTCACTATGTATTTATTGGTTTCTGACTAGTTAGAATGTGGGTTCCTTCTGCTATGTGGAGTTATGAGTATTCTTGTATGTGTCAAGCAGGGAACAGATGTGCCCAATTCCTTTTGAATAGATCCAGGAGTAGACTACCTGATATGGGAAAACATTATGCTTTACTTTTAGAAGAAACTGCCAAACAAATTTCCAAAGCAGTTGCACCATGTTATACCCTGCATGCAATGGCTACTGGCTATTTTGTCCTAAATTTTCTACTCTGGCTTTATCAGAAATTGGAAACTACTTATTAGGCTGGAGGATACAATGACAATATTTTAGAAACTAAAGAATTTTGTATCAGGACTAAATTCACTCTAATACCTTTCAAAATTGTTAGACATAAAAGGGCTGTGGCATAAGTTACTTCTATCTCTTATGTTCCAAGAAAGTTTTTAGAAGATTCTAACAAACATCCACTGTCCTGTGATAATGTTCTGTTGTCAATCACATCAGCTTTCAACTACAAATATCGGCTCTGAGTTGAATTACATAAGTTGGTAAGTTCTAGCCATTATGCTTGTGAATGTAACCTTAAGGGGAAACTGAGTCTGAGTAGATGTAATCCAGAGAAGACTGAGTCAAATTGAAGTAGAGTAGGTCCTGATCCAATGACTAATGTCCTCATATGGATAAAATATTTGGACATGAGACACAGAAAGGGACTCATAAAGTGTCATGTGTGATGGTCATCTTAAATGCTAACTGAGTCATCCACAGTGCTCAGAGTTTCCAACACTATATTGTGGGTATTTCTGTGAGGGTTGATTTTTAATAAGGTCAACAATTCATTTGCAAGATGAAATAGATCAATCTTCATAATTGTTCATAATGTTATTCTAGGCAACTGAAGGCTTGACTAAAACAAAAACCTTGACTTTCCTGTTAGTAGAGAAAGAACCCCAGGAGCTGAAGGGGTCTGCAACCCTAGAAGAGGATCAACAATATGAACTAACCAGAACCCCCAGAACTCGTGTCTCTAGCTCCATATGTAGCAGAAGATGGCCTAGTCGGTCATCATTGGGAAGAGAGGCCCCTTGGTACTGCAATCTTTATATGCCTCAATACAGGGGAGCGCCAGGGCCAAGAAGTGGGAGTGGGTGGGCAGGGGAGTGGGGAGCGGGGAGGGGGAAGGGGGGAGGGGACTTTCGGAATAGCATTTGAGATGTAAATTAAGAAAATATCTAATTAAAAAATTGGAAAAAAATTAAAAATATAAAAAAATAAACACACACACACACACACACATACACACACACACACACACACACACACACACACATACACACACACACACACACACACACACACACACACAAAGAATTCCAACTACTTCCTGGCTTTCCAACTATGAAATCAGGGTTTTTATGACTTCAGACCTGAGCTGAGCTTTAAATCTTAATTCTTATTGTCGTATGAAAACTATAGCTAAAAACTTTCCCTAGGCTGTTAGACTTTAATGTAACAAAACCATAGCTCTTTTCCATTTCCAAATTTTGCCTCATCCTATGGATCTCGAGAATCTGTGCCTCCAGCCTCTGTAATAGTTGTCTTAGTCAGTGTTGTACTTCTGGGAAAAGATACCATTACCAAGGTAACTCTTATAAAGGAAAGCATTTAATTTGGAGCTTACTTACAGTTTTAGAGGTTAGTCCATTATCGGCATGGAAGGAAACATGGCAGCAGACAAGCATTCAAGGTGCTAAAGAAGTAGCTGAGAGTTTTATATCCTAATCCCTGGGAAGATAGAAATGTCAAAGATCATCCCAGTGACAAACTTTCTCAAAGGTGGCCATACCAACCTAAACTTTCTAATCCTTTCAAACAGCCCACTATCTAGCCCACTCTAAACATTTGAATATCTGAGCATATTGGTGTTATTATTATTGAAAACGCCACAGTAGTGAAAAACTTTTCCTTAGGGAAAACAACATTAACAATAACAACAATAACATTTCTTCTCCTTTTTTCTGAACAGCCTTAACTAAAGCTCATTAGATAAACAGGACCTATGGTGGTGTACATACAACAGAATTAATTAATATGTAAAACTAAAATAAAAAAGTCTATTTCGTAATACTTAAAAAGATATTTTCTTAGTTTGAGTTTTATTTTTTTAAATTCATTTTACCAGTTGTAAATATTTCATGATTGCCTTCGTGATGTAGGAACAGGAAATATCCTGTTATTGGACTTTTTTCTCTCTAGAAAGTGAAAACATTTTTTTTTTTAAGATCTGGAACATTTTTTTTGGTAATTATCTTGATGATTTTTTAAAAAACAACATCCTTTTTGAACTCTAAGAATGCTGTCTTATTTAACAATATTTCATTAAATTCTTCTTCTTGTCCTACTGCTGACCTAGCACATATTTTCTATAAAGCTACACTTTTAAATTGTTTTTATTGTATTTTGAAATATGTGTATATGTGCATGCACATAAGAATCCAGAAAAGGGAATCAAATACTTTGGACCTGAAGTTAAAGGCAGTAGTGATGAGCTATTTGAAATGGGTGCTAGGAATTGAGATCAGGTCTTTTGAAGAAGACAGTAAGTACTTTGAAATGCTAAGCTATCTCCCCAGTTACAGCCACCACTTTAATGGCCACTTAAGTTTCTTTTCCTTTGTTGGTACTATTTAGGAACAATGACTTGTCCATTGTTGTGATAGTTTGTATTTTCTTGGACCAGGGAGTGGCACCATTTGGAGTTGTGGCCTTGTTGGAATAGGTGTAACCTGGTGTGTCACTGTGGATGTGGGAATAAGATCCTCACCCTAGTTCCCTGGAAGTTAGTCTTCCACTAGCATTCTTTAGAAGAAGATGTAGAACTCTCAGCTCCTCCTGCACCATGCTTGCCTGCTCCCACATTCATGATAATGAACCTCTGAACCTGTAAGCCAGCCCCAATTAAATATTGTTTTTGTAAGACTTATTTTGTTCATGGTGTCTGTTCACAGCAGTAAAATCCTAAGACAGAAGTTGGTACCAGGAGTGGGGTATTGCTGTGATAGGCCTGACCATGCTTTTATTTGAAGGAATGTGGATTTTGGGATTTTGGATTTGGAAAGCAGTGGAATGCTTTAAATGGGGCTTAATAGGCCATCCTAGTAGGAATATGAAAGACTTTGTTGCTGGGAGTGATTTGAACTGTGCTGACCTGGCTCAAGAGATTTCAATGGAGAAGAATTTCAGAATGTGGCATAAAGACTTTTTTGGTGGTATTTTGGTGAAAAATGTGGCTACTTTTTGCCTTTGTCTGAAAACTTTGCCTGAGGCTAAGGTGAAGAGACTCAGATTAATTGCACTGTCAAAGGAAGTTTCAAAAAAGCCCAGCAGAGACTTTGTTCTCTGGTTAAGTCTTATGAAGAGAAGCTTCAACAAACATAGCAAGATTAGAAAGGAAAAATATAAAATACATGGTTCAAGTATTAAAGAAGTACCAGGAAGTGAAATGGAGCAAAATCCTATGTTCTAGGAGATAACAGATTAAGGGAGTGGGACCCTGGGGCAAGATCCTACCCAGCTAAATTTAGATCCAGGCATGGTGGTACATACCTTTAATCCCAGGAGACAGCCATGCTGATCTCTGTGTTCAAGGTCAATACACAGAGCAAGAACCAGGATAGCCAAGCTTAGGCAGTGAAGGGTTTGTAAAACATAAAGTCAGTGATAATGTAATAGTACAAGAGGGTCATGTTCTAGTTCCTGCAAGCAGCAGAACTTGGCAGCTTCAGCCATGTGGCTCTAGCTCTAGAGTTAAGTATGGAAGGAACTACTGGGACAATTGATGCTGGTTAGCTGGAGCTAAGAAATTAGCTGTGATTAAAAAGAGACCAGTGTCACTGAGGTGAAATCTTCTGGGAAGTGTTTTCTGCAAGCACCTAGAAGCTGTGTTCCAGAGATAGCCAAGGTTGGACCTCCCACTGCAGCTGTACTTGGTAATGGGAAAGAGTCACTAAGGTGGTACTGGTTTTGAAAGCATGAAGGGGTTATGCTTGGCTCTGTGATAGCCCGTGGAAGGCCATTGGTTAAGGTGCAGCCTCAGTTGAAGTTGATGGTCCAGGACTGAAGGGGTCATGCAAAGGATTTGACACTTGGCACCATGAAGAGAGCCTATGAGAAGCTATTGGTGAAGTCTAGTTGGAGTGGAACACCCCAGTGTATTGGAGATGTCAGTACCATGGGATGATCAACAAGAACAGCAGCTGTAGTGGAGTGGATCAACCTGAGCTTAGAGTACTACAGAAGGCAGAGCTGGAGAAGTGATGCCAGCCCTTAGGAGGATCCCAAAAGATCAAGTGGAATCCCAGACACTGAAACAAGAAGGTGTAACATTGAAATTGCCTTGGAGACTCAAAGATGTTAAAGATGCCAGAGCCATGGGATACGTGCTGAGGAAAGCTGCTAATAGGGAGTGGAACCAGTCCAGGAGTAAGCAGTTTGTTGCAGTCAACAATGATGAAAAAGGAGTGTAGATCTGAAGACCACTTGACATCAGCCATGGAGATGCAGAGTTTGGAATTTGCCCCGCTGGATTCCTGTCTTTCTTTGGGGATTACAGTTAAGTGATTGGATGAATCTCAGGAGAGACCTTGAACTTTGGAGTTTTAACATTGTTGAGACTGCTATATACTATGAAGACTTTGAAAGTTGAACTAAATGCATTTTTCATTATGCTATGTTTAAGTATGGCTCCCGATACACTTATGTGTTTGAACAAGTCTATGGGGGCCAGGGAGTGGAATGTGATGGTTTGTATATTCTTGGACCAGGGAGTGCCACCATTTGGAGTTGTGGCCTTGTTGGAATAGGTGTGACCTGGTGTGTCACTGTTGGTGTGGGCATAAGAACCTCATCCTAGTTCCCTGGAGGTCAGTCTTCCACAAGCAGCCTTTGGATGAAGATGTAGTACTCTCAGCTCCTCCTGCACCATGCCTGCCTAGATACTGCCATGCTCCCACATTCATGATAATGGACTGAACCTCTGAACCTGTAAGCCAGCCCCAATTAAATATTGTTTTTATAAGACTTATCTTGTTCATGGTATCTGTTCACAGCAGTAAAATCCTAACTAAGACAGTTGTCCTTGATGTTTCTTTCATCTAAGACTGTGGTTAAATGGATTTAACAGTTCTTAAAAGATCGAGTAAATATATTTTATTCTTAATTATGAAAACAAAAGCATTTACCTACAGGATATATTAAAAAAATCAGAAAATTGAAAGCAAAAAAAACATCACCCACAATTACAAAACTAATGTTAAATTTTTTAGTCTCCGGGGACTGAATTCTGGATATCAGACTTGGTGGCCAGGACTGTTACATACTAAGGCATCTCTCTATCCCTAAATGATTTTTTTGACAGACTTCAAAATTTGTTGACTATCATCCAGTGGTCTCTCTAATTTGGTAATTGGAGAATTAGGTCCAATATTGTACAATCCATATACACTTTCAGCTTGTTTGTATATGACAGTGTCTTGCTGTGTGCCACATAATGGTCTTGAAGTCATGCTTCTCCTATCTCAGCCTCTCTGTTAGTAGGATTGTTTATTTGATGTTTTTATACTACACTATGGTTTTCATAACAGCTTACTTATTTAAAAATTATTTACACAGCCAAAAGAAACATAGACAATTTATTTGGGAGGTGGCTTGTAAGAGAACAGCAAAGAATGTGACTGAATGCTTTGCTTGATATTTATAATTATTGTATCAATTTTGAAGAAGAGGACTTTATAAGTTACTCTTACTCTGAGATGAATGCTTTTCAAAATCTTCACAGCCAAGGAACCAGAATGTTACCTTCACCTAATGTCTGTGCCACCCTCCACGCAGAACCATTTTTTCACTGAAACAGTTGGTGAATGACTTCATGAATAGACCATCTAAATATTCACACCATTTCTTAAATGAATGCAACCTGTTCCCTGTGGGCTGAGAATGAGGACAATCACTCAAGTCAAATAGCTCTGACCGCAGCAGGAAATCTGCATCCAAAAATCATGCCTACAATTAATTCCTTGGCGTAGCAGAACTGTCAACTCTTAGCTTATCTCCTATGGAGGTAAAATCCTTTGGTGATGTGAGGGACATTGAAGTACAGCCTTATTACAATGAACTCCAATGTCCAAAAACTGTTCTTATTTTGTGTTTGACCCACATTAAGAGACAAGAT
Source organism: Mus minutoides (assembly GCA_902729485.2). Classification (NCBI taxonomy): domain Eukaryota; kingdom Metazoa; phylum Chordata; class Mammalia; order Rodentia; family Muridae; genus Mus; species Mus minutoides. The sequence continues at coordinate 218,590 of LR749786.1, read as the reverse complement.
TTTAAGCTCTACTAAAAACAAACAAACAAACAAACAAACAAACAAAGGACTCTACCTATTTATGTTCATTAAAAAACTAATAGTGATATATTATTTTAAAATATCAGATAGTTAATATATTTTGAGTTATTTAAAATTTATATTGATAAAAACATATGTATTTTCAGTATTACTGTAGACAAGCATCTACATAAGACTGTTCAATTGTTTTATATCAAACAACTTTTATAATACTTATTTTTATTGTTATAATATTTTATAAATTTTAAAGACTATGATAAAAAACAAAAGGTATGGCAGGTATTAAAAGGTGGTCTCTGGGAGGAATTGGAGTACAAAAGGGAAAGAAGAATGTGATTTTTTTTGTTTTTTTTTTTTTTTGTTTTTTTGGTTTTTTTGAGACAGGGTTTCGCTGTATAGCCCTGGCTGTCCTGGAACTCACTTTGTAGACCAGGCTAGTCTCAAACTCAGAAATCCACCTGCCTCTCGCTCCTGAGTGCTGGGATTAAAGGTGTTCGCCACCACACCCAGCTAGAAGTATGTGATGTAAGTCTATTTACTCAAAATATGTTTTTAAATGTTAACAAATTCAGATAAATTGAAATTATGTATCTTTTCTCATCATAATGCAATAAAACTTAAATAAAAAACTGTTATAAAATTGGGTGTTATAGTATAGACATATGAGAATGAATATATTTAATCAGTAATTAGTAGTGATGATAAAGAAAGTATATGCCTTTATGTGGGTATACAAAAGACCTAATTTCAGTGTGCATTTCAGTTTGAATATTAAAAAGTTACTATTCTGCATATTTTCATTCATTCTTCTGGCCCTCTGGGTTTTTTATCCTGTCTCACCTCCATACCTGATCCTTCCTCCCTTTTCCCTCTCCCTTTGCCTCCCTCCCTCTTCCTCTTTCTTCTTCTTCTTCTTCCTCTTCTTCTTCTTCTTCTTCTTCTTCTTCTTCTTCTTCTTCTTCTTCTTCTTCTTCTTCTTCTTCTTCTTCTTCTTCTTCTTCTTCTTCTTCTTCTTCTTCTTCTCCAAGACACAGTTTCTCTGTGTAGCCCTGGCTGTCCCGGAAATCACTCTGTAGACCAAGCTGGCCTCAAACTCAGAAATCTGCCTGCCTCTGCCTCCCAAGTGCAGGGATTAAAGGCGTGCACCACCACTGCCTGGCCTTGTTCTACCTTCTAAGTGGGATTTCATCATCCTCACTTGGGTCTTCCTTCTTGTTTAACCTCAGGGTTTGTGGGTTGTATCCTGGGTATTCTGTAATTTTTGGCTAATATCCACTTATCGATAAGTACATACCATGGATATCCTAAAGGTCTGGGTTACCTCATTCAGGATGGTATTTTCTAGTTCCATCCATTTGCCTGAAAAAATGCACGATGTCCTTGTTTTTAATAGCTGAATTCCATTGTGTAAATGAACCACATTTTCTGTATCCATTCTTTGGTTGAGGGACATTAGGTGCTTCCGTTTTCTGGCTATTATGAATAAGGCTGCTATGAATATAGTGGAGCATGTGTACTTGTGGTATGGTGGAGTATCTTTTGGGTATACTCCCAGGAGCTGTACAGCTGGGTTATCAGGTATTTCTAATATTCTGAGGAACTGCCAGATTGATTTTGAGAGTGGACGTACCATTTTGTAATCCCACCAGCTATGGAGCAGTGTTCCCCTTTCGCCACATCCTCATCAGCATGTGCTATCACATTAATTTTTTTTTTCTTAGCCATTCTGATTGGTACATATATGGCAGAGGATTGCCTTGCCTGGTCTCAGTAGGAGAGCATGCACCTAATCCTGTAGAGAGTTGATGCTCCAGGAAATGGAGATGTGTCCTGGGGGTGGGGAGGAGGCACCCTCTTAGAGGCAAAGGGGATGGGGGATGGGGGAAGAACTCTGGGAGGAGGGCTGGGAGCTGGTCAAAATTTGGGGTGTAAATAAATAAAATAATGAAAAAAAAGTTATTATTCATACCAGTTTATCTGCACTGTTTTTTATATGAGTAGCAGTTTTCTTTATGTTCATTTACTGTATAATGCGTGTGTGTGTGTGTGTGTGTGTGTGTGTGTGTGTGTGTGTGTGTATGTGGTGTGTATAAAAATCATCAGATCTAGGCACGTTACTAACATATGCCAATAATCCTAGCATTTGGGAGGCTGAGGTGGATGGATTACAATTTTGGGGACAGTGTCAGCTGTGGTACAAGAATCTGCTTGAAGAAAAAAAAATGCATCATATACTTGCTTTTTGCTGAGTTACCTAATTTATTCTATAATATTATAGTGTCTAAATAGAGCAAGTTATTCTTATCCAAAGGTCATTAAACTCATAACAGTATACAGGTTGATAATTTTCAGTTTTTCATTTCCTATTTGTTATTTTATGGTGCTTTACAGATTAACATTATGAATATTGTATAAATTATTAAAATAAATTATATAAATATACACAAATTATATAAATTACACATAAATGTACATAAATTATTAAAATAATCTGGATAGCAATTACAATTATTTTTATTATTTGAGAAAAGGTCTCACTGTTCAGTCACTACTGGCCTAAGACTTATTAGATAGACCAGGCTGTTCTTTAACTGAGAAATTCACTTGTCCTTGTGTCTTAAATGCTGAAATTAAATGCATGAGCCACTATCCCTAGCTCACTTTGTAGCCTGGTCTACAGAGTGAGTTCCAGGACAGCCAGGTCTACACAGAGAAATCCTGTCTCAGAATCTGAATAAAAAAAAAAAAACCCACCAAATCAAAACAAAACAACAAAAGAAAAAGGAGAGAGAGAGAGAGAGAACGAGAGAGGAGAGAAGTCCTGTTATAGGTGATATTTCTCTAGCAAGTCTGCTCTCCCTAAATGTTGCATACTTTGCCTACAGGCTTCTACCAACTGGTGACAAGGTGTTCCAATAAATGAGCCTATGAGTGACATTTCTCATTTCAAGTCACCACGCTATTGTTGTCATGTAGACATAGTTGCATTCAATATTAGGTAATTGCAAATAACACAAATATATAGTTCACAGTTCCAATTATTTCTTTTGTGATATATATATATATATATATATATATATATATATATATATATATACACATATATATATATACACACACACATATATATATATATACATATATATATGTATATATAATAACTTGATAATTTTGTATATTTTTATTTTCAAGTTATTTTATTAATCCAACCATACAAAAAGATCCTGTAACCACATCCCTGCCAACTCACTTTCTTCTAAAAAGTAGCAGAGAAAAAGGATGGGCCCACTTAGGGAGCATTTTACAAAACCATGGAGACAACACAAAAGTAGTGGCATTTAAGAGGGGCGAACAAAACCACAGCACAACACAAAGCTAAGCAGAGAGGCTGCCACCTGTAGTTTAGGAGTTGAGGGGCAGAGTAAGAAGCAGGACTACCCTCATCCTCCTCAGCTTTAAAGGTTGCCAACTCTGAGTGTCTTCTCTCTCCCCATGCAGGGAGCATGAGGACTGAGACAGGCCATCCCAGAGGGCAGCCTTTATTGCCAAGCTGGGCACTTCCAATTCTCTCAGGAGGGCCACACTCAAGCCTGAGAGAGCATTTGAGGAATGGATATTTGGGTTAGCAGCCGAGAGGGGCTCGTGATCAGGCCTCGATCCCATCACTGGCAGGGTGTGCTACAAAACCAAAAATAAAACAGTAGGTGATCAGCCTACCTGCTGTTCCAAGATGACATCTCAGGATAAAAAAGGGTAAGCAGAAAACTTTAGGTTCTTTCATCTTGCAGTACCATAGCTGTGAGGGCCCAGCTCCATGTCCCTAAAGCCATGGCAAGGTTTCTCATGGATTCTTTAATCAGGGAAGGAGTGAGGTATAAGGACTTCGTGCCTTCTCAAACGTTTCCCAGAGACAGGAAATGAGGGCACCAAGAGCTGAAGACCAGCACTGTCCCACTGTTCACCAGATAGGCAGGGGTAAGGGGGTTGCACCTGCAGTCCAGACTTCCATGGGAGTCCCAACTTCAAATACTCTGGTCACTCAGACCACATATCCCAGTTTTTGGCCAAACATGGTCACTGAGAGAAAAACACAAGAGAAGCTGAAAGAGGACCAGTGACTTTGGTATGAGGAAGATGTCTTCTTAGCATCTTTTTTTTTACCTACAGTCTTGAAGCCCCAGACAGACAACTGCCTTAGTCAGGAACTTTCCTGTATCCTAAAGGTATGTGGTGCTCCAAAGAGAATGGAGTAAGTCAGATTCAGGGGAAGCAAAGGGGCACAGAGAAAAAGAGAGAAATCCCCTCTTATTTCCAGAACGGAGGAAAGGGATTCTTTCTCAGGGAGCAAAGAAACCTTGAACATATGACTCCAAGAGCTACAGCAGCAGCTGTGGGGTTACACAAGTATTGTAGGCATGGGTGTTGGCGTCATCTGTCACCTGCGCACAGGACATCCTTGCCCTCTGAAATTTTCTCCAGCCCCTTTTCTCTTGCAGCCTCCAGTTAGACTCTCGGAATGTGTGGGGCAGTGGGCTACTCACAGACAGCCTGGTCTCCAGTGGAGCACAGGTCTTGAACCCCACAGGATTCGATGGGTGCTGATTTCTACCTACATGGGACAGAGGGTGGTTTGATCATGTCTCCTGGACCCCTGGCTCCTGTCAAAGTTACTGCCCCCACAACCCCTGCAGGAGAGGTATGTGCTATCAGTCAGGCAGACAATGTTCCAAGTATTCTGGCTAGACTCCACCCCTACAGCCTGACTATAGCCAGGTATGGAAGCCCCCACAGATAGCCCAGCCCACTATAAAAGGGGCTGCTTGGCCCCTGCTCGCTCTCTTTAGCTCTCACCTTTCTTACTCTCATCTCTCCTTCTCTCTCTCCCTTCTCCCCTCTCTCCACATGGCTGCCTCTTTCTACCTTCTCTCTTTCTCCCTACATTTCTACAATAAAGCTCTAAAACCATAGACTGTCTCTGCTCATCAAGGTCTGCAGTACTTGAACGATGGGTTAAGCTTTTCCCTGAGCCTTGTTTAACACTCCGGCTGGAAGGCCTTCCTGTGCTCTAGCCACTGACTGGACCGAAGACTCTCACCTGTGTGGAAACCACCCAGCGCCCCTCTTCCCTTGCCCTCTCCTCCCTTTGGCCCCAGGGCTGACTGAGCCTCCCCAAGGGCCCCCATTCTGTTCTCAGCTCTTCCGCGGTGTCTAACGTGAGATGCCCAAGACTGAGAACCTGGTACTTAGGACTTGTCCTCCTTGTCCTCCACCTGCTGGGATTTAGTGGCTTCACACAGCCAGACACCTACGGGGGCTTCATGGAGAGCACCTGGTGGGACTCTGGGTTTTCTCCCATGCCCTCTTTACCCCATACCTACTACCCCCTCAGGAATGGCTCTGGTCAGCAAGGCTTTAGTTTCCTAGATCTCTGAAGGTATTCAGTACACAAGTTCCCAGAAAACAAAACAAAACAACAACAACAATAAGAGTAGCCCAGGCTCCTCTGCCTGCCTGCGTGCCTGCCTGCCTGCCTGCCTCAGTTTCTTTTCTGCTTCCAGGAAGCCTACCTGCTCCATGGGGATGGGACACCAGTGGAAGACAAGGAGCAAGAGGCACTCTGCAAGAACACGGTGGAAAAGGTTCACTTCCTCAGGCCATTGCACTATAGTCACTCAACACTAGCAGCCACCACCTGGCCCATGCCCTCTCCTATGTAGACAGACTGGATGTCCTTGGTCTTGAGTCAGAGATCACAGTCCCAGACAGCAGAGGCCTTGGTGTTCAGCAGGTCATAGGAACTGTTGGTCATGCCTGTGCAATCATGGTGAAACCACTTCTGGCAGGAAGCCTCACACAAAATGGCATCCTGGCCATTGTTCACCTTGCTCCACAGACACCACAAGGGTATGCCAGGCCTGGGCAAGGCTGAGGCCCTAAGCCTCCACCTGCCTTGCCAGAGATGGGGTTTGGGTGGCAGATTGTTGGCATCTGGAGTGCTTCCACCTTACTGCTGCTGCTAGGGGGGAAACTGGGCTGATTCCCATTAACAGCAGCAATGGGGGAGCCTGAGTGGGACTCCTGGAGAAAAGCAGTGGGGGCAGGTGGATTCAAGGGCCTTCCACCATCCTCACCACCAGGGTCAGGAAAACCAGGGTCTAGACCAGGGAAGGGACTTGTGTTGGGAGGCAGGCTGGGGAGTCCCTGACCAGGTCTCTGAAGAGAAGGACCAAAAGGTGCTCCTGGTTGGGTAAGGCATTGGTAAGAGGAGGAGGACCCAGCTCCCCTCTAGGAGGACTGGAAAAGTTTCTGTTTCCCCAGGGATAGCCAGGGCCCTGAGGAGGCGTATTAAAAGCTGGACCCATAGAGTTGGGAGGAAAAGGAAGGGGCTGCTGAGAGAGTGGCTGGGGATCCCCTCCTCCTCTAGGGCTATGGCCTGGGGATACCTGGCCTGCCGTGCCCCCCCCCCATACATCAAAGCTTCCAAGGGGCACTGGACTGCCAAGGAATGGAGGGCCTGCACCCCCTACCTTAGGGGCTCTGAAATCATCATCAAAAGGGTTAGAAGTGACCAGATGATCCACCATAGGGGTTGGGTCGACGGTGGGGCAAACTCCATCAGATGTGTGCATGCAGGACCCTGAGTATTGGCCTTTCTTCGCTTCTTTTCAGGCCTCTTCATTTGCAGACTAGCCTTGCCCTGCTTCCTCCTAGTGCTAGGTGGCCCGGGGCAGAGGGGCAGAGGGGCAGAGGGGCAGAGGGGCAGAGGGGCAGAGGGGCAGAGGGGCAGAGGGGCAGAGGGCAGTGTGGGGCTCGCTGCCTCCCTCCAGCAGGATCGGGGACCCGAGTCAGTGATGGCAAGGATGGAGGCACCCTCAGGCCACACACACCTTCGCCTGGAGGGGAGTCAGGGGCAACGCAGCACCCAGCAGTAGCAAGCCCTAGTCACGCTGAGGAGGAAAGCACAGAACCCAATTTTGTGTATTTTTAAAGATTTTAAAGCATAAAATAAGTTGCCTTTTGTGCCAGTATTCATATATCATTTACATTTCATCTTTAGTGGCCATAAAAATTCTTAATTAAATTAACTTTTAAATGGTTACTTAAAAACATAAAATTTTGCCTATTAATAGGGTACCATATGCACCTTATAATTTTTAATTCTGGAAAAATATCAACTTTATTTCTATGTAGGCATAGAAAACAGAAGTAAAATACGGTATTCACACTGGAACTTAACAAACCTTGGCATACTGATATGTTCATACTTCTAACAAATGTCTTTGGAGATTAAAAATTTACTTATACAGCCCCCCATCTTCCCCCCTCAATCCCAACCCCCACCTTTACCCCCATCCCTGAGTCTGGTAATGAGAAGGGATCTACTAGATCCTCACCAACTCTACCAAAAGTCTGCTGCCCTCTAGACTTTATCTCTAGTGTCAGAGCACTTATTCCAAACTCTGTCACCACAGTTCCAGTACTGACAGGTAAGCAATCCACAGACCCTAGCACCTACCAAATTACTGCTTTGTCCTGAGATACCAAGGCTCTGTGGATAGAATGAATCTCTGAACATGAGCCGTGTACTGGCTAGGTTTGTGTCAACTTGACACAGCTGGGTTATCACAGAGAAAGGAGCTTCAGTTGGGGAAATGCCTCCATGAGATCTAGCTGTGAGGCATTTTCTCAATTAGTGATCAAGGGCCCCTTGTGGGTGGGACCATCTCTGGGCTGGCAGTCTTGGGTTCTATAAGAGAGCAGGCTGAGCAAGCCAGGGAAAGCAAGCCAGTAAGGAACATCCCTCCATGGCTTCTGCATCAGCTCCTGCTT